>PVKU01001703.1:117998-226446 GCA_004027475.1 Anoura caudifer | reverse complement strand
GGACGAAGGAGGCCCCAGAGGCCCAGGGGCAGTGGAGGGTGGAAAGGCCTTCGGGTGGAGGAGAGCTGGGCCCGTAAAAGCCCTGGCCCTGTTTTAACGCCGAGGGGCATCAGTGTGGTCACGATGGTAGTGAGGGTCCCGCTGGGAAATCTTCACTTGGAATTGCCTGCCCATCTTTATTTTGTGTGTTCAGAAAGAGCCGTTTATCACTTTTATGAAGCCATCAAAAGCCCACATAGAGAGGGGAAAAAACTAATGATTAAGCAGTACATACCCTCACTCTAAATCTACCGTGAGAGTAATGGGCTGAAGGCTCTGAAGATGGGTAATAAATAGTTTGATAAAACAAATCAAAATCGCCCCTAGCAGAATGACAGCCCTCCCGCCCCTCCACTCTCTGCCTTCCCAGGGAGCACGTGGCCAGCAGGTAGCGACGCTCTGGGAGGATGGTGCCCTGGTAGGTGACCCGGGCAGCCCACCTCCGCAGAGCAGCCCTTTCTGTACCCACGCACAATAACCCCGCCTGTACAGGAGCTTCCCAATGAACAAAGCCCGCACAGGTCAAAGTTACCTTACTGCAGAAAGGGGATGGAGGACTCCAACACGCGGAAGTTGTTATGCAGATTAGGCTCGGAAGTCCCTTTCCCATTGGGTTTCTACGCCAGGGGTGGGCGGAGTCGCCCTACTGGGAACCCACCTCCGCTGCTTCCACTCTAGTGCCAGGGGCGCAGCTGCTTTTCTTGCCCGCCTTATGGAAAGCAAGGCCATCTTTGAATGAACTCCGAGGTCAGCCCTTCATTCAGAAAGTGGATCCCCTTACAGCTCTCTAAAGCCCCACCAAGTAACCTCCACTGCAGTCACATAAATCTTCCTTAACCCGTCTGCTGCTGGGGGATGAGGGTTCGGTTAGGTGATTCTCCTAACTTTCTCTCGCTATTCGCCTAATGCTCTCTGAGACGACGATTGTAGCATGGTTTGGCATCATCACCATGTCTTTCCACCTGGCCTAGCGGCAAAAGCCGGTTGTCCACCAGCCACGTGGGCCTGCGAGCGCCTGGGGAGTGGCTGGTCCGAATGGAGAGGTGCTGTCCGTAAAGACAACCCACAGCAGGTTCTGAGGACTTAGACCCCCCCCGCAAAGAATGTAATATCGCAGTGGTAATTTCTGTGTATTGACTACATTTCAAAATGACAACATTCTAGATATATCGGTTTCTATAAAATCTATTAGTCAAAATTAACTAATTTTGCCTGTTCCTTTTACCTTTTTTAAAAGTGGTTAGAAAACTTACATTTACATGTGTGGCTCACATTGTACTTCTACAGTGTGGGCCATGCTGACCCAGAACTTTTTACTTCGCATCCTAGTTTCCCTCCTCCCTCCCCCTCAACCCCACCCCCACCTCCTGGCCTGTTTTTTCCCACAAGCACTAGCATCCTCACTGAATTAACCATTCTGTCTGACTACCTCTGGCCAAAGAAGAGGTTCTCAGCCCACATCAGTCGGGGGATAGATGCAAGGACTCACTGCCGCTCACAGCAAGTGCGCTGGCCCTGCAATTATTCCATTAAAAAAATTTTTAAATGTTTTCCTTATTCCTGAGATCATGTCTGGAGGCTTAACAGGAAGTGGGCAGAGAGATGGCAGAATATTAACAGATATTTCTACTGGCCTGGAAAGGAAAACCGACTTCCTGAAAAATTGCACGCAGTGAGAGAGCTCCGCATGGAGGGAAACAAATTCGCCCGGACACTCCCGGGAGCGCGAGAAGGCTCCTCGGAGAACGCGGGGTTAATGCGAATGGAGGGCGAACGGAGTGGTTGTGTTTTTCTTAAAGGAAGTTCACAGGCAGTATCAACCCAGCCCAAGGGACCAATGGCCTGAACATTTTCCAAGTGCTTGACATAAACAGCAAAACTTATTTTCTCCATGGTGGTTGGCCATTGTTTTTACACGTCTTACATTTTTACAGACAAATCAATCCATGCACGGATGCGTTTATAACAAACCACAGTTAGCCCCTCATGTGTTCAAACTTGACTTACAAAGACCAGCACATAGGCAGATGTACCTGCCTGGTCTCCATGTGCTTTCTACCTGTGGCCTCCTCCAGGCCTCACTTTCCTTCTCCAGCCTCAAGCTCTGCCTGGGACCCATGAAGAGAACCCTGGAAGCTGTTAGTAGGAGAAAGGCTGTGGGAAAGCAGGAAACCACCACGGGGGCTGGTGCCCCGGGCTCCGCCCTCCCTCTGGAGCGGTTTCCAGTGCCTCGTTTCATCTGTTTCTGTGCTACCCTCCAGAAGTGCCCCCACCACAGATTTGCTGGGGCCAAGAGAGACGCCTTAAATAATGCAGAGTCTTGAAAGTGCTGAGGGGCTTTCAGTAATTCACACTTTAGTGTGAATTTATTCAATCAAATGGCCTCTCTGCCCTGGGAGATTAGTGGGCTTCCCCTACCCTTTCCTGCTCACTTTCCTCATCCATCAAGACAGATATCTAATTTCAAAACAAAGGATTAGAAAGTTTCCCAGATGTGGCTACTCCTTAAACCTATCAAGATATTAACAGTTTCATGGTGTAAAAGGCCACGTCAAGTCTTTGGAGACATTTTATTTCGGGGTGGCCAGTTCACAGCGTCCTTACTTGCATTGGACCAGCCTCGTGGGTTGCCTCCCGTAACATGGTGTGAAAACTAGGAAGCTTTGAGGAATCTCCGGTTCTGTTCCACAGCAGCGGGACCCCCATACGTGGTCCTACAGTTTTAACCGCAGGGAAGGTAATTTCACCTTTTGTTCCACTTTTTGAGGAGGGCAGGGAAGGCAAACAATGTAGACCAGGGACCACGGGCATAGTTCCCTAACCCACCCGTCCCACCTGCTCTGCAGGGACGGTTGTGTAATTACCGAAAGACGTGCACTTGGGACCTCACTAGGTTTCGAACGTGCCAAATCTACTTACCTCACTTCACCAGATCCTGCCCATGAGTTGGGCCACCCCAGTTGGTCCAGGCTTCTTAAGGTCATGACGCATACCCAACTCAAAAGGCCACAGAAAACACTGTCCTTGAGGGCTGACATGCCCTTAATCCCTGTTCCAAGTTCATCACGCAGAACACCAGCAGTGGAGAGACCTTGAAAACTTAGGCAGTCATTGTTTCCCCAATATCCTTGTAGGGCAGGATGTACAGGGAAGCCCTCTGAACCCTGTACCCTCTGAAGCCCTAGGTTCAGACAACCCAACACAAGAACAGCTGCCCTCGTGAAGTCCCACACAGGATGGCACTCAGTAAACAGTTCTGGGCCTACTCGTTCAAAGTGCTTTTAAAACCACTGTGAAATGTACATCCTGCTTTGCTCACAAGTGTATTTTCTCTAAACCTCTGACCGAAGACGTCAAATCACTTTCAGTTACCGCCATCAGTTTCACAACTTTGGCACAGGCGTCTGTGCCACCCGGGTCGGGGGAGCAGGGGATTTATCACAACAGGAGATGCTGCCCCCATTCAAGACACAGAAGAAATAGGTTTAATCAGTAAGGGCTATGAAAACAACCAGAATGAAAGCCTTGAATCTTCAGGTGCACCATGTTTAAAGATACTTTTTAAAAGTTCAGAGGGGGAAGAGTACGCGTGGTTGGTAGCTGGGGTGATTGCATGGGCAGATGCATCCAGTCAGGGCTTCCAGAACAGTGGCCCCTGGGCTGGTGACTGCCTGCTTTCAACCACACAGCTGGGCTGCATTCCTGAAGCAGATGTCATTGTCCACGGGAGCGGCCCTGTGCATACTAGGTCTGGCAAATACTCTCTAAATTTGCAGGCGACAGAAGGAAGGACCTAGACATTCTAGAGTCCTCTTGGTTTCATCATGGAACACAATGTAAAGAATAGAGCAGTGTTTTATTCTCCAGGACACTGCTCCTTTAAAAAGCAACAACAAGCAGATCCCTGTTTTACACCTGCTGGACCGCCGCTCGCACACCGACGGTCCCTGGGAATCGGTCCCTCGGCCTGGTGGACAAAGTCACACTGCTTCTCCCACAGCTGCGTCATGAGACTGGGTTTCACATATCCATCCCCTCACCTCTTTGACCATGCGAACAGCCCTTGCACTTCCTCCACTGTGGATGCCAAGCTGGGATCCATGTGGCAGTTATGCTGGAAATACGGGGCAAGGAAGAAATAACAAAAGGCAGGAGACCTCCCCCAGCCTCTCCACCTGAGGCTTCCCCTCCCCAGCCACCCCCCATTTCCATAGTGACCTCTCTTCCAAGCTAAGGTGCACCACCTTCCGCCACGTCTGTAGCCCCAGTTCCACCCTAAGTTGTACAAAGCTCCCAGCTACCTTATCTCTTCCTTAGCTTCTCCAATTAGATTCCTGGAAATTCGGTGCGTATAGGCTGCCTGCCAAGTGCAGATAAACATTACCTGAGACCCATGTCCTACCTGTGTCTTATTGTTAGTATAAGTAGTTGGCTAGTTCTTAACAAGGAAGGAAGCAAAAGGAATCAGACATTGTTGAGCATAATCAACCAGGGAGTACCAGCCTGCTTGCTTAGCCAGGAAGCTACAGCTTGTCACACTCCAGGGGATTGCAGTGGTGCCCACCAGGGGGATTAACAACCCTCCCTCCTCCACACAGTGGGGACAGACCACTAGGAGGAAGGACCAACTTTCCAACCTGCCCATCCACTCACACCCAGACTTTTGGGGAGAAATAGCACGTGTGCATAGGAGCCAAAATGGCAACGACAGAGGCCTGTCAATCTAGCCTGGGGAAAGAGGGGATTGGTTGGGCGATGGACCCATCAGCAGCCTGAAAGCATGAGAAGTTGATTGGTTATTTTGAAAAAGCTCCCACTCCTTCCCAAGCCCAAGATAATATAACCCAGTTGAACAAAGAAGCGCTGCCCCCGCCCCCAACCCTGTCTTTGTCTCAGCCTCTGTCTCTGTCTCTCGCTACCTCCCTCTAGGGAACATGCGCTCGCTCTGCTTACTCACTCCTTCTATCCTTAAGGACCATGGGGGTCTAGCAGCCACTTGACCTCAAATGCAGGCTCCAGACGGGTACTGGCACAGCCAGGACCAGCCTACACCACTTGGCTGGGCACTGAGACTGCTTAGCAGCCACCTGCAGGCCCCACAGGGCTGGGCTTTAATATGAAGCAGACACTTGGACCCTGGCCTTTGTGTGGCCTCGCTGAGGACACGGTTGGACTCCTTCCACGGGGGATGGCGGGCGATGGAACACAGGGGTAGCCTTCTGTTTCCAACTGGATAGGTCTTGCCACCACTCATCCTCCCTTGTGGGTGTCCGGGACCATGAGAACCCCACTTCCACCAGCAACATTATCTCCCTCTGACACTCCTGGGAAAAGCAAAAAGTGTCTATAGGAGACTATTATGTGGAGTCCCTCTGTTCATTACCTCTTTCTTATAATTTCCACTGAAAGCCCTTAGAAAGATCGCAGAGGAAAAAAGCTACCTCTGCTGGATCTACTCATTTTTCACTAGTGAAGGAATGAAAGAAGAGACAGTTGCAAGCAAAGAAGATACCAGCGGGGTGGGCAGCCTGCTGCCCCAACTCTGGGGCTCTGGGGAAAAACAGGGTGACCAGAAGTCTGATGCGGGTGGAGGGATTTCTCCTAGAAAAGACACCTCTTCAGTGTCTCACATCCTGGAACCCATCAACTTCCTGTGGTGGGAATATACTCATATACCCATCTTCCTTCCCAGGGTTTATCTTTGCCAAAACATAGTGCAAATTTGTCTTTAGTAGCGACTCCTAGCCACAACCACGCGGAGAAAGAAGACCCTCTAGCGGGAATACCCAGAACAGAGTTCTGTCTGAAACATTTTATGAGTGAGTAGTATTTTCAGTTACTACAGGAAGCACGTGTGTTGCTGAGATAAGGGACAAAGTCGGACTTCAAACCGCTTCAAGTCCGATGCGGGGGAAAAACAAAGGATTGCGTACAGACACTGATGTGGCAAATGCTAGGAGAACAGGGCCTTTCGGACAGACTGAGTCTTGAGAACCTAGTAAAGTGAATCACTGTGAAAATATGGGAAGGGAAGTCCAGGCTGAAGGAGCAACTGGACTGAAGGAGCAAACACAAGGAGTGTGAGAAGGATCCACAAGTGGTTTGGTGTGTCTGGGACACTGGGTGGAAGTGGAACAGGGTGCAGCCAAGAGGGGGGCCCCAAATAGGGATTTGGAATGGGGTCCAGAACTCAAGGTGTCCAAGAAATATTAGAAAGATATGCAAAATGTCCTCACCCCTAGACAGGTGTGAGTTGGGGGAAGGGACACATGGAGCAGGGCCATTGAGAGCTGTTTTGAACAGCAACAGCTTTGCAGCCAACCTCCAGCACGGCCATTTAACATGTCTGTGACCTTTAACTGGTTGCACAGATATGTTAAATAGCTGTGGCCCTGCTTTGAGCCAGGGGGAGGGAAGTGACTTCCACCCAAGACATAACTGGGAGGCAACTCCCCCTGCTTACAGCGCCTGTGTGAGAGCTTGGAGATGATTGGCTCCATGCCATGGGGCCACACCTGCCCAGACCCACTATGGCAGCCCAGTAAAGCTGGAAGGATAGGGAATGATGGCAAGTGTAGCCGACTGTGGGAGGAGTTGGAAATGGGGCTGCAGAGGAGGATTGGTCTGGGGATTTAAACCCAGACATAGCAGCCACTGGGGGAAGAGCCACTCGGTTTTGGCAGAGTGGAGAACCCCTCGCAGCCTTGGTGCAGAGAGGACCACGTGGCTGCCAGGAGCCTGAATCATGGACTCCTACTTTTCTCCTGAGTTACAGTACCCCAGATAAGGGCAGAGGGAGAAGGAAGCACTGTGCGCATCCATGGGTATCCTCAAGGACTTTGATATCTTAATGAAGACATCAGGTCACTACTTGAAGTCTGTATAGCTTTAAATAAACATTTCCTTTCCTTTTCACAAATCTCTGGCACTGAGACATCTTTCCTCTGGCAGCAGACAAGCAAACCTGGTGGAGGATCCTTTCGGTAATAGTATATCGTACCCCCCTTGGCCCTGTGTGTGGGTTCTGTCACAGAAGTAGGAGGCTCTTCGGTGGGAACGTGTATGCCGGGTGTGGGTCCTGGGCTGCTCTCTCGTCTCACTGACGTCGGCAGCTGCCACCCACAGCGCTCCTGTCTCCTTTTGCCCCTGGGCAAGCGTCCGGAAGAGGAGTAGTCACGGACAGTGCCACCAAGGTAGAAGCCCCTACTGCAAACACTGGAATGTTCTACTAAAAGCACATAGAAGTCTTGACAAGCAATAAAGGGTTAAACACCCTTGTGACAGGAAGATGGGGTCACATACTAAACCTGACAAGCTTGGGGCTGTGTGGGGGGGGTGCCTGTGTGGCAGCCTCACAAACCCAGAGACCGAAAGTAACCACATAGGACAGTCTGAAATGGAAATTTTCTACTCAAAGCAGGTCATGGGGGGTAGTCCTGTGCTACGCCCATATCTTCCCTGACAAAGGTCAGTCTCGACCTTAACTGAGCCTGTCTGCCGTCTTCGCATCTATGATAACACACTTTTGGGATGTTGGAGTGACCCCCTTTTCCCCAGACCCCTCGGGGCACAGCCTCCCACCCGGGAACAGGAGGCTAAGGCATCCCTCACTGCCATCTTGTTCCCGGAAGGCCAGCCATCTGTGCTGGGCATGTTCATTGCTAACTATCCTGTGCTCACTAGTTTTGTCTCTTCATTTCACCCTTTAACCAGCCTCAGAGACCACCCTGCTTTGCTTTCTCCTGTCTCCCTACTCTACCATCCATGAATTTCACGCAACTCTCCTTACGCCTCCTCCTTTGATTACAAAGCAGAAAATAAACTGCAAAACTGCCATCCTCGGAGCATTTTCTCAATCCGTTGAGACTTTGCTTCCCGGCAATGGTTGTCAGTTGGCTCCAATTAACTCATAACAATTCTCTGCAGGTCTGGAGGTCTCTTCTGCTGGCACCCCCATCCTCCATCCTCTGCACAGGGCTGGTCCCTGGGACACCTGCCTCAAGCCCGGAGAGGCCCTGCCCTAGATTTGTCCACCAGGGTTGCATTCAGAACCTGAGCTCCTGCCCCCAGACATGCCCCACCTTCCATCCACCCAGTGCCTTATGGGTAAAATGGGGTTTGGCAGGCTAGTGTGAAAAATCACAAAAATGATAAGTCAGATGGTCGCAGGTCCATTAAGCTGACTTAAGTGTGTGGACGGACTGGTCTGCTATCTTGGAAGAAATTTAGCCAGTGGTGGACTTCCTGTGTTACAGGGCCTCTGGGTTCCTAATGTACTCAGAGGAGATAGAAGTGACTTGCCTCGTAGGAAGTGTTCCCTGGAAAAAGGAGACACAGCAGAAGGAGCGTTCCTACACCGTGCACCGTCCTGAAGTTTCGCAGAGCACTGAAAGGGAAGTCCTTCCACCAAGCTGACCCCTGTTTGCACGCTGCCAATTTACACGTGAACTTCATGGCAGGAAGGCCTGCAGCGCGTGTCGGTGAAGACAGGTAACAGAAAACGGGTTTCCATGGTTCTGCCGATTGACATGCGAGGCTTTGCTCCTCCGCTCCAAACCTCACGGACTCTGGTTGAGGACTCTGATTGAGATTTTGTTCTGAAAGGGCCGAAAAGTGAAGTACTCCCAAATTGCTGATCTAATCGTGATGGAGTTACCCTGTTCCTAACCTGAATGACTTCATTTGGAAATAAATTACCTTTCCCAGGATAGCTAAGAGCTTACTGGAACAATAAAGTATCGAGATGAGGACAGCATTAGAACATCAGCTAAGCCAGGTCCCAAGTGCCTCTTTAATAAATTACATTCTTCTAAGGGGCAATTGGCAATGGGCTGCAGCATCACCTCGAAGATAATGGCTTTCTCCTTTTCACTTCCTTGTAAAACTTAAAAAAATAATAATAAATTGATTTACAGTAAATGCTTTCCCCTGGGGCTAAGGAATGCTCCGGGAAGAAACCTTGCATAAAATTTTGATATTATCTATCAGTCATTCTTCATCAGAACAAAAGAAAATGTGGATCAAAGTCAATATAATTTAAGATGTACTATAGTTTTCTTTTCCTTTTTTAATTAGAAAAAAATATTTTTTTAACGTGAACTTTACTTCTCAGCACAGTTTTAGGTTCACAGCACATCTGAGAGGGAAGTACAGTGATTTCCCACATGCCCCCGCCCCCTACACACACAGCACAGCCCCCCAGCTACCCACACACCCCACCGGAGCGGTGCATTTGTTACAACTGATGAACCTACAGACACACAGCAAAGTCACCCCAAGCCCACAGGTCACCTTATGGCCCAAGCCTGGTGTAAATTGTACGGGTTCGGACAATGCATAACGTCATGTTTCTATCGCTATAGTATCGGACGGAGTAGTCCCACCGCCTTAACAACCTGCCTGTTTGGACATCTTCTTCCCTTCCTCCTTCCCGCCCCCTGGTAATCCCTGATCTTTTCATTGCCGCCGCAGTTTTGCCTTTTCCGGAGTGCCATGCAGCTGGGAACATACAGTACGCAGCCTTTTCAGGCTGGCTTCTTTCACTGCGTGATACTCACTTTTTTAAAGAGAGACAGTATGGAAGCTCCCCAAGGCCACACGGGCTGCTGTGATACAGTGAAAAGGATCGGGGAGATTCAGACTCAGCTTTGCCCCTTCCGCAAGTCCCTGGCCTTTATTAAGCCTTAGTTTTCTCATCAGTAAATTCAGGATGACGTTAAAACCTGCCCCACCAACTTTACTGCATGGTTGTGAAAGCTGGGTTTCTTTCCCCCAAAATGGGGGCGATGATGCCTGCGCTGCAGGGCTGTTGAACGGATGAAACAGGCACGATCGGGGAAGAGCGTCGCGCAGCACCTGGGACGTGTCAGCTACTTAATAATCGCGGCTGAATTGACATTCCACCTGTGCTGCACACTTTTATTCGGGCCTCTAAAACCGCCCTCTGTACCTGTCCAGCGTGCTGCGTGGGGCGCAGTTTTGAAACAGAAACACATCCATCGGGCACCCTTTCCTCGAGATTTCCTGATGGACCGAGCGCAGGGGAGGTCCCGGAGGTTAGAAGCCAGAGGGCAGGGAGCTGGGTGTGTGC
Source organism: Anoura caudifer (assembly GCA_004027475.1). Taxonomy (NCBI): domain Eukaryota; kingdom Metazoa; phylum Chordata; class Mammalia; order Chiroptera; family Phyllostomidae; genus Anoura; species Anoura caudifer. The sequence goes on along the minus strand of PVKU01001703.1, from coordinate 216,317 downwards.
CCCCCAGGCCTCCTCTCTGCCGGGAGGGGCTGGGCTGTGGCTGATTTCCTCTTCCAAAGCCAGAGAGCACAGGGCAACCATCCTGGAATTGCTGGGTGCCTTTAACCCTGCCCATTCCTCCGTGAGTGAGGTCTTCAAGGTTCTCTTCTGAGGTCATTGAGAACGCTTCTGCCGTGTCCTGTCAGGAAGGCCCATGATGTGCGCCCTTCAGTATTTACAGGCAAATTACTATGACTTTTTTACGTTGTAAAGCAGCCAGAGGACTGTTAAATCAAGAACCATAAGGAACTCAAGAAAATATCGCGAGTCATTGCTGACATCCCTTTACGTCCAACACTGGTTATAACTTCTGAAGATGTACTTTCATGTCCAATAAAAATGTTAAAGTTTTAGAGATTTTGGAAAACGTATATAAAGATGATTAAAATCCGTAAAACACCAATAAGAAAGGCCGGTCGATCATTCCTCATTAAAAATACGGGTGCACAAGGCAATGCAGAGATAAGGTATCAGAGTAACGTACACTCGAAGCCGGTGTCACCTTGGTGCATTTAACAAAAAATGTACACACCAGAACACACGCACGCAATTCCCTGGGTACTTCTGAACTTGGTAGAACAAAGACAATGATTTAAACAAAGTAGATTTAATGTTTGAACCTGACATGTTTGCAGGTGTGTTCCCCAAACGGGCGCCTCTTTCCCGGAAGTGTGAATGGAGAGATACCTACAGGACTCCCCACAGAGGGAGGCTTTGGTGATGATCGCTCAAGGGGAATTTCAACTGCCGCACGAATTTTCTCTGTTAATAAAGAATCGGCCCTGGCTGGTGTGGCTCAGTGGATTGAGCGCGGGCCTGCGAACCAAAGGATCGCGGTTCGATTCCCAATCAGGGCACATGCCTGGGTTGCAGGCCAGTTCCTGGCAAGGGACACAGGAGAGGCAACTGCACATTGATATTTCTCTCCCTCTCTCCTTCCCTTCCCATCTAAAGATAAATAAATAAAATTAAAAATATATAAAAAATAAAGAATTGAATTGAACCTGTAGCCGTGGCTCGGTACATATCACAAGGGACTAACCCGTTTACCTTAACCAAATCACTGACTGCATTCTTTCCCAACTTTGTAAATATAGATTTTTCATTAAAAAAAAGTTAAAATGAAAAACAGGTCAACCCAGTCCTAAATAAAAAAACAAGCAAGCAAACAAAAACCCCAGAAAACACGCGAGTGTGGCGGTTTTCCCGCTGCACCAGTGAGGCGAGGGTCTCCACCCAGAACATTCTATCACGAGGCCACTCACGTCAGTTCTTGGTCGCGCTCCAGCGGACATTTGGTTTTGCGCACCATCCAGGTTTGGAATGTTTCCAGTTTTGCTTCTCCAAATTCCTTTCTTCTGATAATTTTTGGAAAGATTACTCTTCATGGAATTACGGAATTCTGTAAAACAGAGTTTTTTTAAACAGGTTTTCTTCACATGCAAAGAATCATTCTAATGCAACAATTCAAGTAAATTAGTCAATAAAATATATTTTTAAAAACAGAATGTTTTAAAAATTAACATGATATGTGAGAATATTCATAAATATTGAAAAATTTTCCAAAGACATTTTTGTTTGAATTCAGTGAGATCAGCTCTGGTAAATCCTGAAAACTTGTTGTAAATGTAAATTTACAAATGAAGGTAATTTTCAACTACCAACATTGATATATTTTAAAACCTTTAAAGATGTTTTAAAAATTGAAAGAAGATAATGAGCCACATTATTCTTTCATTCTTAAGCTTTAGGATCTATATATTTTGAAATAATTTTATAATAGTAAAAACACATAAAATTACATTTTTGAAAGTTAGCTACCGAAAAATGATTACAAATATATTAGCATTAAGAACATCCTAAACTTTTCAAATACAGTAAAAGCTCTTTTTTCCAGAATGTTGGACACATTTTTATCAAGTGGGAGTGATTAAGTCTGTAGTCACAAATTCTTAGGAGTCTTCCGCATCTCTCTACTACCAAGGTTTTTATGCAAGTTACCTAGAAGCCTCTCTTACAACGTTCTGTCCTGGTCTATACCCTTTAGAAAAAGTATCAAGTTCTGCAGAAGTAGGGAAAATTGGAAATGTGGGTTTTTCATTTAATGAAAATTTTAGTCATCCACCATGAGGTTGTTCTTTGGGGTGAGGAGGAGCAACAAAACGTCTAGAATAAACAGACTTGTATATGAATCTAGCACCACTGCCAAACACTAGCTGTATGACCCTGGACTCAATTTCCCCAAATCTTAATTTCTTCACCTGCAAAAAATACTTTCAAGCATGTATTGAACATTGCTTCGTGTGTGGCATGTTTTTGGTCAGTGGAATGTGAATACACAGGAACATGCCAAGGGTCAGCGAAAGCTCTTACATGTGCTGCTTGGAAACTGTATTTCTTTGGGTGATGAACACACAATACACTATATAGATGATGTACCATGGAATCGTACCCCTGAAACCTCTATTATTTTATTAACCAATGCCACCCCCAATAAATTCAATAAAAAATATCTAACTAAATAAAATGTTCTTAAAAGTGTGCCTGGGAAAGGTTTAAAGGTCCCACATGTCTGCCCTTGAGGAAAGCCCAGGAAGAAGCTATCAGGTCTGTGTCTGGTCTTAACTACACAGTGACTTTAAAAGGTATGAAAGTTATTAAGTCTGAGAAAAACCAGCCACAAACTAGACCATTAGACAGGCAGCCAGTGGAGCTGATTCTACAGCGAGGTGGCTGTTGAGTTGACCGGTGAGCACCACTCTCTTCCAGTCACTGCCCACGGACCTCTGCCAGGTGGGGCACCGAATTTAACAGGTGCCGACAGCAGCCCCCACTGCGGGCTCCTTTGTGAGATGAGGATGGCGCTGGCCCCCATTTCCATAGGCGATGGTAGTGTAACAAGGTGCAGCCAAGAGGGGATCCCAAATAGGGATTTGGAATGGGATCCAGAACTCAAAGTGTCCAGGAAATATTAGAGAGATATGTAGGATGTTCTTACCCCCCTCCCCCACAGGTGTGAGTTGGGGGAAGGGACACATGGAGCAGGACCATTGAGAGCTGTTTTGAACAGCAACAGCTTTGCAGCCAACCTCCAGCATGGCCATTTAACATGTCTGTGACCTTTAACTGGTTGCACAGATATGTTAAATAGCTGTGGCCCTGCTTTGAGCCAGGGGGAGGGAAGTGACTTCCACCCAAGACATAACTGGGAGGCAACTCCCCCTGCTTACAGCGCCTGTGTGAGAGCTTGGAGATGATTGGCTCCATGCCATGGGGCCACACCTGCCCAGACCCACTATGACAGCCCAGTAAAGCTGGAAGGATACGGGAGTGCTGGCAGGTGTAGCCGATTGTAGGAGGAGTCGGAAATGGGGCTGCAGAGGAGGATTGGCCTGGGGATTTAAACCCAGACTCGGCAGCCATTAAGGGGAGAATCAGGTAGCTTTGGCAGAGTAGAGACCCCCTCGCAGCTTTGCCAGGGAGAACCATGCAGTTTTTGGCAGAGTGGAGACCCCCTTGAAGCTTTGCCAGGGAGAACCACAGGGTTTTGGCAGAGCAGAAACCTCCCTGCAGCTTTGGTGAAGAGAGGACCACGCGGCTGCCAGAAGCCTGAATCATGGACTTCTACTTCTTTTCCCGAGATACGGGAATTAGGGCAGGGGGAGAAGGAAGCACTGTGGGTGTCCGTGGGTATCCTGAAGGACTTTGCTATCTTAATGAAGATATCAGGTCATTACTTGAAGTCTGTATAGCTTTAAATAAACATTTCCTTTCTTTTCACAAATCTCTGGCATTGAGACGTCTTTCCTCTGGCGGCGGACAAGCGAACCTGGTGGAGGATCCTTTTGGTAATAGTATATCGTACCTCCCTTGGCCCCGTGTGTGGGTTCTGTAACAGTGGTACTTACTGCCTGAAAGCCCTTTGGTACCACTGTGGCTGCTGATGTCACAGCCCTGCAGTTGGGGGACAGCCCTCCCTTTCGTCTGAAGTTAGGAAAACTTATTCTGGAAAAACTCATTCTTAAACACAGGACACTGTGTATGATACCTTCACACGCATTGCCTTGCTTTTTTCTTCTCAGCAACTCACTCACCTCACAGAGCTGCGGGCCCAATTTTATAGGAGAGCCCCTAAAGAGAATAAATTGCTTGACGAGGATCACATAGCAAACGAGAGTGTGAAAACCTGTTGATTCTCCTAGTGATGTCTCTTTGGATCCCTGACTCGTCCCAGCTAAATCCCAGTGATGCTTATTCCATTATAGCCCTCGGTCAGCTGGTTAGGGGGCAGGGGCCCTTTAGCCTTGGAAATGGTAACCAGCTATGGGGATTAGGAAGCACAGCTGAGTGTCCATGCAGGCATCCCCCGTTACGACCTGCAAGCTTTCTGGAGTCCCCGGACACAGGTGTGGCCCCTTGCAGTACTTGTTCGATGCAGGTTAGGGCACGTTGCACTTTCTCTGATGCTGTAAGCAATATCCTTCTATAAAATTCTGCTTCCTGTGTCCTGTTCCTGATAGACAGACATTGAACTGGCTTTTCCTAATTGGTGTTGCACCATAAATATTTGTACGGTGTATATTAATTTTATACTATAATTGGGGAGGGTTGTCTTTATACTCTTCTATCTGGGACTAATGATAGTTTTGTTTCATTTCCATTCCTTGTACTTTATTTTCCTTATTACTAGGCTGGGACTGCCAGTATTTCTGATTTTAAGGGGAAACATTTTCCAACGTTTTTCCATTTAATTGAGATTCTGACTATATGTTCTTTTTTTAGAAATTGGAAGTTCCATTCTTTTGATCAAAATTTTTCATGTGCAAGTTGAATTTTACTGAATGCATTTTCTCCATCTATAAAGATGATAAAATTTTTCTTCATTAATCTTAATTTTTTGTTAAACCAGCCACATATTCCTTTATTATATTATCAAAGTACCCTTCTAGTCTTTGCAATTACTTAGCATAATGAACATTGGAATTTAGCAAATACTCTTTAGAGAACTGGACTTATTAACCTTCCTTATATTCAGGAAATCATCTGTGCTTGGTTATGAGAAGCACTTCCTTTTAGCCTCACTGAATTTGGCTAGCTGGCACTTTCTTCTGTATTTTTGAACCCGTGTTTATTTTTGTCCTCTGTCAAGTTTTTGTATCAAGACATTAGTTTTATTAGATAAATATGGAAGCTATACATCTTTATCAATGAGATATAGAAAATTTAAATTGCACGAGAATTATTCCTTCTTTGAACATTTCAAAGGACTCATGGACAAAACCATTTGGCCCTTAGGGGAGGTACTTTGAGGATGTGTTTAATTTCTTCCAGGGTTTTGTTCTATTCTGCTGTGTAACTCCTGAGTGAATTTTGACGATGGCTATTATAATGTAACATTTTCTATTGCATTAAATCTTTCGAACATGTTAGCAGACCTATGTGGACTCATGCACTTTAAAAATCATATTATATCTGACATTATAGCCTTCTTGTTCCTTATTTATGTTGTTTAGTGGAAAGAGCCTAGGCTTTAGGTTAGACCAGTTATTTTCAACTGGTGTGCCACAAGAATTTGTAAAACGTGTAGTCCACAACTATTTAGTCAGGGGCACTGACCCCTTTTCCCTTAAACTGTCAAATAAAAAAATGACAACAGCCAACACGGCAATAGACACCAAGTGTGAATGAATCAAAATTATACCTATATTTTTTGTCAGGTTGGCAAATAATATTTTTGGTGTGCTGCAGGAATTTTAGTAATTGGCTTATGTGCCACGAGAGGGCAGAGGTTGAAACTCACTGGACACCAGTGAAGTAAGCCCCTGGCTTGTTAGATCTCAGCTGAATCCCCCCGCCTCTGGAAGTCTTGCCCCGATCCTGGTGATCTGTCTGTAGGGGCTGCACTTCCTCTGTCAAATCATTTGTGTCACATTGTTACTGAAATTCGTTTAATGAGTAGCTGGTATGTCAAACTGTAAGCTCTGTGAGAGAAGAGAGGAGACCTAATTCACCACCGAGCCCTGCGCACTGTCCGAATCAGGGAGACCTCGACGTAGTAGCTGTGTTGAATGAACACGTCCTTTCTTGTGTCCATGCGTTTCTCTGCCCGTCCCGTCCATGGACTGTAAATTTTAGGGACTTTCACAGCTCCCCTACCAAAGAGCAGGAGGGTAAGTAAAACTGTCAGCTCTGACGCCAGCGTGCAGGGTTCAACGCCAGGCTCTGCCCCTTACCAGCTGTTGCTATGAACAAATTACTTCACCTCTCTTCACCTCAGTTGCCTCATCTGTAAAACCAGAAATAAAAATGCTTTGTACTCACTGGCTCGTATAAGTTTGTACATGTAAGCCACTTTAAAAAGTGTCTGGCGTGCTGTGAGGAATTGATGATAGCTATTATGTTGGTACATGACAGGCCACTTTGATCAAGTGATCAGTTTTAAATAATATCCGTTTGAAGTGTTTTATTAAAATAACTAAAAATGGGAAGCCCTAGTGACTACAAATAACTGTTTTTTTTTCCCTTTGAAGTGACAAGGCCAGAGAAATATGTAGTTAGGTTTTGTTCCTTGTTGGAATGTTTATTTTACCTTTAGCCTCTACTACAATACAACTGATTATTTTAAATATATAAGTTTTAACAGCTTAGTAGTTTTGTAACTACACAATACTGAATAACAACGTTTCCTCAGACTTGACAGCTCTCGGGGAAATAATCTCTGATTTTCCAAATGTTTTGTTTTCTGGATCTTCATCCATCCCTTACTTTCTGTAGTTCATATATTATAGTTTCTTCATTCAAATAGTTTGTTTCTTTTTCTTGTGACAAGAAAATTTAAAAATTCTATCCCTGTAGTTATTCTCAAAGGCTGTTATGGACACTTATTAGTCCTAGAACGTTAAACGTCACTGACAGGTGAAAACTGACTGTTTTTTTTCCATGTACAACTGAGCCATGGCTTAGGGCTGCAAACCAATAATGGACTTTTCTTCCTAACCTTTGTCCAAATTTCATAAAAAAAAAGAGTTTAGGAGAAACTTTCTAAGGTATTTACGTGTATGCAAACATAGCGAAGAATGAGGTGGCCGCCGTCGTTGCTGCCCAAGCCTCTGTGGGTGAAAGAGCACATTCTTTTACTCACTGTGCTCTCTTTCAGAATTAAACAAAAATGGGAATGCAAAGAGGTAATCCTTTTATTCAAAAATTCTGGGATATTACTAAAGTACAACATACAATATTGTGATTTTATATAATATTTAAAAGGATAACATGTCATTGTTTAATTTTCTCTTTTGCAAAGAAGAATCTCACTAATTAACTAATTTAGACATTAAAGACCACATTTGATTTTTTTTTTTTTTTTTTTTTTAGAGAACAGCACACATTTATAAAGGAACATCCATATTTTGTAAGATTTAAAATACTGGCTAGTAATACCCAGTTTGGGTATAAATAACATAACGTCGTATCAGTTTGGCCCCAAATGTACATGCGTTTGCCAAGGGTCGAAGCTATGCATAGACTGGAAGTCCCCTTTCCACTTATTTTTCAAGTAGACTTGTTCTGTATCTCAAAAGAGAAGCTCTCGGAATTAACCTCCAGAGAGCACTAAGAACACAAAGAAGAAATTTAAGCACTTGTGAAAGTTTCCTGCGATGAGCTAAAACACTAGGTAGCGAATCTACTCCAGACTGATGATTCTAATCTGCTCTTCCTAGAACTGAGACTAATTTACTTATCCTGCTACGTGACTAAGAACGACATACTTGATTCCGGAGCTGAGAGATGAGAGGCCTTCTCTCTTTTCACATTCCCACTGCTGGACACAATATTCCCTGCCCCCCGGCCCCCCCCACCCCCACCCCCCGTCTCCATCACAATAATCATGACTGGCATTTATTTCACGCTTATATACTCAGTGTAGAGAAAGCGGGCATCTATCTGCCTAGATTCAGGTCTCAACTCCTCTGCTTACTATCCTGTGACCTGAGCAATTTACTTAAATTTTCAATGTCTCTGCTATGTCATTGGGTGAAAATGGGGGATAGTAATAGGACCTATTCATAGAATTTTACTGCTTCCCATTTTAATTTTTGGCCCCTATTTTACCCAGGATGTTGTCAGTGCCCCGGGACACCAGAGTTCTGTCACGTTCTCTATGAGAACGGTGGCTATACCCTGTCTGAGGGGTCGGGTACTGCAAAAAAGCCACCAGAGGCCCAACGACAACAGAGGAAGAAGCCAGTTCGAGCCGTGCTGGCTGAAGAACCCAAGCGTCTCCTCCGAATCCCATGATGTGACCCACTGAAGGTGGATGGAGAAGGGACAGAACACAGCAGGAGATGTGCGAACAGGACTCGGATGACAGACACTCCTACGTAACACGGTGACACGTAAGAAAGCTTTTGTAGTCACATGACTTTATTTTTCACTCGCACGCACTTGATCTAGGCATCTGCAATCTTTCCAAATGGCTTGCTTAGGCGAAGCATCTTTGAAGCCAGACAATCCCTGTCTCTCTCTTTCTTTCTCTTGCTTTCTTTATCTTTCCTTTCCTTCTTTTCTTTCTTTTTCTTTCTTTCTTTCTTTCTTTCTTTCTTTCTTTCTTTCTTTCTTTCTTTCTTTCTTTCTTTCTTTCTGTCTTTCTTTCTCCTTCCTTTCCTTTCCTCCGTTCCATCCTTCCTTCTTTCCTTCCTTCCATTCAATATGCCAAGCATAGTTGAAGCAGAAAAAACAAAAATACATACAACATATTTTCTTGAAGAGCTCTAGATGGAGAAAGGGCCATGTAGGCAGATAATATTGCAAAGATTTAAGCCAAAGTACATACAAAATGAAACAGGAATACAGACAAAAGAGCAAATAATTCTGCTTGGGGAAAAGAGTGCACTGAAGAAATAACCTTTAAACTGAGTTTTGAAGGAAGAATAGTAGCACTTCAGAGGAAGGGAACCCCATGGCATGAAAGCACAAATAGGCACACTCAAAGAATAGTGAGAATCCTTATCTGACTGCATCTCATGGCAGCAAATGATGTGTGAAGTTCAATGGGAGCCCCCAGATAAAAAGCCTACGAAGGAGTTTGACTTTTCTCTGCAGGTAATGGGCCCCCTGTGGGTTTTTGTACTGTTGTATTTTAAAACTGAGAATGTTCAAAAATATAGGAACACTATATATTTGCAATAAATAAGTTTTAAATGTGCATAATAGTCATAAGCATCCCAATGTTTGAGCTCAAATCTCCCTTGCTTTTGCTCCCTCCCTTTTTTGTGTGTGTGAATGCTTTTCCAATAAAGTATTTTTATTCTAAAATAGATATAGAAAAGCATGTAAAATTGGTGCATGGATTAATGTACTGCCCCAAAGTGAACAACCTTTTTACCACCGTTAGGTCAAGTAAGGTTTCCCAGAACTTCTCCCCACCCCATCCTCCCTCCTCCCACCAAACTTGCTCCATACGCTCCGTACCAATTGCAATCTCGTTCTTCCCCCCATAAGGAAGAATTATTGTGACTTTTACAGTAATTATTCCCTTGAATTCTTCATGGTTTTATCAGTCAAATGTCGATTTTTAGGTGCTCACCCTTCCTCTCTTTTATTGAATGTATTGGGGTGACACTGGTTAACACAATGATACAGGTTCCGGGTGCACAACCCCATACCCATCCTCTGTACACTGTTCGGTGTGCTCACCACCCCAGGTCTCCGTCCATCATCGCGTAACCGCCTTTACTCTCCTCAGCCTCCCTCCTTCAACCCTCCTCCCAGCAATCCCCACACTGTTGCCAGTGTCCGTAAGTTGTTTTCTCCTTATTTTTTACTCAACGCCTCCACCTGCTCCCCTCTCCCACCACGTGACAGCTGGCAGCCTGCTCTCTATGTGTCTGTATTTTGCCTGATAGTTCATTTTGTCCATTAGATTCCACACAAGTGAGATCATATGGTATCCGTCTTTCTCTGACTGGCTTATTTCACTTACCATAATGTTCTCCAGGCCCATCCATGCTGGCACAAAAGGTACAATTCCCTCCTTTTTATGGCCAAATAATATTCCACTATATAAATTACCACAGCTTTTTTTATCCACTCATCACTGATGGGCACTTGGGCTACTTCCAAATCTTGGCTATTGTAAATAACGCTGCCGTGAACATAGGGGTGCTGTATTCTTCTGAATCAATGTTTTGGGTTTCTTTGAATACAATGGATATGCTCCCCAAAGTGGCACCGCTAGGTCCCTAACTAAAGGCAGTAGAATTAGGACATCACAGCAGGAATGCACAGGGGTGAGCCGGGGGAGCCCATCAGCAACTCGGAAACAGCCTTTTGTTTGCCCAGCCAACCTCTCACTTTTCTAGGCTCTGATTTCTCATTCTGAATTGAGTGTCTCTTTATTTCATGCCCTAGTCTCCTACCGTAAAACACCAGGCCTTTAAAATTCACATATTTTGGAGTACCAGGCTTTTGGAATAGTAACACCTTCTTTGCCATGGCACCCAAGCAGCGCACCTGGATGATGCACTGCTGGGCGGCAAGCTGCCTCTAAGTGGTGAAGACAGTCATGCGCAGAAGGAGGGAAATAGTTGGTAAAGAGCAGGGTGTGCCATCTCTTGGGATATAAATGCAATCCTGCGGGTAGGCTTCTGGACTTGACATTTTTTAAAGGTCTCTCTCTCTTGCTTTTCAATTATTTGTCATGTAGTCTTTGTTTTAAAGATGTCTCAAACTAGATGTTTGGTGCTTTTCATGCACTTTTATGCCCGTATTTTGCGATCATGGAAAATGGTAGATGGGAGAAAAAGAACATTAACTCTTCTAATATTATTTCCTTTAAACACAGAATCCACTGTCGAAACACTTAGAAATGGTTATAGAATATTTCAATGGTCTTTGGATATATCTGCCTTACTAACCTAGTTGCTAAATGCCTGTTATACTTATTATAAGGGGAGGGGCTGACTGTTTTAACATTATTTTATAAAAACAACATTCTTTCATTATACTGTAACTTATGGTCTTCTACCATGATAAGTTTTCATCACAAATGAAACACTAACCCCAAAGAGGGACAGTAGGAAAAACTAAAATGAACTGTTTTCTTGATGAAAGAAGACATTATTCTTTTCTAATCTAATCTACTTTTCAAAATTCCAGACAAAATACAAGGAGAAGCAAAAATGTGTTTTAATATTACATAAATCTGCATATCACTAGCCAAAAATAAAAAAAAAAAAACCATAGTAAAAAAGCACTAACTGGAAATTTTAGCCTCAGGTCTTGATTTGAATGTTGGATGATGATTAAATGCTGACAGATGATTAAATGTTGATGATTTAAAAGTAGCTTAGGAAGAGTTACATGAAATTATTTCTGAACTATAACAATCTCAAATTAATATACTTGAGTAAAAAATAATTTGTATTTTAAGTTTCGCCACAGAAAAATCAAAGGCCATCAATTAAGGATATTATTGTCTTTTAGTAATTTTAACATAGAACTCTTAGACGCAGATAACTGAAGAGGAAATGTCAATTTATACAAAGTGGGGGAGGGGGTAGTTCTCAGACTATACCAGCTGCTTTGTACTAACGTTAACTTTATCATGAACATATAAAACTTATGTTCTTTCTCTTATCACAAAAGCTGAAGTAAATATGTTCCAGCCCTCAATATGATTATTTGTGTTTTGGGGATAAAGGGAATTTTGCACCCTTATTTATGGTTTCTTCTTATTTCTGTACAATAACCCTATTCAGAGAAATAAAAGGCCCATTTGTTTCACTGATCCCATCAAGCACATTCGAAAACGCGAGAGGACTGCCAGAAAATCTATACTTAAACTTATTGGAATGTAATAGGGCTGAGCAACTCCTTACAGAACACAGGGAGGTCAGACTGAAGGCTGCAGCTTGACCTCATCATGATCTGGAATAAGAGCATTGAGTGATTTTTAAGACATTAATAGAGCAGGGTTATGGGAAAGCTGCTCTAGATTTGACATTTCATTTTTTTGCTGTGTGCACATAAGTGAATGCAGGATAGGACTGTTCCAAAAGAAGGAAGAATAAGTCACGTTTACCCGGTTACAGAATTCATACAATTAAATGTCAAACCCCAGTGATATAATTAGAGAATTGCAAACTCCAAAGCGGAAAACAAAGTGGTGAAGCAAGACAGAAATAATGAGATGACTAAATTGTAGTCTTTACTTAAATATGCATTTCTAAGCAAGGGAATTAAGAAATTGAAACAGTGCAACATAATGTGGATCATTTTATGATAAATACTATGAGAATTTTATCTGTTCCAGGTTACATTTGTTTATTCTATGGTTAGGAAAATAAAAAACCACCAAATAAGAAAGGAAATTGGCCTCACAAAACAGAATCATCAGTTTCTAGAGGTATTTTATTATTACAGCAGAGTCCCTTCTGGTATCTGAGAATGTTATAAAATTATTCAGTTCACATACACTGCATAACTCTTCTGCTCACTTGGTAGGGTAGGAACTGAGCAGACATACAAACAGGAGACAAGTGTTTGTATTCAAGGAGCTGACAACTGTGCTAGAGCTTGAACAATCCGAAGGGAAGAGTTAAAAGGGAAAAGCTGGCCGATAGATCTCTTAGCAAACATTTAACCATAAAAATGAATTTCCCCTTTAACGATAGAAAGCCCTCCCCCAGCACACTGAACGGAGCTGCCTCTGATGTTTGATAACAGCCTGTCTCCAATCTCTGGACAAGCCATGCTGTTTATTAACACACAGAGCAGGGCTTGGGCCCCATTCTGCCACAGGGTCCAAGTGATGCTGCTTCGCCATCCTGTTCCATCGGTTCGTAATAAAAGTTCCTTGGAGGTCATTCACAACAGAGCGGCTCTTTATTAAATTTTAGCCCAGGTTTCACTTCATCAAATTTTATTCTAGGTTATTCTTTTGTAGTACATTTTATTCTACATAATGAAAACTATTTCAGGATTCATTAAGTAGCAGCAAGAGAACAAAACCACAGAGTCTTATACTTGAACACGGTGGTTAATAACACTGCTTCGGACCCCGGCTTTCGACGACATGGACACGCTGTGTCTGCACAGCTGTGGGGCAGGTTACTGTCGCGGTGCTTCGGCATCCTGGTGTGCGAGTGCAGAGCTCAGCATTTAGGGCCTCGGTGAGTGTGCTGATGACATGGACACGCTGCGTCTGTGGGGCAGGTTACTGTGGGGCAGGTTACTGTCGCGGTGCTTCGGCATCCTGGTGAGCGAGTGCAGAGCTTGGCATTTAGTAGGGCCTCGGTGAGTGTGCGCTGAATAAGGCGAACTCCGTGATGGCAGAAGCCTGGACACACCACGGGTTCTACGCACTGCTGCCATCTGGACGAGTTTTATGGCAGACCGGTTTCTCCTGAAGTTAAAATTGCCTTTCTGTATAAATAATAGAACCTACCGTGGACCAAACACTTCACCATCTTTTTTAAGCCCTGAAACCATCCTGGAAAGTGGATATCCTGTTTTTCAAATTAGGGAAACTAAGGCTTAGAAAACTTAAGTAACTGCTCAATGCTGGGATTAAGTCTTACTCACTTTGACCATTTTACAGCACATCCGTGAACTGCTGGGCAACGTTTTGGAGAATCATTGCTCAAAGTGACAGTAAGAAATCCAATCCATTCTCCGTCTGGGGAGCATGTATTTCCTTACTGACACCCATAAAAAGCAAAGCGATCTACCCCTCCTGCCTGACTGGAACGTGTGCTTGTGTCACAAGCAGACCAGAGGTGGCTGACTGAATCTGCAGCTTTGGCTCAGGCAGGTTTGGTTTGGATGGGAACAGACTTCTCTGGCCTCCGAGCCACAGAAGGGAGCAGGAGACAGAGGTGGACAAGCCCTACGGAGAACTGAGCATATTTATTAAGAACCCATCTGCAGCAAGGGGAGTATCACTTCCAAGATGCCCCAGAGACGCCTCCCGAAGTAAGACAGAAAGCCACTGGCGTGTCTCCTGGGACAGTTGAGGAAAAGCAGTGCCAATGGTGCAGGGCCACCGCCCTTATCAGCATCACTGAGCTCCCGGATTAAGAGGGACTTCCGCTGCTGGAAGTGACCGAACCTTCTTTGTTTACCCTCTTAAACGGGAAGAACCGGAAAAGCTGGTTAAATTACAGGAAGAGTCTTCGTTCAGATGGCCTCTTCACAGGACAAGCTCCTGGACAGAGGTGCAGAAACGTCTCCCCGTACGCATTCAACTCTCTTTTGCTCCTTCATTCGTTGGCCAATTTGTAAGCTGTTCTAGAGGCTGAGGTATCGGAAAGTGGCCGCTGAGAAGCAGAGAAGCAGAGAAGACCTTTCAGGAATCCCATGTCCCTCAAAAAAGAAAGCCAGAGTTTAGGGGCAACTGAGGAGAAAGAGCCTTTGATAACACCCCAGGGTTTTAGTGGGATCACATAAAAAGGCCACCCCAGGGGTAAGAATGAGTCTGAGACAGACAAGAGCCAGGCTGAAAACCATACCAATTAAGAAGTTGTGTTCCAGGCCTAGCTTCCTAACAGAAGCAAAAGTAACAACCCTTCACGGAAGTAAAAACATCACTCAGAGAATAACTCTTTTTCATAAACAAAGAATTACCATAAAAAATTTCTGGGCATACCAGGAAACAGGCCAAATAAAAAGACGGTAGGAACAAGGCCATCCCTGACCTAAATGTTGGAGTTATTAGGCACAGACTTCAGAATTTCATGGGAGAAGCATAATCTATAAGTAACAAATGAAAACTCTAGAACTAAAAAATACAAAGACTCAGCAAGCTGGACATTTGAATTTTAAAAACTCACTTATAATAAAATAAAAACCATGAAAAACTTAGGAACAGATTTAACAACATGTAGGTAAGACCTGTATGCCGAAAATTACAAAGAGAAAGTAAAGACCAAAATCAATGGAGAGAGAGGAAGATGTGCCATGATCACAGACTGGAAAACTCATTATTGTTAAGATGCCAATTCTCCCCAGCTGATCAATAGATTCAAGAGAACCCCAAACATGTCCGAGCAGGCGTTTTTAGAAATTGAAACATCGATTCTAAAATTTATATTAAGATTCAAAGAACCTAAAATGGCAAGAACAGTTTTGAGAAAAAAAAAAGTTGGACAAGTTGGCATAAGGAAAAACATATCCTTATCAATGGAACTGAGCAGCAATCAGCTGATTTCCAACGAAGGTGCCAGAGTAATTCACAAATTACTCTGGGGCAAAGGAGAATCGTTTTAACAAACGCTCCTGGAATAACTGAATTCCCTTTTTGAAAAACAGGAATGTCAACTCCTCATGTTAGGCCATACAGAAAAATGAATCTTTAATGGATCGCAGGACTAAATGTAATAGACTAAATATTAAGAAGACAGTGAGAGGATTTTATGTAGAACTTGATGCTAATGAACTTGAAGATGTGCCTAAGATACTCAGATTCCTAGAAAAATACAACTGAACATATCGCTTTTTAACAGACACCCACAGGCCACAAAGTGGGAAGAAAACACTCACAACCCACATGTCGACGAACACCTGCCTCCAGGGGAAGGGGCGGTGGAGAGGTCGATCAGCAGGTGCCTCATCTGCTCCACCCGGCGGAGCCAACGCCCGCGGGTAGGAACAGTGCATGCTGAGCGGGTCGCTGAGACGTGAATTGCTTTCAATAGCAAATAGTGAGCAAAGAGGGTGGGGCATGTTCACGGTGCACGCGCGCACTGCGGTGAGTTTCACGCACTGGCCTCCAAACTCCTCGACTCCTACGAACGAAAGATGTGCGGCTTTGTGTAAGGCGATCACATGTGCCAAACGTACATATTTGTGAATATGTAAACTGCGAAGAGCTAACGATGTGAGTGCAAGTCACTAGTACAACGGAGGTAAGGTAAAGCACTCCCTCCATTTCATGCTGATCGCCCACCAGGCACAGGGAAGACAGGAACGCATAAAAGGTCAAAATACGCGGCCAGGGGCGGCCTATCAACAATATGCGGCCGGGGCGGCCTATCAACCACTGAAACGCCTGTTGGTGAAAAGAACGCGCTCCCTACTCTACGCGGTGTGCGGCCCCAAAGCTGCTTTTCCTTGCCCTCTTCAAACCCGCCTTTCCCCATCCAGGACCTCTTAGCTCTGACCTCCCCTTTCACAGGCATTCCAGCGTCTTCCACTAATTTTTTGTTCCCTGGAAACCTTGTGTCCAGCCCACCCGATTTCTGATCAGTTTAAGGGTGCCATGATGCGGCCCGCATTTCTTGCTGGCTTTCCCCATAAACTTACGTCCTGGCGTTCTTCACGCCGCGGTGGTTTTCTTTACGGCGACTACTACCGAGACCACCAAAGGTTCTACCGAAAGACGGTAAAATGTCCTTGCTCGGCTGCTCCACAGGATCCACCTTTCTAGTCTTCCCCCGTCCACCTGTTCCTGCTCCTCGTGCATCTGCTTTAAATCTCTGTTCTTTTTATTCCTGCTTTCACAAGTACTCAGTTTTTATGGAGGCCACAGGCAGGAGAGAACTCTGAAACATACAGATAAAAAGGTTTTTAACAAAGCTGAAAAATTTCAGAGGACACAGCACCTCACAGCTGACACGTTCAGAATCACGGCCTAAAATTAAAACAGCGTGGATACACATAGGCACAGATTTTGTCTCTGCAACGAATCTGTCTCCACGCTGCCATCGAAGACAAAACAAAGCCAGGGCACCCTCACGAGTTGCTACGGTCCATCTGTTAGAAGTGATTTTCCTCTATCTTGTAAAACTGAAAAAAGAGGCAGGATTTTCCCTTGGAACGCTTTCTACAAGTGGCCTTTCTTTTAATTAACATTTTATAAAGACTAAGACCACACCGTAAAACATAAAATGTATATTCTGGCAAAAACGATAAAATAAAGCAAATGAACGCCTTAAAATTTTAAAGACAGAGTGGGTGTATGGCGCAGGTTCAGGGAGACATTTAGCGGGAGAGGCTGGGCCCATCCGGGCGCTGGGACCGCACCCAGCAGGCATTTAAATCGCTTAAGAGTCAAGAGGAAAATACAGCTCGAGATTTTACCTCATATACCACTAACTTTCCACAAAGAGTTCCAGAAACCTGACTCCCAGCCAGAAACCCAAACCCTGTGGGCGGGAGGGAAAATTAAAAAAAAAAAAAAAAAAAAAAAAACGGCGAATAAGCCACCATTTCCGCCTTGCCCCGCCAGCAAACGTGCAAACAAGGAGGAAGACGCACACTCCCGCGGCGCCTACGTCCCCACAGTGCGCAGACGCGTGGCGAAGCCCCGCCCCCTCGCGCTCCCACCCTTGCCAGGCGCGCGCACCGGAAACCAGCTCCCTCTGGCACCGCTCGGGGCTTCCGCTCTGAAGCCCTGCGGTCGCCGTTCGGTTCCGGTTCTAGCCCCACCCTGGCGCGGGAACCCTCCAGAAGTCTTAACATCCGGGAGCAGAGGCTGGCGCCAGCGTGCACTTCCGGTGACAGACGCGAAGGTGAGGATCCGGTGACGCCTCTTCCGGTCTCCAGAGCCGCCCGGGCTCCGGCTCTCGGTGCGGCAGCGCCATCTGGTGCCGCGTCCCCAGCGCCCGTGGAGGGGGCGCGCGCTGGGTTCTTAGAACCTTCCAGAGAAACCGCGGCTTTCTCTTCTCCCGCCCTCAGGCCGGGAGGGCGTGGAGTCTCCGCCCCGCCGAGTTCCCGGGCTGGCTGGTGCCGGGAGCTGTGCGGAGTGGGGCAAAAGTGGGTTTACAGTTGTGCGTGCACGAAACCGAGTTCTTTCTTGTGTTATTGAATATTGTACTGTTTTCCGTACGAACAATGGTAAAGCTCCTTGTGCCCCACCCTGTGTGGGCCCCAGTGGGGAAGAAGCAGTTCGTTCTTTAGTGTGAAGCCTACGGGAAAAAAATTATTATTATTATTATTATTTGGCTTCCTCCTTCCTTGCTCATGGGGAGAGGGCACCACCTTTGGCTCAGATTGGCCTCCGCCGGAAAGACTCCGTCTCCTGTTCTTGTAAAGCTTGCGGGGCGCGCGTTCGGAGCCCGTCGGGAGGCAGGATTTCATGCACAAATGGCGTTAGAACAGGCTAAGGGAATGTCAGAATGGTGGCTTTGAAAGGCTGCAGACGGATGTTTTTGCATTGCGTGTTCCTTTCCGATAAGCCGAGAGGGAACGGTTTCCCCAAAGTCAACAACACGCATTCTCTCCTGGTGAGGAAGGATGGCCAAACGCCGATTTTCTTAGAAGTGCGTGGGTCTGACAGTATTAGGTTACTCGGGGTGGGTTGCTTTGGGTGTGTCTCTGGAATGGTGTTTTCACTGAGTGTCAAACTATATAGTGAAAGTTGGCAACATAAGTTTCCCTTAGAATTTATGTAACAGCACCTACTATCTTGACTTTCCCTGGGCACAGGCCCCATAGCAGAGGAGCTCAGACTTGAGCATGCATCCCAAGTCCCCCTGCAAGGCTTGTTGAAACAACTTGGCCTTCGCCGGCTGTTTCTAACCGAGAAGGCATGGGATAGAGCTGGAAAATTACAGCTCTCATAAATTCTCGGTGACGCCCAGGCTGTTGGCACCAGGACCACACCTGGAATAATTTGGAGTTCCGGATTGCTTTGTCATGAATGCCCTTTCTTAATGTAGGAAGGGTACTGATTGTGCTAAAAGTGGAGGAATTAATGGGCCTTTTGACCCCGTTGCTGGAAGGCGATCAACTGAATTCTAAAACCAGGCAAGTTCTACGGAAATGGATATTCACATGGTAAAGCACCTCGTCCTTACAAATGTGCTGTGCACACGAGCATGTGGTAGAGGGTGCTGTGATACCAGACATACTAAACATCCCAGTCTTACTAAACTCCGTGAGTTCCACTCTTTGCATTCATTGGCTGTTAAAAGTTAATAAGCCGTGGCTGGTGTAGCTCAGTGGATTGAGCACGGGCCTTCGAACCAAAAGATCACGGTTCGATTCCCAGTCAGGGCACATGCCTGGGTTGCAGGCCAGTTCCCAGAAGGGGACCCACGAGAGGCAACCATACACTGATATTTCTCTCCCTCTCTCTTTCCCTTCCCCTCTAAAGATAAAATAAGTAAAAATCTTAAAAAAAAAAAAAAGAGAGAGAGAGACAAAAAGTTAATAAACCAGAAAGGACTACACTTAAGGATAAAATTATTTCAACATTCTAATTTTACCCTTTGGAAGATGCCAGGCTTTCTCAATGTGCCTTTGCCTCTCCCCAAGCTCCCGCGTTTTCTGGATCCTCCACCAGCCCCACCTGCCCCCACCGTGCCATTTACATGTGAACAGCGTGCTCTCATGTTGTAAATGGTTGTCTCTTCGGTAGAAATGGCTTGCATGATCTTTTCTGTGGGCCTTTTGAGTCAGTGCTGTCAAGTCCTGATGCTGTGTTTATTGATCCGGACCTGGTGAATCAAGGGTGCTGCACATTTGCATTTTATTTACTCGTGTCTCTAATGGAAATACAAATAGATAGGTTTGTTGTGTTCATAGTTGAAATTATCCCTAGAACTGATAACAAGTTTAGAATGTTTGCTCTGGTGTGAACTGACTTTGCTATAGAAACTGATATACCTTTGATTTGTATATTATAGCTGAAGATCAATGAAGACAACTGAAATGCTGCTTTTGCAATAATTCTGTAAAATTTCTAGTAATCAAAAGTAGTAATAATTCCACTGGTGTCACTGAAGGAATGAATAATTGTGAGCTTTGAGGAATGAATCCATGCAGCTTAAAATGGATCTGTACATTGACCATGCAAGAGCCTTCAGGCCAATGACAGACCACATATACACTTATAGTTCCATTAGATTCTATTGGAGCCGAAAAATTCCTGTTGCCTGTTGGTGCCATGGCTGTTAAAATGCAATAGTGTGTGCATTGCTCATGTGTCTGTGGTGATGCTGGTACTAACCAACCGCAGTACCGGTTGTGTGACAGTAGGGCACGTACACCTGAGTAGTAGGCTATACCACCTGTGTTTGTGTCGGTACACTCAATGGTGTTCACACAGTGATGAAAATTGCTTATTGACCCAGTTCTCATCATTTAATTATTCCCCTCAGTAAGCGGTGCATGACTAAAATCTGTCACAAAATTATATCAGATCAATGAGATTGTACTTTATATGTATTCATAAAATTGAATCACACATATATTTTAGGTCCATCCACTAGATTGTTTGTTTCTATCTATATGTTAAGAGGCTAGGTTCCCTAAATCAGTCTTGTTTTAAAGCAGGTTCTGAGGGTTCTTCTTATGGAAGAATGCAAGGCTCATGTTTTGCTCCACAGGTATGGGCTGAAGGGAAATCCACAAGTCCACAACAGTGTCTCTCATGCTGAAAGCCCATGATACCAAGCCTAGATTTAAAACCTGATCTCATTGCAGTTTCAACTCTCCTGGAAACATCATCTTAATTAACCAGGGTGGGATTTTCTGGCCAAGCACCAGCCATGTAATTTGTCACATTAGCCTGTCTATCACCCCCACCAAAAAAAAAAAGGCAGTCTTCATGATGAAAACCTTTTCATTTGCTTCCCCAGAGAAGAGCTGTCCAGGCCTCAGAACCATGCTTTGTTTTTTTCTGTTGCTAGTGGCTCCCTTGCTCCATCATTCTTCCTGTAAACACACTATGTTTTGTACAGCCCCTCAGACTGGCCTGCTAGTTGCTACACAGAGTGCTGCCCTGTTCATGGCTCGATTAATAAAGCCAGTTAGATACCCAAGTTTGCTTGGTTGAGTTTTGTCTCTTAACGGTATGAATGAGCGCCATTTCATAGACTCACTTTTACTGACAACTGAAGTCTTCTTAGTAGTAACCTGCTGAATGAGTTACTCAGGCTTACTACATGTTGCATTCGTAGACTACAATTATTGCCTTACCACAAATAACTGTGGATTGTCATTCAGTCTTCTGTGGTTACGTGGTGCCGCCAACATGAACATACAAACGTGCATGTAGAGGAAGCCCAGAGGACGGGGAGAGATAAAATGGTTGAAAATGTGTGAAGAAAAGGTGACCTTTCCAAATTTGGTGACAAATATTAACGTACATGTCTGAGACACTTAATGAGCTCCAAAGAAATCCACACCTTAATACATTATAACTATCAAATTATTGAGACTCAAAGACAAAGAGAACGTTCTGAACAGCAGCAAGAGAAAAAATAACTCGTTATATACAGTGGAACCACCATAAGATTAAGAACTGAATTCTCAGAAATAGGAGGCCAGAAGGCAGTAGGGTGACGTAGTCAAAGAACATCTCTCAAGCAAGAATTCCAAATCCAGCAAGACTACCATCGAAAAATGAAGGCCTCTTAAAGAGATTTTCAGATAAACAAGGAGAATTTGTTGTCGATCGGGTCTGCCTTAAAAGAAATACTGGAGAAAATCCTCAGGATGAACAGCAGTGACCACAGATGCTAAGTTCAATCTGCGTGAAGAAATGGAGAACACTGGGAAAGGAGATGCCATGAAAAGACATGGAGGGACCGTGAATGCCTCTTACAAAGTGAAACAAGCCTATCTGAGAAGGCTGCATACTGTACGAGTCCAACTGCGTGACTTTCTGGAAACGGCGGAATATGGAGACCACGAGAAGATGAGCGGCTGCCGGGGACTGGGAGGAGATGAACAGGGAGAGCACAGAGGGTTTTCAGAGCAATGAAAATATTCTGCATGATACTGTGTTGAGGGACACATGTCATTACACATTGTTCCAAGCCGTAGAAAGCACAACTCTGAGAGAGAACCCTCAGATACACTATGGACTTTGGGTGCTTACCATGCGTCAGTGTAGGTTCATCCTTGGTAACAAATGTACCCTTTTGGTGAATAATATCAATGGTGGGGAAGACTATGCATGTCTGGGGCAGATAGTTTATGCACATTTTTGCTTTTTTTCCTCTTATTTAAAAGTTGCATAAAATAATAATTTTGAAATTACTACTTGGCTTAAAACATATAAAGATATATGAAAGTAACAAAAGGAAAAGGGAGGAAATGGAGCTATATTGGAATATAATTCTGTATTTTACTGGCATTGTTATTATCTAGAGTAGATTATGATTATTTGCAGTAGATCGTGATAAATTACTGATTATTGAAATGCCAAGAGCAACCACTAAGAAAACAAACAAAAAAAGCCTGAAAAACGAGGAGTTAACATGCACATTAACCTATATCTTTAAAATAAAAGAAGGTAGTAAAAGAGGAATAGAGAACAAAAGACTTCAGACACAGAAAAATACTAAAATAGCAGAAGTCCAACTATATCAGTAATTTTTTACATGTAAATAGATTAAATGTTTCAGTCAAAAGGCAAAGACTGTCAGACTGAGTTTCAAAAATACAAATGACACCCAACTATATCTGTCTACAAGAGACAGATTTTAAATTCAAAGACACTAACAGGCTAAAAGTTAAATGGCTGGAAAAAAGATATACCACACAAAGAGTAACCATAAAACTTGGAATATACTAATATCAGACAAAATATGAGTATACTTTAAATAAAAAAGGGACAATTTCATTATGATAAAATCAATTCAGCAGGGAAATAGAGCAATTATAAATGTGTATATATCTAACAAAGATCCCCGAGTAAATGAAGCACTAAATGACAAAATTGAAGGGGCAATAGACATGTAATAGTTGTGGACTTCAACATCTGAATCTTAACTGATAGAATAACTAAATAGAAATTAATAAGGATATCTTTTATATCATTTAACATTCAATCAACTTGACCTAGAATCTATAGAACACTCCACCAGATGAAGGCAGAATTCTTTTCAGGTGCACACAGAACAGTTTCCAAAACAGAGCATGTCCATAGAACACATCTCAGTGTGTTTAAAAGGACATAAATCATGGACAGTAGTTTTTCCAGCTCTAACAAGAGTAAGTTATAAATCACCAACAGAAAGGGGAATCTTTCTGCGGTGACAGAAGTGTTTCAAGAGTGGATAATAGTGCTGGTTGAGGAACTCTGTAACTTAAAAAAATCATTGAATTATATATTTAAAATGAAAATTTCATATATAAATTGTACTTCAATAAATCTGTTAAAAATTAATGAGAGAATAATCACATTCACCATAGTAGCTTATGTGAATAAAAACTGATAAATCTTCAAGAGAGTTATGAGTAGAATTGGACATATTGAATATTATATTTCTGTATGTCAAAAAGAGTACTTCAAGAATGTCAGTTACTTCTGAATTACTTTATAGATTTAATGCATTTCCATTGAAAATCATAGTGAAAAGTTTTACAAATTTTTATTATTGATTTCAGAGAGAGGAAACACAAAAGAGAGAAACATTGATTTGTTGTTCCACTTATGAGGTATTATTCATTGGTTGGCTCTTGTATGTGCCCTGACTGGGGATCAGCCATGGGGTTCACTCAATACTAGAGTTTTATTTTATAGTCCTCAATAATCTTCAAGTTTAGTGACATTCCTATGTAATAAACGCATTCACCTGGAAGTTAGCACACCTCCTAAGGATTGAAAACCAAATGCTGTATCATGTGTAACAGTAGATGACTTTTTTACTTAATGTTTCTAGGTATAGAATAGGCATTTTATATTATAATGCTTAATGGATCTGTCATTTAAATTTTCTGTTTCCCAGGAAAATAATCCTTTCTAGTTGATTAGAAAAATTGTTGATTCATTTGTTCTCTTTGTGTCAACAAATTGGAGGTTTGAAATTTTTTGAAGACTAATACTTATATTAGATCATTATTTTCTAGTTTAGACTTTATTAATTTGCTACATTTACTTGTTTTTTATAATGTCATGTTTTACTTTTTTCAAAAGTACCACTTTTTATTTTTTTAATTAAAACAAGCCATGTTAAAGCACAAACCATGAAATTCAGATACAGTTTAGCTTTGGAAGGATTTAAATACAATTGGGATACAGTAGTTAGAGAAAAGAGGGGTTAAATGCTTCAAAATACCATGTATTTGGTGTTATGGACTGAGTATTTGCATCCTCTCAAAAGTCCTATGTTGAAGCCCTAACCCCTGATGGGCTAGAATTAGGAGGTGAGGCCTTTGCGGGTAATTAGGTTTGCATGAGCTTGTGAGGGTGGAGGCCCCATGATGGGACCGGCATCCTTCGGAGGAGGAAGAGACACCGGCACGGCTTCTCTCTGCCGCATACAGCAGGCAGAGCGAGCTGGCGGCCCTCCGCGAGCCAGGTGGAGGGCCCTCATCCAGAACCTGGTCTGCTTGCCCCAGGACCTTGTACTTCCCAGCCTGTAGAGCCCTGAGAAATAAGTGTCTGCTGTTGAAACCACCCAGGCTGTGTTACTTTGTTACATCAGTTGGCAGTGCCTAAGACAGGTGGATGTCATGAAGAGGTTCTGACAACTTGACAGAAAATCAGAAACTTCCTGACATGTAGGGATGTCCTAAGGACGATCTCTCGTTTCCTCGCCTATCTGTCCACACAGCTACGTCACTGTATTTTCTTACACATATGAGCAGGAATTTAAATATTAGTACATTAGTTCTTTTAGTATTTTCCCCCTCTAACAGACCTTTAATGTGGTTTGGAAACGTAAATTTAAATTCATAGGTATTAGTTTAAACTTTTTTTTTTTAAGGCTCAAACAGTTTCTGTATGGGCTGTTTCAAAGGAAGACATCTTAAGGAAACAAGAAATTATTTATTTTAAAGGGAAAATCATTAGCCTTCAAAAGGAGAAAGGCCTGGGATTTCTTTTGCCCCCTTCCATAGGATCTAGAGTGACGAAAACATGGGAAATGCCACTTCCAAATGTGGAAGGAATGAAGGTAATCTTGCAAACCACGGTCTCAATAATGGGCCCTTTCAGGCAGGCCGAGATTGCTGCCAGATGGAACCGAGCAGGTCTTGGCAGTGATGTGCTGGAGAGACCCAACTGCTTTTGACACTATATGACTAAAGAATTCGTTTGTAAGCCCACAAACTGTCCACTGTTTAAAACTCCAAAAATATGCCATTGCTCATTTTTAATTTAAAACTACATATTTTAGAATCCTGGTAAGTTCTCATTTTTTGTAGCTCTGATTGGGCCAGACTGAAAGGGTTTGCAGATGCACAGAATCAGAGCCCTTCGTGGGAAGCCCCGCACAGGTCAAAACAGCCTCGTGTTGGATCTGAGTTCTCTCCATCGCTTTTCTATAATTTGTTAACAGTGGTGTAGCAGACTTACATTCTTCATAAATGACAGCCTGTTCCTTTAATGTCTTCCATGTAGGCATCAACAATGAACTGTTATTTCTCTCGAAGGCCACTGTTGTCAATATTTCATTAAAAAATGTTTGAGAGTCTTATTTCTGTGTGACCTCCTTAAATTTTTTCTGTTTCTGTTTTTAGTTTGCTATAGATGTCCATAAGCTTATAAGCTTATTAGTACAAATGAATTTGGATAGATTTTTCTTTTTCAGTCTGGATTTCTAACAGATAGGTGTTGGCATTGCATGAAGATGAAATTCTGGATGGTGTTAATTTAGTTTTAAAAAAAGAGAATGGAAAAAATGGTCTATAGGATTTACTCTAGAGGTCAAATCTTTACAGAGATTCTGAGCTTTTTTTTTGCCACGTTGATAAAATTATTTGTGTGAATCCTTTTTGTTCATTTTACAACTGTTTGCTTTCAAATTGAGGATTTTTTTCCCTTGACAGACTGCGATTATTGCTAGAAATATTCTATATATTTTTTATCCATTTTATAAAGAGTGGAAGGGGTGGGAGAGAGACAGAGAGACAAGCAGAGACAGATATAGATTTGTTGTTCTACTAATTCATGCATCAATCTGTTGCTGCTTCTGTGTGCCCTAACTCAAGATGAAAACCACAATCTTGGCACATTGATAGGATGCTCAAACCAATTGAGCTACCCTGTCAGGCCTCTATTGTGTAAGTTTTAATTGCATTATTAAAAATGTTTCTTTTCCTTCACAACAATTCTTGCCCTTTAGAAATGTCTTTGTGGACTTCTGGCCAAGATGGAGGCATAGGTAGACCCCCTGTGCCTCTTCACACAACCAAAAGAAGGACAGCAACAAATTTTAAAACAAAAAGCAACCACAACTGCCAGAAAACCGAACTGTATGGAAGTCTGACAACCAAGGAGTTGAAGAAACACTCACCCAGACTGGTGGGGGGGTGGAGATGGGCAGCCAGGTAGAGAAGACTCATGGCAAGATGGCAACTGGAGGACTGGGCTGTCCCACATCTGTGTGTGGATAAACCAGGAGGAACAAATGGGGAGCGAGACAGACCTCCAACCCAGGGTCCTAGCGGGGAAATAAAGCCTCAAACCTTGGTCTGAAAACACCTGTGGGGGTTGCGGTGACAGCGGGAGAAACTCCCAGCCTCACAGGAGAGTTTGTTGGAGAGACCCACAGGGTCCTAGAACATACACAAACCACACACCTGGGAATCAGTACCAGAAGGGCCCACTTCGCTTGTGGGTAGCAAGGGAAGTGACTAAAAGCTGGCAGAGAGCGGAGCAAGCACCATTGTTCCCTCTTGAACCCTCCCCCACACATAATGTCACAACACAGTGATGTGGTTGCCCCGCCCTGGTGAACACCTAAGGCTCCGCCCCTCACTACGTAACAGGCGCAATGAGACACACACACAAAAAAATGGCCCAAATGAAAACATTTGGGCCAGATCAAAGTTCCAGGAAAACTACAACTAAGAGATGAAGGGATAGCAAGCCTATTAGATACATAGTTCAAAACACTGGTAATCAGGATGCTCACAGAATTAGTTGAATATGGTTGCAAATTAGAGGAAAAAATGAGGGCTATGAAAAGTGAAATAAAGGAAAATGAACATGGAACCAACAGTGATGGGAAGGAAACCGAGACTCAAGCCAATAGTTTGGAGTAGAAGGAAGAAAGAAACATTCAACCACAACAGAATGAAGAAACAAGAATTCAAAAAAATGAGGAGAGGATTAGGAACCTCCAGGACAACTTTAAATATTGCAACATCTGAATCATAGGAGTGCCAGAAGGAGAAGAGGAAGAGCAAGAAATTCAAAACTTACTTGAAGAAATAATGGAGAACTTCCCCAATCTGGCAAAGGAAATAGATTTCCAGGAAGTCCAGGAAGCTCAGAGAGTCCCAAAGAAGTAGGACCCAAGGAAGCACACACCAAGGCACATCATAATTACATTACCCAAGATTAAAGACAAGGAGAGAATCTTAAAAGCAGCAAGAGAAAAGGAGACAGTTACCTACAAAGGGGTTCCCGTAAGACTATCAGCTGATTTCTCCAAAGAAACCTTGCAGGCAAGAAGGGGTTGGAAAGAAGTATTCCAAGTCATGAAAGGCAAGGACCTACATCCAAGATGACTCTATCCAACAAAGCTGTCCTTTAGAATGGAAGGGCAGATAAAGTGCTTCCCAGATAAGGTCAAGTTAAAGGAGTTTTTCATCACCAAGCCCTTCTTATATGAAATGTTAAAGGGACTTAATCTAAGAAAAAGAAAAAAAATATGAACAATAAAATGACAACAAACTCACAGCTGTTAACAGCCAAACCTAAAAAAGTCCACAAAAACAAAAACAAACTAAGCTAACAAACAGAACCGGAACAAAATCTCAAAAATGGAGATCACATGGAGGGTTAGCAGCAGGGGAGTGAAAAGGAGAGAGAGGGGAAAAGGTACTGGGAATAAGAAGCATAAATGGTAGGTAGATAATAGACAGGGGTAGGGTAAGAATAGTGTGGGAAATGGAGAAGCCAAGGAACTTATATGTGTGACCCATGGACATGAGCTAAAGGTGGGGAATGCTGGTGGGAGGGGGTGTGCAGGGCAGAGGGGAATAAAGAGGGGAAAATGGGACAATTATAATAGTATGATCAATAAAATATATTTTAAAAATAAAAATGTCTTTGTGACTTTAGATACATGTTACAAACTGCATTAGAGAGATCCACACCAGTGTATTTGACTGAAATTCATTATGGCCTTCTACCAGTATATCAAGTTTAATGCACGAATAGCCACAAAAATACAAACTGCTCTTTCATTTTAAATCCTCCTAAATTAGTTGCTTTTCAGAGCTACTTGGGGATCCCTTGCAATCCAAAGACGTAAGAATAGCATACTGTAACACTTTTAGTACAGTATGGACATAATTAGTCAAACTGTTCCAAAGGTGTCGTCATTTAATAGTAACCCCACCCGAGGGCCATTATCGTGCCACAGAATGTGACTCACGCTCTGAGATTTCCTTCGGCTTAAACCACAGCCACATGTCCGGCCTTCAGTCTTCCCAGTCAGCCCGAAAGGACTGGGCAGAGAAGAACGAACGAGGTAGCCCTTTTCGACTTCGGCGCCTTAGTATCTCGCTTCAGTTTTTCAGAGGCTCATAGCTAAAGTTTCCGTTGCTGTCGGAGAAGAGCAGATGATTTCTATTCTTGAGTGTTATTTGGTTCTGAACCTCATTTACAGGTTCCCCTTTTTCTTACGAGATCCAGAGCCAGTGTAAATTCTGGGTCTAATGCACGTCAGTGGTAATTTTTGAAAATACAATGTCCAAATTTAGAAAGTCAAATCTTCCTATTTATCTTACCATTTCCTACCTTTTTTTTCTAAACTGAGAAAGCTCTACCAACAACAATTTTCTTTGTGACTGTGCCCTGAGGTAACTACACCTGCTTACCCTCCAATGTTGCTGGCTACACCTCTTCACCTATATGACCTTACTTCTGTTTTTCTCTTTCCTAAATTAAGCTTTCTCTATTTCCACGTGTCCAGTGTCCATCCAGTACTTAAGCCCAGGTCAAATGGCAGTTCCTTCATGACGCCTTCCTGGAGTCTCCATGCAAAATAATGCTTTTGTTCCTTCTGAAATTGTATAGCACTTCAAATGCACTTTTAACTTAGCATGCTTATTAATTAGGAACATTTTACAAATATATACCACTTAACTGGTTGGGAGCTGAGAAGGAAAAAAATCAAGGAAACCCTTGTAGCCAGGGTAAAAGGATACTGAGCACAAGCTGTTAAGAGTGAATGTGGTAAGCTACTTCTAAGGCTTTTTTTCACTGTTTTCTTTTTTCTTTTTTGAAAAATAGCAGATTTGTTGCTTTTGGTCAAATTTAAAATATTTTTAAAAGGTGTATTTTGGTAAAGTTACATAATCTATTTGGTGACTTTAAATAGAGAGCTACATGGAGAGAGTTTAAGGAAAACAAATTTCGCTTAGATTCTGTGAGCTTTGCGCCCCGCTGCGCACCGCGCCCCCTGGCCTTCCAGCCCAGGGATGGGAGGAAGTGACGGAGGGTTACCCAGAGGCTCCTGCAGATCCCCCACTCAGCCCAGGCCTGTGCCTCCAACAGGCGTGGGTGGGCATCACTGTTGGTGTTCACATCAGCCAGCAGCCGGGGCTTATTTATTCATCCTTGAGGCCCCGAATCACTACCGCCCACCTCCTTCTTTTTAAATAAAATACTTCATTTACGTGTTCTTGGAGAGGGGGGGAAGGGAGGGAAAGAAACACGGATCCGTCACAGAACGCACCGCAATACCTGTGTCTCCTCCTCTTCTCTAACTGCCTGAAAATCAGAGACCACGTCTAGTTTTCTGGACAGGCCTTCCCACGGGTGCCATTTCTGGGCTTGGGAAGAGCCTTCGGATGCAATCACAGCGCTGCATCTAGCTGGAAACGTGTGTTCCAGGTGCTCTCCCTGACACTTCTGTGGGGCCTGTGCACAAGAGGCCCCGAGATCCCATCGTCGAGGACGGGGTCACTATTGCCAGCTCCCTGGGCCTCCTGAACGTCGTGAGTCGAAGTGACAGGAGAAGTGAGAAGAACTGTGTGAGGTCCCAGAAACCCGGATTCCCAGCTGGGGGTCTTTTATCAGCTTAGAGCGCAGGAGGGCCCCTGACCTCAGGGTCTGCCTGTTACCAGGCGGTACCGGCCGTGTCTGAATCCCGTCCTTCCGCACGGGTTCCTTATTTCATCCGGCTCCCGCAGGCCTGCCGCCGCCCACCGGGCCACGGAGGTTCTAGCCTGCACGCTGAGTGAGTGTGTATCCTGGCTTCGGTCTTCAGCTGCTTCGCGGTTGTCTCGTTGGGCGGTTCAGCTGTTTCTTATTCCTCTGCACCTTCAGCAGCCCGTTGTGTGCCCTTCTAACCTTCCTGCGGTGCAATTCCCGCTCTTACCAGCTTTTCTGTGCATCTTAATTCAAGCTTCGTGTGGCCACGGTTCAGATACATACGTTGCCGAGTCCAAATGTTTGACCCCGCCTCGTGTCCACACCTCCCGCGGACACTCTTTGCTCCAAGAAGTAAATAGAAAGGTCCGACTTTTTACAAAATTCAAGTCCTCTGGTAGAAATAACAAATACAAAATAAAGTTGACAGTGGTGAAATTTTAACCGGAAAGCACAGTAAAGGATGATGCTGTCGTTGTGCAAACAGCCAACAGTGGCCCAGGGAAATCTAGAAATAATAAACACAAAGTAGAACTCATAGCAGCGAAAACCGCCCAAGATGTCATCTGTTGCAGACTGTAAATTTAAGCAGGAATCAAAGCTTGATAATATTGACATCATAGAAAATAGAATTTCACAGAAATAATGGCCAAAAGACTTAAGTTTACAGTGGTGAAGCTATAAGTGATAAAACTTAATATGGACACAATTTGTCTGGGAATTATGTGGTTTAACTTATACAGAAAAGTGATAGCTATGGATCATTTCAGAAAAATAAAATGAAAGTGGGCAAAAAGTGAAAATGGTTCATTCAAGTCCATTGTGTGGAGAATTGACCTACTGGTTAAATTGGTTTAATGAAATTTGCCTTGGAGCGTGTTTTTTAGTCAATGTCAGTATGCCTCTGATGGGAACCCAGGGTCACAACACCCCCCGTGTCGGAAGGGCTTGGTCAAAGCGCCAAGTGCCTGTCGACCCACGCACCCCCCACCTGACACCGAGGCGTTTGCTAGAAGTCTGTGTGCAAACAGCCGTGTGTGCTGTGAGTGAAAAGGCCGCGTGTGTTTACGCATTTGCACTTCTTCAGGAGAGATTGTTTGAATAGACTGTTTTTAGACATTGGTATTTGGGGTTTCTGTTTGGGGGTTTTGTCTTTTTTGGTGGGGGAATCTACTGTTTTAGTCAGCCATTTTCAACCTGTGCGCTGCAAGAATTTCTGAAACATGCCGTACCTGACACTTTCGTCAGGGGCGCTGAGCTCTTCTGTCTTAAATTGTCAAATGGAAAAATGACAGCAGCCAAGACAGCACTAGCCATGTGGTGTGATTGCCCTGTCTTGAACCGTAAATATGGAGGTCATCTAATAGGGTCAGCAGGCTGCGTCTTATCAGCCACGTAGCAAAGTAAGATCAGGTCTGATGGGTCAGTTCTTGGCACCAGAAATCTTTCTAGTGACTGTAGGCACCCAACTTTTTAAAAAGTCACTTTGGAGCAAAAAGGGTAGGTAATTACTATCATTTGTTTGGCAAATCAATCAAAATTATAAGTGTGTTTTTGTCCGATTGGCAAAAATTATGTATTTTTGGTCTGCGGCAGAATTTTAGTACTTAGTTTATGTGTGCCCTGAATCAAAAAGGTTGGAAATTGCTGGTTTGCATGAACAGTCCGTTCGTGTTAAAGGGGGAGGGTTAGGGAGAATATGATGGGGAAGCCAGGCTCACCCACAGAGCAGGTACGTTAACGTACGGGCATTGTTGCTGGACAGTAGTTCCCCTTGCTGCGTGATATGAACTCTCTGATCACGTGTGTTTCTGTGGGGACTGGCTCTCTAGATTTGGTACTGAGCAGTAAACGGAGACAAAAACACAGGCGGTGCAGGCTTGTGGGGGCAAGGGCAGCAAACAGGCGGGGCAGACCTGGGGTGAGCTTCGGAAATGCCAGTGATGACAGGGACCCCGATCTGGCAGCCATGGCGGGCAAACCACTGGGAAGCTCGCATGGCCCCCGATGGCTTTCGTGAAGTTGTAAGGGAAGGCCGTCAGCATACACCTGAGGTGATTGTGTGTTAATGACATGCAGGAAGAGCTCTGTAACTTAAAAAAAGAAAACATTTCTGTCCTGGGGTAGCAGACATTTTGGAGAAATAGTGCAGCCCCTGACGCAAGCTCTCAGTGCGATTTCACTTGTGATCCGACCGAGCTTCGTCACGGCGGCATTCCCCATCTGCACAAGGCTGCCATCCGCCCCCAGGTAATTGCGCGAGAGTTGGTGTTTCAAGCCAGTTACGGTTTTGGCAGGTACACCAGCACGTCCGGAGATATAAGGGATTAAACAGCGAGCACACTGAATATGTAATGAGGTTGTCTGTCTAATATATTTGTAAGGCACCAACGTGCTTTTTCTGTTTATCCAGGGGAGATTTGTTTGCCTACACATCACAAAGATTTAGTAGCTAAATATATAATAAATTTAGTTAGAGTGGACCAAATCAAACTCATTTGAGCTTTATTTTTGGACAGAATTATTCTAATGACATATTAGGTTAGGGAATTGAATTTTCCTATAGATATGCCTTTTAATTTTTTTAGCTGCCAATATCAATTACTCTCTTAAAAGGAATTGCGAATGGAGCAGCGCAGGAGAAGACAGGGTTGGGGGCCCCCCTGTGGGCGGGCCACCATTCTGGCCTCCCTGAGCGGGAATGGCGTGGAGGCGAGGCGTGTGTAGCGCTCGACCTAGCAGATCTGCGCATCGAAGGAGGGAGGGTGTTAACTTCCTTGCACCTCCTAGATGGCTAGTTTAAATGCATCAGGTAGTCCTGTGCATGATTTAAACTGGACTTGAGAAACAGAAGATGCAGAAGAGCTGTTGGATCCACCCCCCTTCCCTGCCAAAGAGATTTCGGAGGCAGAGGCCTGCTGCAGGAGGGGACCCCCAGGGCTCGCCTGAGCCTGATTTGGGACGAGCAGGGTGGGGGGGCTCCAGGCGGGGGCCTGTGGACGAGGTCACCCCTGTGCATCACTGTCTGAGTCACCCAGCAAACAGTTACCCGCACCTTCTGCACGCTCTGCCCCTCCTGACCTCTGGCAAATGGCCGACTGCCTTTGAAATTTCAGACTCCCCAATCCCCTTTCTCCTTGGTCCAAACGGACATATTTATATACCTGGTTTTACCTCATGGTTTTTGGAAATTTTATGTCTACGCGAATCCCGTGTGTGCACGTATTAAAATTTGATTTTCCCTGTTAATCTGACTGTTAATTTGATTAGTAGCGCAGCTAGAAGAATTTAGAAGGTGGGAGGAAAAGTTTTGGTTTTATTTTTAGCCCCCACACAACCCACCACTAGATGGATTGCTTTTTGTTCACTTTTGCCCGTAATCTAGTTCGCTTCCAAGATGTTCACTGAACCTCTCTCCATGATTCAGTTCTTTCTTCTCTGTCATTTCAGAGGCTGTTTGTACCGGGGAAAATGCCTCGGGTTCCCTTGAGCGTGCTTCGCAGAGGGGCAGCGGTGCAGAACACAGCCCCTCCATCCTCTTCCCCCTTCCAGGCTCGACGGATGACGAGTGTGCCCTCGCACATAGCAGCCAGCAGCAGGGCTGCATGGTCGGGGTTGGGAAAAAATATTACACAGGGGCCTTTCAGGACTCATTTTGGCTTTTTCTTTGAAGCTCTGATTGCAAGACACGTAGAGCGCCATGGTGGCGGGGAAGAAATACAAATATTATCTTGTCCCGCTCCTGCAGCGGTAAGGGGTGTGCTCCCCCGAGGGGCTTCTCTGTGCGCTCGCTCCCGACGCCCTTGCCTCGGGTGTCCTGGCTCCAGCTTCCCTGAGGATGCGCCCTTTGGCGGAGATGCGCGTTCCCCGGGATTGGCAGGGATGCCCAGTCTGGTGTCTGGTAGCTGCTCCTGCGCACGTTGGAAGTTTCTGGGCCTGTAGCAGACAGATACGTAAGGAGAGGTCATCTGCCGCTCTCGGAAGGGCTGAGAGTGTGTTCCGATGCGTTTTATGCATCAGAGAAAGACAAGTGGAACTATCTTCGTTTTTGGTTGGTTTTGCATTGCAATTCACATTCCATCCTGTCAAAATCACCCAGGTGAGAAACTCCTCACAAAATGAACCAAATTTTTAAAAAATCCTAAATTTGATATTACAAATTCAACTTATTTTATGCTTATTTTGCTTTTGAGAATAAATGGTAAGTGTCTAAAATGCAGTAGGTCGAGCTTAAGTCTGGAGGCTGTTGGCAGCGCCGGCACTCTTCTGCACTCCTTTTGTTGCGTGGCCACGACATCACGCAGACATCCAGTTCTGGGGGTCGGGGACGTGGGCCCCCAGACCACATCCTCCAACTCGCTCTGGCCAGCGGTTACTCCGTGTTCAGGGTCACCCAGTCACCCACAGAAACTCGAGCAGGCCCTCCTGTGGCACCCTTCTCCCGCCTTCCGATAGTGAGGATGCTCCGCGGGGGTCCGGAAACGGGCTCTGGCCGGTCTGCAGCAGGTGCTGCAGGACTGACATGCTCCCCTTCTGCAGCGCGGCCGGATGCTGTGAGAGGAGGAGGTCTTGGAGGGCCTGGAACTGTCTCTCCTGGGAGTTCAGGACGCAGGAGCGTCCGAGAGCATCTGAGAGCAGGGGAGGTGCTGAGAAGGAAAATGACCAGGGGGCTTAGGCCAGTGATTTGAGAGCTTAAGTTAGCAGCCTGCTGGGGAACATCAAAGCCTGGTAAATAATTAAATTGAACAGTAAAAATGTATATATTGGGGATATATTAAAAACTGTTTTACTGGTAAGAGTAGGCTATCAAAGACATTTGGAGAATGTTGGCAGTGGATTTGACACTAGCAATTTGTCTTTGTTAGTATCTGAAACACTTAATACTCATTTTGCACAGATCACATCAAGGATTTAGCTGTTCTCGGGTTTTGAAATGTGTGATTTAATGTTATGTTTTGATGATAAATCTTTCAAAATCAACTGTCAAACAGTTTCATCGTATTTGTCATATTTGAGTTTCGCTGTCAGACTTGCTCACTGAAGCTGCAAAGCGAGTGAATTCATTTCAGGTAAGTACCAAAGTTCTCGAAATTAATCTCACTGCCACCCTCTCCCTGCTGCTTTTAATCAGAGGAAGCCAGGATAGAAAGTGTTGCACAGGAAAAAAACCTCAGAAATCTGATAATTTCTTCGAAATACAGCTCATTCTTAGATCATCCAACAGATCTTACAGGGTGATCAAGAGAACTATGTAGTTGAAACATTTAGAAAAGAGATTTTTATTTAAAGTGAAATTCATACATTTTTATGAGTAAATAAGCAGTACCAACTATTTTAATCAACACTTTATGGATTGCAAAGTGCTTTTTACATTTATAGTGTTACTATCGCTTGTCTTCTGTTTTTTTTTGAAAAATGAAATGTGTCTGTGGATTAATAAAAATTGGAAATTTTACATTTAAAGAGTTCCCCCCAAAGCTATTTTTATTTATGAATTATTGCAGTCCTTACTAGTGCTAGATTTAGATATTTTTCAGGTTGTTTTTCATTTTGATCCTGCAGCTGAGCAAATAGCTGGCCAAACCAGTGAGCTCTGGAGCAATAGAATTTATGCGCATGCGTGCATAAATTCTGTGCCAGCTGCGAGAAGAGATAACCAGACGTCCTCCCCACCCGGGCCAGAGCTCCGTGCTTGGGGGGTGGGGAAAGAGCACGTGGGTGGACACAGATGGACACAGAGACGGCCGCGGCACCCTGACCTGCCGTGCTGCGGCACATCAGTCCCTCCCACCCGGGGTGACTTCCACCCACGGTGCCTCTCCTGCCTCGCCAGCCGCACGCCTGACGCCCAGGCAGGGCGGCGTCCACAGAGCTGAGCAGCCCTGCCGAAAACCGCCGTGGGGATCGGTGTCTGCTCGGCTGGAACGGCCTGCGCATGGAAGGGCTGTTTGCGCCTGGTTTTCAGTCCACCCCGGCCTCTCCCCGCCGGGAGCTGTAACTCCCCATCCGATGGATTAGTGAGCTAGTGCGGGAATCAGTAAAACGGGCTCCGTAGAGAGAACACGTCGTTTCTCCGCCGCTTGGCTGCTCTTAGTGCGGGCGTGCTGAACTGCTGTCGGCGCCGCTCTCCGTGGCTGGTGGCGAAAATCACCCTGCCTTTAAAGGCTGGTTCTCTCATTAAGGAAAAATATGAAAAAAACCACCCACCAGTTATTCACAAGCCCGTATCAGTTGCTTTCCAAATATTATTCTTCACAGTAACAAGATCTGAGAGGGATCTTACAAGTGTTTTTGCCACCAAAGGTGTAGGGTCAGAAACAATGCGGCTTCGCGGATTTAAATTAGCCGAGCAGCGGTACGGCTTCGAGTGACGAACTTCCACGGTTTGGTGCAGTTTGAGGGCATCCTCTCAGTTTCTTCCATGTCTTTGTGCTTTAAACCATCAGCTGCCTCACGGCAGCTGGATCAGTGATCTTTAAAATGGCCTCCTCAGGCCCTGGCTGGTGTGGCTCAGTGGATTGAGCGTGAGCCTGTGAAACCAAGGACGAAGGTTCAATTCCCAGTCAGGGCACATGCCTGGGTTGTGGGCCAGTTCCCAGCAGGGGACGCGTGAGAGGCAACCACACGTTGATATTTCTCTCCCTCTCTCCTTCCCTTCTCCTCTAAAGATAAATAAATAAAATCTTTAAATAAATAAATAAAATAAAATAGCCTCTTCAAGTCTTGTTATTCAGTACAGCAACACCAATCACCTCTTTAGGATTCCACATTTTTCAAAAGCCTTTTCAAATATATTTTATCTCTTAACCTTTCCCACAGCCATGGCTGGCATGCACAATTATTTCTGCTGCAGAAGCAGATTCTTGGTTAAGTAAGTAATCTGTGCAGAGTGCTGCAGGGATGTGCAGCGCAGACCTTGGACTCAGCCTAGAGTGAACCAGGTGCACCTGCTACGTCTGGTCGCGGTGGTGGTGGTCCTGGTGGTGGCGGCATCTGCTCCACAAGCGCACGGTGAGACGGGCTTTCTCTTTGTACAGGTTCCCCCCGGCTGTAACTGCGATGGCAGAAACACCAGTTGTTTCATGCCGTTGCACTGAAAAGATCAGGTTCCTCTGGTACTGATAGGGGGAGGGGGTGTCCTTTTCCTGTATGCCGATTTTACTGGCATGAAACAGGAAATAGGAATAACCAATGATGCCAGGGAACGAAAGCTGGTAAATCAGAGGTATTGATAATGGAATGAGCTCCAGATTAGGGAGCCCGGAGGTAGACCCTCACGGAGGTAAACACCTGGTCGCTGACGGAAGAACAAGAGCAATTCCATAAATGGCTCTGGAACACGTGGGTGTCCATGTGCAAAAAATGGATCTAGACTCGGGCTTCACATTCGTTACAGGTGCTAAGTCAGGAAGGACCCAAGACCTAAGGTCAAAGTGCAGAACTGGAACACTCCCAGAAGGTACCACGAGGTCAGCTAAGTGACCTTGGGTTTGATGATGGCCTTGCAGATGGAACACCAAAACCGTAAGCCATGAAGGGAAGTGTTGGGATGTTGGACTGCAGTAAAAATTCAGAACAAAACTTCTCTCCTTGATGGTGAAAGGCATCATTCAGAGAATGAAAAGACATGTTAAACCACAATAACAGCTTAACAAAAACTTAATCTGATGCAGGACTGGTATCCAAAATATACAAAGAACTCCTAAAACTCAACAATAACAAAACAAATGACCCAATGAAAAATGGGGAAAGACTCTGAACAGACACCTCGCTGAAGAACATCTACTGATGGCAAGTTTTCATAAGTCTACACAACGATCAACGTGTGTCGTTAGGGAAATGCAGCTGAAACAAGGCCACTGCACACCTGTTGAAATGGCTGAAGTTCAAAACGCTGACGACTCTAAGGCTGGTGAGGACGCGGAGCAAGAGGAATGCACTCGTTGCGGTGAGGATGAAAAGTGGTGCAGCCGCTTTGGAAAACCGTGTGGCAATTTCCCACGAAACAAAGCACACTCGTACCCTACAGTCCTGCGGCTGCGCCCCTCGATATTTAGCCAGAGGAGTTGAAAACTTACGTCCACACAAATGCCTGCACGCAAATATTTATTTTATCTTTATTCACAGTTGTGCCAAAATTTGGAAGCAGCCAAGATATTTTTCAGTGAGTGAGCGGATAAATAAGCTCTAGCACATTAAGACAATGGAATATTATTCAGCAGTTTTTAAAAAGAGCTGTCAAGGCATAAAAAGGTATGGAGGAAGCGTAAATACATCCTGCTGAAGTAAAAAGGCCAGCTGAGAAGGCTGCACACTATATGATTCCACTCTGTGAGATCCTGGAAAAGACGAAACTATAGAGACGGAAAAGAACTAGTTGCTAGGGACTCGGGGGAGGGGCGGAGGGATGAATTGGCGGAACGCAGGGAATGTTTAGGGCGGTGACACTGTTCTGAGCGATCCTCTATGGTGGATGTTATTGTCAGAACCTAAAGAACTTGCAGCAGGAAGCGTGAACCCTAATGTAATTGTGGGCTTCATAGTATTGATCAGTATTGACCCACCCACTGGAAAACATACTTCGCCTTGATGACAGAGGTTAGCAATAGGGGAAAACAGCATTGGGGTGGGAAGGAGGAAGATGGGTTACGTGGGAACTTGGCACTTTTCTCTCTGTAGTTTTTCTGTGAGTCTAAATCCCTAAAGATAAAGTCCATTAATTTAAAATATTTTAAAACCATGTATATGTAAGCCAAAAATTTTAAAAAGAGCCCCACGTTTAAAAGGTCTGAGGAGGGTGGAAGAGCGGAGAGGATCAAAGGAAGGAGAGCCGCTGTCGGAGGCGGCTGAGCCCGAGTTTGGACCTCCCTGTCTGTCTCAGCAAGGGGCCCCGCGGCGTCAGCCGCTCAGGGCGAGAGAACGCGTGCGCATGTATGTTCTCTAACTCCCCGGGAAGCAAAAGGGCATCACAGCCATCATGATTAAATGCGTATTCCTTAAGGAGCGAGACCCTTAGGAAGCTCAGTCCTCATATTCTTAAAAAATTAGAGTTTCAGTGACCTGAAGGATGTATCAGTGCTCTCCTGTTGGATTTGATACTTGCTAACCCAATTGAAGTAAACAGTTTGATTTATGAAAATACATCATAAACACAATGAGAACATTTTCTGGACAATTAGTTTTACATTGGCCTTTCCCTCGTTCCCAGTTCTCCCATAATTTACCTTTTGAGAACAGAAGGGTGACTGCCAGACCTTTTTGGCATTTGGTACCTACTAGTCCTTCATCAGAACTCTGGCCCCCAACTGTACCGGTTATGAGAGGTGTTCTCTGTGGTTACCCACAGCCCTGTAGCGAATCGGTAACACTAAATGAAAACACTTGAAAAGTTTTCAAATCGGTGTAGTCTGTGGTGTTCTATGAACTTCCAAAGGGCCGAAGATCAGTTCTACAGTGTGTTTTGGTAGGTAGTTACTGTAGTGGAGTGACCAGATTACATTCTGTATGAAAGTAAGCATTTGCCAACAGCGTCGGTCGGAATTTGTGAGGCCCAGCGAGACTTCATTTCCGCTGCATTGTCAGACTGGATTCCGTTTCTGTGCTGTTTGTCCTCTTTACATATACGGTACATAATCTCAAACTGTGAACATTGTAATACTAAGTAACTGATTTATTTGTGGTTGCTTTTAATGCTAAAGCACTTCATGAAAAGATGTTAACACATTGAAAACAAATGTTTTGATAGATATGAATAGGTATTTGCAGAGCGCGTGACCGGATGAAGGAATAAATATACCATAAACCCCCAAATTTAGCGAAACAGTAGGGGAGGGTGCTGGCATCTACTGAACATTTATGAGGCGCTGGGCACTCGGTGCGTCTGGTCAGCACTGCCGACTCTCATTCAAACGAAGGTGAAAAGACTGGTCGTGAGAAAGGGTGCGTAGCGTGTCCAAGGTCGCCCTGCTGTCGGGAGGCGGCGGTGGAATCTCGTTCACTCCTGTTCTCACGCTTCCATTCACCCTCCGTTGCCGCAGAGAACGTGAGTGGGGGATCCTGAACATCTGAAGCCATGGCAGGCTCAAACGTGGGTAAAGTGCTGTCCTCCAGGCCTTGGGGACTGCTCCCCGCCTACCAGAGGAGGGCGGGGGTCACGTCCTGACGGTCCTTACAGCACCAGGGGGCCCTGACCTCCTTCGGGGCAACCCGCAGGTGCACATCAGTGTCCAGTGTCCAGCGCCCTGGGATGGCCCCAACCTGACCTCTGCCTCACGGTTTCCGACTGAGCTATGAGAGCTGTTCTCCTTTTCAAAGAGAAACTTGTTAACGCGTATTTCTAACTGAGATAAAACAGGAGATTTTGGCAGGCGGGATCTCCTTCTGAGAGCCCACACCCAGTTTCAGCTTCCCCAGCTCATTGAACTTCCAGCCGGGTCTTTGCACAGCTCCATCTCGGACATTTCTCTGGGCGGGTCCAGCATTGAGCCTGCACTTGGCTTGAACGGAATACCAGGGTGCTCCCTGTCCTTACCCTCTCCCCTGGTCAGCTTCTGGCTGGGCTGAATCTTCATCTTGGCGCCTCCTAGCCCCCTTCCTGACAGTCAGTGCAAGGCCGCACTAACCCAGCAGTTCGAGAAGGTGGGCCAAGGCCCCCTCTTTCCCCTGCAAGGGCCGCCCTGGAGAGAATTTCAGCAGCTCCCATCTCCGAACCCAGTGCCACTGCCCCCAAACACGGTAAACAAAATGTGGTGTGTGCACAGATGGGAGATGGTTCAACTTCAGAGAAGAAATTCTGCACTTCCTGCAGTGGTGGGGTCTCTGGGATGTCCTGCTCGGTGAACTCCATCAGTCACATCCTCTTCCTGATGGTCCCGCCTGCACGAGGCACCTGGCGTAGTCACATCGTAGGACAGGAAGTGGGACAGTAATTCTCAGGAGTTAGGAAGGGGGGGATACGGAGTTACTGTTTCTTGGGCACAGGGGACCTCCCGCTCACCCGTCCTGCCGGGGGGGGATGCCCTGACATTAGCTTTCCTGTGCAACTCCCACCTGCCACATGGAGCCCCAGCACGAGGCAGCAGCAGCCTCCTGCGGTGCTCCCCGTCTGGTCACCTTCCTCACAGTTTGAGCCCGGAGTTCAAATCCTGCAGCGAACCAGCCTTCGTCGGATTGTGACCCGTCGGTGCTGGGACCGACTGGACAGGGTTTCCAAGTCCAGGAGCCAGGCGTCATGGGAATTGCTTTATCGCTTTATTGCAGGGTCTCCAGTCTTAGCATTGTCCTTCAAGATGGGCAAGATGGGCAAGATGGGCGGGGTGGTTCCATTTTGAAGGTCGAGAAAGAGGCACCGATTACAATGGTTTGGTCAAATTCCTTACTAACAACTACTCACCCAACTTTACGGTCTGCTTCTCAGAGCCTGGGCATGGGACTGGCCTGGGACTGTTTCTTCAGCATTCCCAGCTCCAGATGGGCGCACACACCGTTTTCTGGGCTAGACCATCTCACACTTTCATGCACGTGGCGGTTACCCGAGTGTCTTGTTAAAAAACAGGTTTTGACTCAGCAGGTGTGGGATGCAGCCTGGGGCTCTGCATTTCTGACGTTGCCTGGGTGCTGCCAGGCACCTGACCCTCAGACCACGATGTGAGAAGCCAGGCCGCTGAACCCTTTGGCCACCCCTGGCTCTGAAGCACTGGAGATGCGCTAGTCGGAGTCGCGATGGACTGCAGGTGTAAAACGCACACCAAATTTTAA
The DNA here is from genome assembly GCA_004027475.1 of Anoura caudifer. Lineage (NCBI taxonomy): Eukaryota > Metazoa > Chordata > Mammalia > Chiroptera > Phyllostomidae > Anoura > Anoura caudifer. The sequence continues at coordinate 174,520 of PVKU01001703.1, read as the reverse complement.
AGACCTAGTTTAAAAAGAAGAGTGAAATAGCTACACCTTTGTGTTGGTTACATGCTAAAATAGTATTTTGAGCATACTGGGTTAAATACCGTGTTTTCTGGAAATCTTCACCCGTTTCTTTTCTAGCTTTTTAAATAGACTAGTGGAACATTTTTAACACGTGGCTCGCATCACATTGGGCGATTTCAGAGATGCCTCCTGACCCGTCGCCACCTGCTCAGGTGTCACTCCCCTTCGAGAGTTTGCTCAGGTCACCCCCTCGGGTGTGTTCCTGTGTTCCCACTTCGCGTGACCTCTCTTTCGCTTCCACCTCCTGTGGCACAATTGTCATTCAGCACATAGTGCCTTGTGTGGCTAAAGGCCACATGTCTTTTGCTGGCTAAGGAGAGAGTTCCTGAAATTCCAAGTTCACAGACTTTCTTCACTGTGCGAGATCCCGTCTTGTTCCTCCTCGTATCAGCAGCTCCTGGAAACAGAGCCTGCCTCCTTACGGGCTCTCAGGGGTTAACACCGAGACAGCCATGGGCTTGAATAGTCTGCTGTGACTTCGTACACCTCACCGTGCCCAGCACGGTGCATTTAAAACGGCGGGCCTGGGCTGGGGCGTGGGTCGGCCCCCGCCACCTCAGAAGCGTGGTCACTCACCGTGTCCTTGGGCTGCCCGAGCTGCTGCCCCGTCTGCTACAGGGGTTCTCAGCAACTGTGATAGAAGCCTGATCAAAACGTAATTAGGAAGGCAAACCCCTGGAAAAGCTCATCGTATAATGCGCTGCAACAAGAGAATGGGGGATTATCCGCACTGCTGGCTTTCTCCTTTAGGGTAATTACAAGTTGATTGCGGTAGAATCGCTCAGAAATAAAGAAGGTGACTGCTGCTCTTCTGGGCCGTTGTCGTGACTGAAAAGAAGAATTTGAGAAGGGTCTTGGCTGGCAGTCACTGGCACATTACAGATGTTACGTCCAACAAGATTAAAGAAGCATTTACTGATCTTCAATTTGGGGTTCAAGGAGTAACCTCCTAGTGTTGAATGCACCTCCTGGTAAACCAACCTCCCTCCCTCCCTCCCTCCCTCCCTCCCCCACCATCTAACTCACAGGTTCACCCTTTCAACAACAATGAGTACCCACAGTGAGCCAGGGGCTGGTGACCCCAGGATCCGTGATGCACTTCAGTGCATGAGACAGGCAAATGTAGCCACTTAAATAAAAGGGAGTTTCCAGACCATTCTCTTTCCCTGCTAATTTCTGAGCAACATCTGGTCCATCTGTGTCTCTATGTAGTTGGGAAAATAGCTTTTAAGTCCTCAGTCGTTCATACACTTGTGTCATACATTTGGAAAAAAATAATTTTAACTTCATAAAACATTTTAGAGGGGCATTAAATGTATTTAATCCTGAACATAGTTTAGGGCTTGAAATTACTTTTTTTCTAAACTGCAATTGAAAAAACAAAGGTTCTTGGTGCTTGTGTAACAAAGCAGTCTTATAGAAAAGAGTCCTTTAATACGTAACAGATGCAGTTTTTGTAGCCTGAGAGTGAAACTTTGAGTTCATTTCGTTAAGACACATCTGGCTCCTGTCGGTAGCATCTCCTTCCAGGGCGGCCCTGCGTGTCCTCACTTCAGCTGCCTGCCCAAGAGCTGCAGAGGTTCCCTGCCAGTCGAGGGCGGGCGTGGTAGTCAGAGGCTGCGTCAGGCCAGGGAACTCCGGCCTGTCATTCACAGGCCTCGACTCTCCTGACTTCCCCGTGGGAAGGCCCAGCTGATCACACATGGCTGGAGTAACGTGGACTTTTTATTAAAGAAACTCTGTTTTCAAACTTTATCATGTTCAAAAGGGATGGCATGCCAGCTGGAAAACTCAGTTGCAATAAAAATGTTTGTGTACGTGTGTTATACGCATCGGACAGTGGATCTGGAGGAGACCCTGTATCCTCTGCTAGATTGTAAGTTCTGAGGGGCAGAAGTTTTGTCTTTTTCTGGGCGGTAGCCCCCACCGTGCACTCAGAAAGGTCTGTAAATTAAAGTGCGGTCTACGCTAACGTAAGCTCGGGAGGAGGGGGAAGCAGTTGTATTTCCGAGTCACATTTCAGCTTTTCATGAGAACAAATTTAACAGTCTTCCTGGGGGGAAACCTTTGCCATACCATTGTAATTACGTTCCGTGAGGAAAACAAGTTTGTTCGTTTTTTCAGGAGCCCCACGCGGCTGTGCATGTGAGGAGCTCGCTGTGGCCCGGCCCCACGTAGGACCCATCACTAGGCATTAGTCCAGTGACAGCGTCGGAGCAGGGGACAGTCTTTTCTGACCCTGCGATGGGTGGAGAAAAAAGCAACATGAAAATCTATTATTTGGAAAAAAAATCTATTACTTGGATAGTTTTAAGCCCCGACCTTCTTAAGAAAGCTAATGCAGTAGTGACACTAATTAGAATTCTTTTAGCATGCATTTTATATTAATTGTGTATTTTATATTCATATTACACATTAGGCTTATATGTCTATGTTACTAATATTAGTAGTTAAAGCTGCACCAGCAGCCTGCTTTTTAGCACGTGGGTTTGAATCAGGACACCAGCATTTGGCATATAATTTTTCATCCCTGCTGAAGCTCCCCCTCCCCAGATGAATCGGGGTGAACTCACTTCATTTTAGTTAAAAAGCAGCAATGCCAAATGGTTCAATGCTGTTCATTAGCCTTGAGACCAGCGGATAGACTTAAAAATTCAGCCTTAAAAAATGAATTTTTTGTTATTCATGCATATGGATCAAATCTCCTTTGGTATTAAAAAAGTAAAAATCATTGTAATAAACAAGCAAAATGGATAGAGACCCACAGACACAGAGAACAGATGGGTGGTTGCCAGAGGGCGGCGGGGGTGGGGGGCGGGCTGCGTAAGAGGATGGAGCTCAGCTCGGCAGTTCCCAGGTAGCCACGGGGGTGTAAAGCGCAGCGTGGGGATACGCTCGGTCGTATGGTGGTGACCGCGTGGGGCCAGGCGGGCGCTGGGAATGCTCTGTAAAGTGTGTGATTGTCTACCCACTACACCATCCACTGACACTAATACAGGGTATTATTGGCTGTGAACTGTGATTGAAGAATAAAATTTAAAAGGAGTTTTCAAATTTAAAACAAAAATAAAATCATTGTTTAAGTGTGTGTCAGTTTCCAAGCTACTGTATTTTATCATATGTTTAATATACCTGTTTTTGCCATAATTTACCAGAACAACCCCAGGGCGATTTCAGACCCGAGGTCCGGAGGGCCCAGGAGGCCCAGGACGACGAGAGAGAGACGCTGCACCGCACCGCTGCCTCCCAGGCTGGCGGTGGAGCAGAGTCTGAGGGTGTCGGGCTCCTGCGGAGGCCCAGTTGCTCACCGGAGAACGGGAGAGCCCGGGCACCAGGGGTGCAGTAGGGAGCCCGAGAACCCAACAGTTAGGAACTAAAATGTCTTTTGCATGCTTTTAAAAATTATAGGGAAACCAACAAAGAAGTCAAATCCTTGCTTAAGATCCTGGGACTTACAGTTAGCTCTTGATTCCTTTCCAGTCCTACGTGCCAGGATACACCGAGAACTTGAGAAACTTAATGCATTGAAAATAGCTGTATTTGCTGAGGAAGTTTTCTATGTAATTCAACACTTGCTTATCGATCACTTTTTATCGAGCAGGGCTACTGCAGCCCCAAAGCTCCAGCCCTTTTGAAAGGTGCTGCCTGTGTACAGGCGCGAAGGGGTCAGAAAGGAGGAGGAGGGTTAGACCGGGTGGTGGAGTCCAAAACACGTGGGCAGGGGGTGGGAGACCAGTGGGATGAGGGAACGGTGGTGGGCAGCTGGTCAAGGACTGGGAAGCGTTCTAGCGACGCCCAGCAGTGCCGGGGGTCAGCTGCCAGGGCTGAGGCTCTGAGAGGCACGTCTCTCTCAACCACGCAGTGATGTCCACCCTATTACGGAGGGAGAATGATCACCTTCTTTAAACTCCCAGGACCTAACCTGAGCTTTTCCACCCACTCGGCACCCACAACCTCAAAGACTCCCCTCTAGAACAATAGACCCGCCTGACATCTGCCTGAACTCTCAGCCCCACGCCAGGGCTGCCTGGGCCAGGAAGGCTTTAAGAAGCCACGCTCAGTGGTAAGAGGTCACAGCATCAGGTACTGCTGCATTCTCTGAACTTGAACCCTAAGTATCAGCAATAGTCGTCTTGTCCCTGAGGCCAGCCATTCCTACCCTGCCCGCCCACGCTGTGTGTGTTCCAGGGAAATCGATTTCTGTGTGAAGATTCGCTTGCCCAGGACATCCCATCTCTCCATGGGATCTGTCCCCGTCTCCCTTAGCCTAGGCTGCTGGAGTCGCCGGGGCAGCTGCCTGGGCTCCTCAAGCAGTGCCTGCTTCTGGTTCGTGTGGTGTCCGTCTGCCTAGCCTTGAAGATGCCACATGTTCTCGGCCTTGCAGGAAGGTCATGGGCTTTAGATTCAGCAACTCATCTACCAAGCGCCAGTAGAGGCCTTGTTTGAGGCAATGGCTCTTGGTACCGTAATCGGTCGTCTCATTTCTGGTTGCATCACAAGATCCCAAAAATTTAAAATAAACTTGCAGGGGTGTCCAACCCCTGGGCTGCATGCGGCCCAGGATGGCTGTGAATGCAGCCCAACACAAGATCATAAATTTACTTAAAACCTTTTTTTTTCTTTGCTCATCAGTTTTCGTCAGTGTTTGTGTATTTAATGTGTGGCCCGAGACAACTCTTCTCTTTCCAGTGTGGCCCAGAGACACCAAAAGGTTGGACACCCCTGCTCTGGAGTACAATTTGCTAACATAGTAAACTTTAGAGTTTCTCACCGACCTTACTAAAATATTAGGGTCACATTTTACATTACTTATTTTTAAGACGGGTAAAACACACACAAGAAAGTCTACCATCCTAACCATTTTCAAGGGTGCCGTTCAGGGGCGTTGAGTACATTCATCCTGCGCAGCCGTCACCACCGACTGTCTCGCCAACTGAATCTGTGCCTGTCCCACGCTCCGGGCAGCCGCGGCTCCACGACCTGTCTCTCTGAACCTGACTGCCCCGGGGGCCTCGTGTAAGTGGGATCACACGGTATGTGTCCTCCTCTGATGGCCTCGGCGCACTGAGCGTGCTGTGTCTCAGGTCCGTGTGTGTTGTGGTGTGTACCAGCCCTCCTTTCTCACCCAAACGGTGAGAGTTTGCTGTGAGCGTGGACCGCACTTCCATCTGTCGGTGGCCGCTTGCTTTGCCTCTGCCGTTTGTCTGTCGTGCGTCAGGCTGCTAGGAAAGCAGGTGTGCTCACAGGCAATTCAGTCTTTGCTCTCATTTCTCTTGGGTATAAGCCCAGAAGTGGAATTGCTGGATCGTATGGTAACTTGATGCTTAATTTCTGTAAGGGACTGCTACACTGTTTGAGGATTACTTTTAAATCCGACAGTGAACAATGACATCTTGCCACCCTCTCCTCTGCGTACACATGTACCTTCAGAAACATGTACCTTCGTACAGATGTACCTTCAGACAATAAAATGAGCTTGAATGCATGTAGTCTGGAGTCGCAAGGGAATGCTACGTTATTGCCGTGACGGAGAGCTTCAGTGTGCTGACGTCTGGGCGAGGGGAGTGCAGGAGAGTGAGTCGGAGGGATTGGAAAACCTCTACCCAGCGAGGCCTGGATATGTGAATCATTTAGAGCACATGGCAGCTGTCACAGCCCATTAAATGACTTCCACACTTTCTCCCCGGGATAACATTCTGTGTTAACTAAGGATGCGATGAGCTGGAATACTACGGCTCACTAGGTTTAAATGGGTTTTTTAAAGAGGCATTTTAAATTATAATGAGAGCCGAGTTCGACATCCTGCAAGGTTATGAAGGAAATTATTAATATCATGAAGGATGAAAAGTTATACCTAATTTCAATTAGAAGACTTCAGTCCTAAAAACGTAGTGAAAATCTTCAATCTGAAATAAATGGGTTGTGCATGTAGAGGTAAAATCTGCTTTGCCCAAATGGTTTCATGTGCACCCTCACAAACAAGTTTGTGCAGGGGACCCAAGCGGAGTTCCAATTGATTGCAAAATCATAAACGAGCAATCTGGAAAGGACTTTTGTCACCATGGCCTAATTTTAGCAATTATGAAATGGCCCGATTTGAAACCCTAGTGATGTAATCATACTCTAAAATACTCCCCCACAAGTTATTGCCGGAGAGCTCTGTCCAAACGAACAAATGAACGAATCAGCTTCTGACGGAGTTTTCACAAACTGTGCTGAAGTTTACCATCGGAATAGCCGGTCCTCTATTCACACGCTGTTCACTGTTCAGGTTGTGTCCGTCTCTGGGATTTGCAGCTCCAGTTTAGAACCAGATGCTCCCCTGGACATTAGTCCAGCAACTGACTACAGTCCAAGGAGCAGCAGCAAATCATGGCGCCGTTTGTGATTTGAAGGTCCGTGCTCTGCTCTGCTTTACTAAGCCGATGGCTGCTCTCATCATTACAGATCGTTTGTATGTAGAAACAGCATGTTTTCAGAAAACCGGAAAATCATATTTATTTTAATCACCTTGCCTGTCATCAAGGCTAATTGTTGGCATTTTCGTCCTTCTTCTTATGGTCAAAAGCCCCAAGCAAAAGGGTTAAATCATCAAATTATATTGACATCCGTTTAAAAAGTACCTTGTTCTACTGGACTTCATCATGTCACGGTTCAGTTTGTGACCCCAGATGGTGACACGTGTGGCAGAAGGGACCATCTGCAGTGTGTTGTATATGTCATTCCTGGCCGGCATCCCAACGTGTTTCCTCATCGTTGGTTAAACACATTATTGAGAGTTTTCTCACGTAGTTGTACAAGCTTTATGCTACTCTGTGGACAGCAGAAACCTTTTCTACTATATTCAGAACCAAATTCTGAATCCAACCGTGTCTTCCAGTGTCCCTGAAGGAACATCCCGTGGTTGTGCCCTTAGATTCTAACTCAGATGATGTGAGCCCTTTGGGCACCGCAGTGTCTCACTCGCTCCCCTGTCCCACGGAGAGCACAACTGTTCGCTCGTGTATCCGTCACTCCCGCTTCGGTCAGAGTCCTCAAGTGCGGGAATGATGGTGGTGCCATATGAAATAGGAAAAGTTTTAGCTTTTTCATAATTTCCACCAATAACTTCCCCCTGCTCCTTTTTTGACGTGAACATGGCTGGTACTTTCTCAGTCTTACGCAAAGAATGAATAAAGCCACCTTTAGAAACTGTTGTTAGTTTTTTAGTTGAACAGTAGTGTATAATCTAAGTTAAAACAAACAAACAAACAAACAAAACTTCACCCAAACTATAAACACAGCTTCATGGCCAATCTCTTCACTCCTACACTGTTGCCCTTGGTAGACGGTCTGGAGCTGTCACCAGACAGAAGCCGGGTCCTTTTCATCTTTGGATCACCGGCTTGTAAACCCATGCCCAGAAAACAGTAGGCCCGCTTACAGGGTTCCCGAAGGATGCACGGTCACAGAAATGCGCGTCTCCAGAGCTTGCTTTCCTTCAAAACGAACTAAGAAGTCACCATTTGCCGTGATGTAAGCAAGGTTATGGGACTGATATCTGCAAGGGGAGAATTTCAGTTGTGGGAGCACCAATCAAAGTCATCCAGCCTGGCTAGTGGTTCAGCTGGTGGGATCACTGTCCCAAGCACCAAGAGGTTCTGGGTTTGATTCCCAGTCAGGGCACATAGCTAGGTTGCAGGTTCATCCCCGGTCGGCGCGCGTACAGGAGGCAACTGATCAGTGTTTCTTTCTCACATGGATGTCTCTGTCTGTCTGTCTGTCTCTCTCCTCCCCCCTTCTTCTTTCTCTGAAATCAATAAACCTATTCTTGGGTGAGGATTAAAATAAATCATCCAGTGATTTCCCTTTCAACTTCTTCTGAGAATTCCATCCTTTTCATACTGTGCTTGATTTTTATCTCAAGCCTCCTAACCTAAACTAAGGTTACTTTTGCCCTAATTAATTTGAAAAGCAGCAATTACGGAAACGTTGCCTATGGGCCTTCGGACTTTTCTGCTGTCCCGTGAACAGCGTCTGCGCCGATCACGCCCCTGACCCTGGAGCCAGCTCTAACCACCTCGCTTCCTTTCGGGGTCCTGTCTCAAACGACTTCTCCTGTAGCCTGAAACCCAACAAGAAGGTGGAGGACTCCGGCAACACCCTTTTGTGAAAAAAAGATTCCTAGCCCTTTTTTCTTCCGTTGACACTTCTGTTTTCATTCGTTACTTAATAACATTGTTCATCAAGAACCTTGTTAAAAAGTAAAACCTTCGTTCCTAGAAGCTTAGGTGAAGTGAATAGGCTCTGTCCTCGTTAAGTTCTGGAAAACACCGCGGACAAATCATCTTAAATCACTGGGCCACGGTAACTGCTAACAGTTTCCACAGAAGGCCTCTCTATAGAAGGGTGTTGATCAAAACAACAGGGCTTAGAGGCAGTGCTCAGGGATGACTGACTTAGCCATGAGAGGGGGAGAGAAACCCGCAGAAAGGGAAAACACAGGGGTCTTTTTATTGTAGCAAAATATCAACTTACTAGAGAGTATAGCTAGAACTCAAAATCACCGTTTTGCAACTCTCACCATTTAGTAAAAACTGGAAAATGCAGGCTCTTTATAATGAGGAGCTCGGGTGGTCACCACCTGGACTGGGCGGTCAACAGCCTCACCACCGGGGAGACCACCTGACCTGGTTTGCTGCCCCGTGAGACTCCGGAAGCAAAGGTTATCACCTGAGCGGTTTCCTTACCAGAAATCGCAAGCCTATATCCGATTGTGAAGAAACAGCATGCAAATCCACAGCTCGCAACGCTCAAGAAGGTAGGGATCCGGACTAAAAAAAGTCAGTGAGATATAAACAGAACAGGGAGAAGGCTACTCTGGGTAAAAGTGGTCCAACAGACCGAAAGAGGAAAGAGAAGAAGTATCAGAAGCAAATGTGCACTGTGAATCTTGACTGGACCCAAGATTTTCAAACCTGTTCAAGACAATATTAAGAAAACTGGAGAAATTTAAACAGAGGCTGTATTAGATGATGATTTAATTCTGTTGGGTAGTTGTTGGTATTTTGGATATAAAAATAGATATTTAAAACAAGACATATAATAGTATTTGTGAGTTGTTCATTCTTAAGAAACTAAATAGTTAAGCATAAAAAATGGTTATTTACTTTATGTATGTGTGTGTCACATACATAGAAAACAACCAAATGGGTAAAATGTTAATTTGTGAATCTAGGTGAAGGCTCTATATGGTCATCGTATCGCATTTTTCAGTTTTTCCATAGGCTTAGAATTGTGTAAAGTAGAAACTAAGGAAAAGAAAGAAATGAGATATCAACTCTTGAATGAAAGCATTATACATTAATGCTGTAATACAAATTATGAACCAGCCTTTTACAAAGTACTATTTCTTTCCTGGCTGTCATTTCATAGGCACGCGACCTTAGATGGGTCACTGACCTCTGAATGAATTTTTCTAACCTGCTAGATGGCGAATAATGCGCAAAACAAACTGACAGAGGACGGGGGTACCCTAAAGCTTGTGTTTGCATATGGGACACCGGGGACCATCCCTAGAGCTTCACGCAGGGGCACGGGGTGCTACTCACTGCAGCTTTGGTGGCCCGGAGAACCCTGGGTTTTGTTTGTTTTGCTTTTGTTTCTTTTTCTCTTCCCCTTTGGGCAAGAGGGACTCGGGAAGAAGGTGAGCAGCGCGCATCATGGGGCCCGGCACAGGGGGCACCTGCTGGGGGGACCACTGAGTCCTTCTCGGCGGCCCTGGCAGCTCTCAGGGACGCTGGGAGGCCTGGCACTTGAGTGAAAGAAAGGACATGGTGGAGGCAAAGAGATTTCTGGCCAGATCTCAAGACACACAGGAAATCGTAAGAGAAAAAGCATTCTGTGTGAACTGCACCCCTTGGCCTTTCGTGGGTGAGCTCTCGGTGAAACAGAAACATCCCTGGACCACTTAGAGGGACGGCTTCGTGTCCCAGGGAAAGACACTGCTTCTAAATACAACCAACGTGGCTCTCCTGCCTTAATTTGGGCATCCATCTGCCACCACTTAATCTTCCTATTGTCCACACTCATTCCTGTTTGGTTTGGCTGGGCCGGCTGCTGGCAAGCCTCCCCGGTGCTGAGGTCTCCTGCTGCACCGAACAGGATTGCTGAAATAACAGCAGCCTCCCTCCCTCCCCAAAACCTGGGCCAAGTGCGACGCGCATTGTGAAACTTGTTTCTGATTACCAGGAACACTTCAAGAAGCCCCAGTGAAGCAAAAAGGTCGACAGCATTCTTTCCAGCATGCGAACAAAAAGGCTATTTTGGGCCTATTGTATTTATGGAAGTCAGTTCTCCAACTCCCAGCCAGGCTTTCAACCCTCCTAGTCTTCATGCCGCATGATTTAAATACACTTAATAACCTTAGTTACGTGAACAGCGAGTCCACATTGTGCCAGGCAGCCGTGTTCTGAAGACCTTGCTGAATCTGGAAGGCCCAGTTCCGCTGCTGGCACGTCAGCTTGAATTTGGACTACAGAGGGGGTGCCAGTGAAGTCCACATTTTGACAGCTGGACAAGCCAGTCAGTTATTTGCAAAGACCTGGAATTTCTTCCTAGAGCAAAATGCAGTTTTTTTATACCCAACAGGCTTGGAATAAAAACATCCTAACCGACTCAATCAGCATTCTGGATTTGAGGGTGTAGGAAAGTACTTCTGATAACTTGGAAACCAAGGAAGGGTGGAACCCCTGGGCCTGGAAAGGTGAGTTCCTCGTGGGGGCTCCTGCCATGGCATTTTCCAGCTGGTGGGTTAAGTGGGGGTTTGTTGTGTTGGTTGAACATATTAGCTTCTGGTGACAAAACCCCAAGTCTGGGAGGAAAACACAAAAGAACAGAGAGTATCACTGATGGTGCGGAGAGGCATTCAGTGCCTGAACATGTTATTCACACGTAAGCAAGAAAAGAAGCTCGTGACTTCCGTGAGGTTCTTCACGTAAGGTGTATTCATGCGACTAAAGGTTTCCTGACAAGCGGCTTTGCTGAAGTTACTTAACTACTTCCCGGTCCTTTGGGGTAACATCAGTATCCAGCCTGCCATTTGCATTCTTTAAACATATTTCCCCATGGCGCTGGCTGGTGTGGCTTGGTTGGTCGGAGCATCGTCCCGTAACCGAGAAGTTGCGGGTCCACTTCCCGGTCAGGGCACGCACCCAGGTTATGGGCACACGCGATCCCCGGTCCAGGCGCATATGGGAGGCAACCAGTCGATGTTTCTCTCTCTCCCTTCCTCTCTCTCTAAAAGCAATGAAAAACGTGTCCTCGGGTGAGGATAAAAGGAAATAATAAAATATTTCTCCACCACGATCCTAGGTTTCAAGGTGCCCCCATTTACAGCAGGTACAATTTTCTGGGGCTTCAGCTGCTGAATGGAATGTTTTGTTGCTACGTAGCTGCTGTGTTCACTGTGAGGAGTTTCATAGATCGAGATGCTTCCTGTGACCCCGGGGAGCAACATCTGCCAGACTCGTTCCCCTGTTAGAATGTGTCCATCCTGCAGGTCGAAAAGCCGAAATCGGGTCCTCTGTCCCGTCACACTCCTCCACATGACTCCGTAAGCCCTTTAAATTCATTTGGTCATGGGAGGAAGGTGAGCCAGCGAACTGCACATGCGTGCAGCAAGGAGGGGATTAATGTCGGGTACGCGGATGTTTTACTTTCTCCTCGGGACACGCCCGCTGGGGAGCCTGCAGCACCGGCAACGGCTGAGCAGACTCCCCCGTCCCATGGAGTCAGCGCCCCAGACAACCGGAGTTCGGACCTCGGGCCACAGCCTCCAGGCGGTGCAGACGGTGGACTGGGCGGCCTTGTGCGGGGGCACGTGGGATCCGAACACAGCACGTGGGCTGCCTGGCCAGCAAGAGAGTGTTCCGTGGTGGGACCTGCTCAGAAGTCTCGAGTGTGCAGCGCGACGTTGCCGTTGGGAAGATGGGAAAGGGTCGCAGCAGCCCCGGGGCAGCGATTGACGTCACACAGAGCAACTCTGACACCATTCGCCATCAGTTCGGTGTCCCGGGGAACAGATGGACATACTGTTCTTGCACAGAGTGCTGGCTTGTCGCCAGAGTGCCCGTTAGCTCGCTACGGTGAGCTGGAAAGTGAAGTGTGGACAGTCCCGCATGGTGATCAGAGCAAAGACCGCGAGAGGGCTGGCCATGCAGCCTCCAGCCGGCCCCTGTGGAGAGGCTGGTCCGGCCAGGGCCAGAGCCAGGGCCTTCTGACGCACGCACCGGTCCTTTCAGCCCTCCTGTGCGAGGGACCCGGCTTCTCCTGCTGCCTCTCTGTTCTTTGTATCATCCGCGGCTCTCGCTTTCCAGGGGTGCCCTGCCAGCGCCCCCAGTCCACATGAGACATCACCCCTTGCTCAAGATGCTTGGCTCTCCTTTAAAAAATAAAGTTGTGCATATTGACTACGGGAACAATATCTTCCCGTGTGTGTCCCCAATCAGTGCACCGCCTGAGTCACCAGACATAGGGTTCCAGCACAAGATGGGGAAGGAGCTAGGACCGAGGACAGGCCCGCTCCCGGCATCCTGCAAGCCTGGCTGTGGAGACAGAGGCCTGGCTGTCGTTTCTGTCTCCGTGGAGCATCCCTTCCGGGCAGCCCATTTCCTTCTCGTCCCCTCCAGCCCGCTCTGACAATGTGCCAGGCACGCTGGCCATCAAACAGACCCGCGTGTGTCTCAGCCCCACTGTCCTCACATCTTCTCTCAAAGGGCCCCGGGTTGGGAGCTCCCCAAGATTGGGGGACAGGCCTTCTCGGAGCCCAGGAGAGACCCAGCACTACCCCCCAACCCCCGCCGTGCCCGGCGGCCTGGTCAGAGCCTCCCGTGGAGCCACCCCCAAAAACTCCATCGTGCACATGAGAGCGTCAGTCAGTAGCCCACGGCTCTTCCCGTCCTGATTTCCCCTCCAGGTCAGAAAGAACTCTTCTGAGCGACTTGCAAGTTCAAGGTGAAGAAGGATCAAGCATGAGTCAGAATAAGTCCTTTCTCTTGGTCTCAGGGTGACTTCAGCGTGGGGGGACTCTGCTGGGGACCGGCAGGCCTGGGGCTGAGGGGCCGGGGCAGAGGTGAAGGGGGCTGGCTCCAGCCCTCGGGCAGCAGGTGGAGGGAGACCACCTGACGTTCACGGCGCCGGAGGAGATGTTCACAGGTGCCAGGGCGCTCGACAGCTCTGGGAGGCGTTACCATCACTTTATAGGTGAAGAGGCCGAAGCTCGGAGAGGACCGGTTCACGTTTACACAACCGTACGAGTTGAAGTGGAACCCGCCACTGACTCCCCTCGGCTCTGACTCTGACCTTCCCTGGAGCACAGATGGTCTCCGTGGTCCCTGGGGGAAAGTGGCGTGTCCCTGAGGCGGTGCACACGAAGACTGTGGGTGCAGGAGGGAGGGGATGTCCCTGAGGCAGGGCAGGTGGGGCGGGCTGGGGAGGCCGCAGGGCCCACAGGTGGGGTTCAAACTGGGAAGTCCCCGTGGGAAGGTGCACTGGCCCGAGGACTGGCCAGAGCACAGCCAGGTGTGAGAGGGCGAAGCACAGGCCTTGCTGGGGATGTCAGGTGAGTCAGGGTGAGTCTTCCAGCAGGCAGGCTGTGGTGGGGGGAGGGGGGCGCAGGGTGCCGAGACGTTGAAGGAAGTGCAGGCTTGGGAGCCTTGAGGGGAGGGACAGGGACAGCAGCTGGGCTCTGAGCTTGGGCGGAGCCGCATTGATGTTGTAGGTCGAGGGCCATCGGCAGGAACCCCTGTCTTTTTGTCTAGACTCGTTTGGTGGGTGGTGGTGCCCTTTGCAAAGATGGGATGGGTCCGCCGATGTGGCCTAGGGCATGGGTTAGCAAGTGTGGGCAGGAATCATTGGTTCTGCTTTGGCTCCTAAATAGCAGAGATTCTAGAAGGGATGCTGAGCAGGTGGTTGGAGGCGAGTACTCAGTAAAACTGGGCTGGAGAGCGTTTTAAACGCAAATGATCTGTAAGTATTGTCTCTGGGCGCTTGCACCTGGCACCTCTGGAGAAGGGCGCCTTCCCCTGTCCGAAGAGCTTCTCCTCGGCGGCCTGGCTTCCCGAGCAGTGCGGAGACGAACGCAGCAGGACACCCTCACCTTGGCACACAGGACGGCGAGGTGGGACACCCGCCTGGTTCTGAGGAGAGCCTTCCCGGCGCAGCCATCCGGCGTCTGCGCAGCACCCGCTCTTTGGCACAAATCTGCCTTTCAAGCAACAGCACAATTGCGATTCTGTGCAGCCTGGTGCCGTGGAAGCCCGCGGTGTTAGAGATACGATCTTGACCTCCAGGGGCCGTTCCAGGGGTGTCATGCGGCACCCAGACAGAGAGGCCCTTCAGGGCAGGGTGCTTGTGACCTCAGGTGGAAATGGCTGCGTGGGAAAACACGGTTCTCGTGGTTGTAGGTTCTAGTCGGACCGATTAGTACTCGCTGTGTATCTACAGCATCTCCCGGCGCTGGGCCTCGTTGAAACAACTCTTAGCGCTGCTCGTCCCTGAATGAGTCAGCTTACTGTGAACAACGTGTGCGGTCGCTGTTTGTCATACGTGCGTTGTGCTGTGTTATTTGACGTTTTCTCGCTCTGCGGAGGCAGCTGTGCCAAGCACACCGAAGCCACATTTCTTGCCAGAATTAGATTTGCCTAAAAGAGAAGAAGGCAAGCAGGTGGGGGGGGGGGAGGATCTGTAAGGTGTGATCTGTGGGGACAGGCAGTAGCTGGTGGTTTTAGGCGTCAGCAAAATAAGGATGTTAGATGATAAAAACCTTCTGCTCTGTATTCCACATATTACTCCTGGGATACCAGTACTACAGTCTAGACTGGGAATTTTGAGAATTGTTCGTCCATTCACCATCCATCCATCCATGTTTAATTCACCGAACAGGAACTATTTCCAGTGACAGCGGGGGTGGGGCACAGGGAGAAATCTGTTCTCTGCCAGCCGGGCTCTGCCCCAGGCACTTGACTATTCATTCTTTCTTTCCACCGGTGCTTCCATTGCGCCTACAGGGAGGCAGCCACTGCGTGAGGCATTGAGGACACACGGGGTCACGCGTTAGTAATGAGGTCAGCAGTTGCCTGGATGCGGATAAGCGATGAAACACACAGCCGCAGGAATATTCTCTGTTCAACTGCGGCACCGCCACACAGGGCACGTACAAAGTACGCTTAGAGTACAGACGCCAGAAAACCCCACCTGGACCGGGAAGGTTTCTTGAGAAAACGAAGTTTACTGCAGATCTGACGATATAAGTAAAACGCAGCTGGGAGAAGGGGCCTCGGGTGCCACGCAGGAGGAGGGAGCCCTCAGGCAGCTGTGGCTCCAGGTGTGGGCGTGGGGCGAGTCCGTCCCTCAGTGCGGCAGGGCCTGGCGGTGCCAGGGCCGTCGGCGTGGTTCACGAAGCGAGGACGCGGAGCCCTTTTGGGGCTCGTTTACCTTATTCCTTCATGGGTTTGGGCTTCGCGTGTGATTTTTCAGAGACCACCCGGGTTTGGACTCCCGCTCCATCCCCTGGCTGTGTGACCTTGGGCTGGTCTGCAGTGTCGGGCTGTCATGAGGATTACTGGAGGTGACAGTGCCTAGCACCACACCCAGTGCACACCAGGTGCTGTGCGGCTCCGGTCCTCCTCTCGGACGTTATGAAATCGGTGTTTGCAGACTACACAGCGCTGGGGTGACGCAAAGAACACTTGAAGGGTGAAGAGGCTTTTGACTGGGCCTTGACCCGATGGCAGGTTTTCAGAAAATGCCAGTGAAGCAGAAAGGGGAGGCGCAGGGAGGGGTGGGGGCAATTGGAGGGTGACACCAGGATCAAGAGCAGGGGGTAAGGACAGGGAGCGTCGTGCTCACGCCACCGTGTGAGAGGCAGGGAGGGCTGATGAGTGAGGGCTGAGCTGCGGAAGTACGGTTGCAACAGGTCATGCTGAACTTTGAATGAGAAACTAACGAATGCTTACATTATTTTACAAACAGTGGTCAGTAAGGTTTCTGAATAGGAAGAAGGAATTGCCTTAAACAGCGTAATGGGTGCAGAAAGGCAGCAAAGAGAGTTCACAGCCCTTTGGGAATACTTATTCAAAGATTTTATCTTCTCGAGACTCAGGGTGAGCATTGCAAGGGAGGACGGATGGGAAGAAATGGTCCGCCCAGAGCCGACTGTTTGGTAACAGGGTGTCTGCAAGGGCTCAGAGAGAGGATAGAATTATCTGTGAATCTAAGGGTGCAGCTGAATAGGAACCATTAACGACGGGGAATGTCAGCAAGATCTGTCGCTTCCGGCCTCCCTTCCCCGACTCTGCAGAAAGAGCTGAAGTGTGATTAGCTTCAGAAATCTTATCTTAAAGGGTTATGCAATTTGGGGAAGAAAATGCTCAGCAGGCTGCTAAAACGAAGAGCTAGAATTTGGCTAATCATTTTGGGCTTTCTAAAAAGACGAATTTGCCAATCATTCCCGCAAGGTTGTGGTTGAGACAAAAGAAATCCAAGAGGCCACAGGTTGGAGCTAACACGCAGAGCAGGCGCCAGGAGAGGGCGCAGCCCTGAGATGGACGCGGGGTAGCCTGGGCATTAGGCGGTCACCTGAAGGTTGGACTGTCATGGAAACAAGGAGGTTTTTCCTTTCAAGAATTTGAGGCAGCGTGACGATGGTGTTGTTTCACGAACGTCAAACGTTTCATGAAATTAGGAATAGTGAGAATTTTAAGAAGGACCAGGAAATCGGGGGAAACGGACATAAGAGACTGGGACCAGTGGGAGCTGGGATGTGCAAGGTTGGGAGTTAAACAACTCTGCATGTGCGCACGAGTGTGCGAGCCCATGCACATGCACACACATTGTCCCTGGAGAGACACTCACGCTACAAATGGGGGCCTCTGAGAAGGGGCGCTGGGTATCGGCGGGAAAAGGATGAGAGGCGGGCTTGCTCATTTCTTACGGTGCTCTCACGGGTCGGAACTTCGTACAAAGTGCACACGCACTCTGTTAAAGAGTAATTAAAGTCGTACTTTAAAAAACTGGTTGAGGAGGAGCAAGGTGAGGACGTGAGTGCGGACTCCTCTTTCAACAGATTTGGCCGTTGGGTCAAGCGCAGCGAGGTGCTGTGTCTGCCCGTTATCTGCAGACAGAGTTGAAGCATCCAATGGAGAGGAAGGGGCACAGAGGAGGCGACGAGGTGATACTGGAGGAAGCAATATGCTGAGCAAGTGGGGCACTCTGCGTTTAAAGTTACAGTGAGGCGATAACCCTCTAAGAGAAGCATGTCCTCCCTGCAGGTGAGCCCGGTGGAGGAGACAGAGAGCAGAGACATGCAGACCCCGTGCACATGAGGGGTGGCTGAGGGACATTCTGGCGAGTCCGTGGGCCTCCACGACCGCTGTGAAGGAGGAGACCGAGCCATCGCTGAGACTGAGGGAGGCTGTGGCGTGGCCGTGGGAGAGGCAGCAGTGTTTACGGAACGCTCGCGTTAGTGCTGTATCGCTGCATGGCAAGGCACCGCGAATTCAGCCGCTTACAGCTGAGCGCATCTCCGACCTCACTGCACAGTTGGGCTAAGGTCCGGGCGGTCTGGACTGGGCTCTCCGCGTAGGTTCTCAGGAGGCCAAGTCGGGTGTCAGCGCGGCTCTGGGGAAGCGTCTGTTGCTCGGTTTATCTGGCTGCTGGAAGAATTTGCTCCTTGTCTCCGTAGGACTGAGGTCCCTGTAGCCTTGCTTGCTGCCCGAGAGGCCTCTCTCTGGTTCTCACACGTGGCCCCTCCATCGGCAAAGTTGGCGACAGCTCATCCCATCCTTCGTGCCCTTGGAGTCTCTCTGACATCCTCCTCTGATGCCACCTTGGGAAGTCACTGTGGTGGAGGGGGCCCTTCCTCCATGTGACCTCCCGTTCTCCTACCCAGCCGAGCAGCACCTTAAATCCACCTACGCATTTCCGTACCCCGCCGATCAGGACCTTGATTCCATCCACGCACTTCCTTTGCCTTGTGACATAGCAATCGTGGGAGCAAGCTTAACCAAGGCGTGGGGATTCTGGGGCCAGCAGAGAACTCTGCAGAGCGTTCGAGTGCCTGCTGAGGACTCAGCACCGTGCCAGGCTCGTGAGAGTCCAGCTGTGACAGAGCTTGTCACCTGAGAATACAGATAAGACTAGAAATATGTAAAAATAAAATACCTAAGATAATTCAGAGAGGGAAATGTTTTCTTAAGACAGTCAAGCATGGCGTTACGATAGAGAGAAACTCGGGGTGTAGGCTGTTTACTGTAGATCGAGGAAGACCTCACTGAAATGGAGACACCTGGGTTCTGAATGACAGAGGGAGCGGTCACCCACACAGAGAGCGGGGGCTGGGTCTAGGTGGATGGGATGGCACGGTTTCTGAGGCGGGAGCAAGTGCGCAGCAGGCGAGGCGGAGTAGGAGAAGGGCCGTGTTGCTGGAATGAAGATTCCATAGTCCCAATGACAGGATGTTCTAAAATGACCCTTCCCGAAAAAGCATTCAGTATCCATCCACAGATTTTACACCTGCTCAACTTCACCGTTTAGCCTAGTTTTGTCAAAGTAAGCCAGCTCATCCTTACAAATCTACCAACCCACTCCATCAGTGCATTTATTGAGCAGTTTGCGTGTTCCAGCTGCCATTCCAGTACTAGGAGGAAGTCGGTCAACAAAACAGAAACGCCGTGTCCTCCTGGCACTTACATCCCAGTGGAAGTGGCGCAAACCAAAGACCTAGCGAGAGCAACATACACGGTGCGTTAGGTTGTGAGAAGTGCTGAGGACAAAGGTATTGGGAACACACAGCAAATCGCTCTCACGCATCCCTCCACTAGTCCGGCTGCTGATGTATCCCTTCAGGCACCCACGCTGATGTATCCCTTCAGGCACGCACGCCTCCACCCCACACTGAAGGGTCGATGGCAGGCCAGGCTTTGAGGGCAGAAGTCACATCAGTTGTGACACTTCTTCAGCTATAACACAGTTGCTCTTGCCAAATGTGTCTCTGGTGTACTATAACACTGAAAAAACGCACAATGAATGCAAAATAATACTGAATGTGGATTATGATTAAAAAATAAAAATTAAAAAAATCAGGAAGTATAGCACATTTGAAAAATGCTCTCAAGGCTCCTGGTGTGGCTGGTGCTCCGAGAGCAGTTCACCCCCCACGTCGGAACGCGAGTCCCGCATGTGCCCAGCTGCGCTCACTGAGTGTGGCCGAGTTTTTGTGCCTTCCACACTACTGAACCTGAGAGTAAAATTAAGTTAGGAATAGATAACAAGCTATATTAACAATAGTACCTCTGGAAACCAGCAATGTATGTAATAATAAAATATCTAGACATGCTCCCAAATGACTGGGCACTAAAGAACACATTAAGTAACCTATCGATCAGAGAATGCGTTCAAGGGGAAATACTAGAAATGTTAGAGACGCAGAGACAATGAAAACACAGCCTGCCAGGATGTGGGACATGGGGCTCAGCAGGTGTTCGGAAGGAAGTTTACAATAGTCAATGTTCATACTAGGAAATAAGATGATGCAAAACCAATAAGCTAAGCTTCCATCTTAGGAAGTTAGAAAATAAACTTTGAATACGTACTAGAAGAAGCTAAATTAATTTCAGAATTTATATGTTTAGTACAGGATGCCAGTGCTTGTTGTTTCTTTCACTAGTGAAATAAAAATGCAAAAGAAAGACTTTAGAGAAAGAAGAGCGAACTGTACTCAAATTAAGTAGAAGAAAGGAAACATACAGAAGAACAAACAAAATGAATTAGAAAGTGTATAAACAATAAAAACATTGTTTTTCTGTTTGTTTATTTTTTTAAGAATAATATAATTGCAGACTGGTACACCCCCTGTGGAAAACAGTATGGGATTTCCTCAAAAAACTAAAAATGGAACTGCCTTTTGATTCAGCAATTCCACTGCCGGGATTATATTCTTCGAATATAGGGGGGTGGTTTGTGTCTCTAAAAGGGGTGGGTTGAACACCAATTCAAAAGAACCTATGTTCATAGCAGCATTATTTACAGTAGCCAAGTGCTGGAAACATCCTAAGTGCCTATCAGTAAATGAGTGGATCAAAAAATTATGGTTCATTTACACAATGGAATTCTATGCAGCAGAGAGAAAGAAGGAGCTCCTATCCTTTGAGACAGCATGGATGGAGCTGGAGAGCATCATGCTGAGTGAAATAAGCCAGGCAGTGAAAGACAAGTACCACACGATGTCACCTGTAAGAGGAACCTAATGAACAAAACAAACAAATGAACAAAGTAGAACCAGAGGCATGGAAACAGGAACAGACTGACAGGGACCAGCGGGCACGGGGGAGGGGGAGAAGGGGGGAAAGAAGGGGAAGTGTCCAGGAATGTGTATGAGTGGCCCATGGTTGTGGGGAGCAGGGTGGGGATTGACTGTGGGAGCGGGGGTGGGCGGGGCAGGGGAGAGCGTCGGGGAAAATCGGGACAACTGTCATAGAACAACAATAAAATATTAAAAGATAAAGATTATTTTAATATTAAAAAGAATAAAATTGATAAGCAGTTGACAAGAAAGAAAACACAAGTTACTAACCTCAACAGTAACCTATCAACAGGGCATATTGCCACACATCTGAGGGTAATAAAAACCGTATTAGACAACCTTCTGCCCATGAATTTGATAACATACAAAACTGACACATTCTTTGAGAAATCTCACCCTACCAAAACAGAGTCAGAAAGTAACTGAAAATGTGAAAAACCCATGTGTTTTAAAGGAATTGAATTTAGAATTCAAACCTTTCAACAAAAGAAAACTTTAAGCCCAGGTGGTTTCACTGGTGATTTCTATAAAATATTTAAGAAAAAAAATCCTACCCAAAATATATTAGAAAACAGTGGAAGAGAGAACACTTCTCAACTCATTTATAGGGCTAGAATAACCCTGTCACCGACGCCTGACAAAGACATCGCAAACAAAGACCAACGTCCCTCATGAGCAGAGACACAGAATCTCAATCCTTAACACAGCAAATCAGCGAGGGCTACATGAAAAGGGAAAGGAAGCGGACGAGAGGGTTTTCACCCAGGAATGCCGCCAGCGCGATTAGTCCGGTCAATTTGCCCCATTAAAAGAAGAAAAGGGGGTGGGAGGAGTCACAGTAACCATTTCAACATTTGCCACAGAAAAGCAGGTGGTTGACAACATTAACACACTTTTATGATTAAAACTACTCAGCAGACTAAGACTATAGTGCACTTTTCTTAACCGGAGAAAGGGCGTTTGTATCAGCCTGCAGGTAACATCACGCTCAGGGTTTAAACATTTAATGCTTTTCACCTAATTCTGGGAGCCAAGCGAACTTTATGTTCTCACCACTTTATTCAACAAAGCAGTCTAGGACCTAAACAAACCGCAATAAAACAAGAGCAAAAACCATCAAGACTGAAAACCTAGAAGTGAAACTGCCTTATTCACAGATGACATGATTATTTACATAGAAAATCCTAATGAGTCTGTAGAAATGCTTCTAGAATTAACAAGTTAATTCAGCATGGTCCCAGAATACAATGCCACTGTACAAAAATCAATTTTATTTCTATAACAGCAAAAACAGCTTGAAATTTAAAGTGAATTTTAAAATGCCATCTTCAGTGTTACGCCGCCACCCCAAACATTTTTTGAGATCTAAACATAAAGCTAACATCATAAATCTTTCAGAAAAAAGTAAGTGAAATTTGCTTAGAAAGGACACCCCCCCAAAAAAAACCCCTAAATACAAAACAATGATAAATTGGACCTCAGTAAAATTTTTAAAGTCTGCTCATGAAAAGACATTGTTAAGAACATGAAAAGGGAAGACAGACTGGGAGAAAATACATGTGTTATGAACACATGCACACAAAATATCTTTCTAGAAATGTAGTAAAGGAAACAAATCCATTGGTAAAAATGAGCAAAAGGCTGGGAGATCCCGTGCTTCCCAACAGAAGGCGTAAGAATAGTCAGCTCACGCGCTGATGTGCAGCAGCAGCATTATCCGGGAAACGCCGTCGGGGCCACGACGCGGAGCATTTCCCGCCTGCATGGCCAACATTTTCAAAAGACTGAATTATCAGCGGTCGGAGAGGGCGCGGAAGACCTGGAGCTCTCACACCTTGCTGGTTCCAATCATTTGGACAAAGTTGGGCAGGCTTTTTTTTTTTTTATGAATTTAACATACTGGTGGCATGTTTATCCAGTGGGATACTAATCAGCAATGAAAACAAATCCAAGCAACCCTAACTAGAAATAACCCACAGGGGGCACACACAAGGCCTGCGGGCCGAACCCGGCCCTCCACCTTGTTTATCCGGCCCAGCACCTTGGTTCTACCCGGCGGCAGCGCCGAGCTCCTTGTCCCTCCTGGTTAAGGAGTAGTTACATTTATACAGTCCTAACGTCACATTCAGCCCTTTGAAGGCAGCCGCAGGGCTGATGTGGCCCCGGTGAAGATGAGTTTGACACCCTGAAATAACCCACATACCTTTCATCAGAAGAAAGGGCAAACCAGCTGTGGTATATTTATACAACGGAGAACGAATCAGCAGTAAAAACAAGTGAACAATTGAGGCATGTACGGAGAAGACACTTTGTCAGTGTTTGCAAAAGCAACCTACTCCTCCTCCCAGACTTGGCTCCAGCACCCGCCCCCCGACACCCCTGGGCCTCCTTGCAGGCAGAGCAGGTGCTGGCTCTCGTGTCGTTCGACGCCACACCCCACCCGCGCCCGTCTGGGTCACTGTGCCTGGAGCAGACCATGGTGAGCATCCGCTTTCTCCTCCTTGCGTCTCGCCGGACTGAGAGCTTCTGGAAGGCAGAGCTCTCGGAACCCCCGGCCTGCTGCCCCCAGGACACGGACGCAGTCAACATTTGAAGAACGGGCCGGACGGCCGCCACGGGCACCCCTTTTCTTCCCACTGAGTCCCCCAAAGCCGGGGCAGTCGTCCCTCAGTCCTGTCTGTGAGATAGTCAGTGGATCGCACCACTTGGACGTAAGTAAATGGAACCCTGGATTAGGTTTCTGCCCCAGTGGTCGTGCGGAGTATCCCTACAGTTTGGCTTGACCCAAGGCCATTTCCCCAAGGTCATCCAACTACTCAGTTGTCAGAGTTGGGACCAGGGTGACAAACCCCTTTGTACCTCCAAGGACAACTGCAGCCTGTCAGCATCCCCCCGCGGGGGTGTCATCCTGTTTGGCTGGGGTGTGTCGGCCCCCTGGGGGTACCGTGGGCAGCAGTGCATGTCCAGTCGATCCCTGGCCACTGACCGGCCCTGCACCTCTGAGGCTCAGGGCAAAACTCTCTGTCTGAGTGCTGAGTAGCAGCGAGCCTGGGCGTGCGAGCGAGCACAGAGGGGTTCGGGGTGACACATCTAGCCCCTTCGTGCTTCGGTCAGTGAGCATCAGGAAGTCCTTTCCCCAGAGATAAGAGTGTGCGTGGAAACGAAGTCTGTCCTTAACTGCAGGTATAACCTTAGCAATAATCTAAAAATTACTCTGAACTTGGGCATAGGAAATGGATAACGGTGTCGAAGATCACATTTAGAAGTTTGATTTACCTAGTGGTACCAGAAAAATTCTTAAATGTATATCCACTCATAGACATGAAAGAATCCATTGAAAATAATTCTGTTCGAATTTGGCCTTATATGTTGCTTCTCACGGAATGTAAACAGAAAAGCTTGATACAAAGATAGGAAGTCACAGTTCGGGGGCCATCCGAAAATAGATGGGGTCACACCAAACACAGGGGCGGACGCACAATGAAGGGGAGGAGCTTTGTGTAAGGGTAGAAGTCAGACTCGTATTTTCATCCTCTCAGCTAGACCTTGCCTTCCCTCAAGAGCCTAAGCTTCACCCCCGTTTCCCAATCAAATATTCTATTCTCTTTAGCTCACCCCAGCTACGCATAAATCCGATTAAAGAGAAAGCCTCTGAATGACCAGCGAGTGGGCTTCACCTCCAGCATTGGAGGAAGCACTTGGTGAGATTTAAACCAAGTCAAACTGTTATCACTTCCATCTCCGAAGCGGAGCTGTTACTCCCAGTGACTCTCCGCTTCTGGAATGCGTAGGAAAGCATTTCCTATTTGGACGGCCCCAGTGGTTTCTTGGCGCACTCTCCACAGCCATCCTGAGAAACCTGTCACCCACTCCCCTTGGTCAGCGCTGCAGGTGAGGTGGTACCGCCTGCCACCAGGCTGCGTTAGCATCACACACACGTTAGCGCAGCCCACGTCCCAGCCGGAGAACAGCGAATCTGGATGCGGCGACCGGCCTGCTGCGGAGGCCTCGCTGAGAAATCGACACCTCCGACAATTAATCAATCATGTTCAGGATTAGGTTGATCCTGCCTTATTTCCCCAGCTCCCAGGCCCCGGCCGCCGGGAACCAAGGATCTCTGAGTAACAGAATTATAAAACTGGTTCCGATGAAGGGGAACACAGTGAACATGCAGCGGCCGTTATCAATATTCTTTACTTTCATAGCCCTTAAACCACCTTGTTTCAAGAATCCTCCCTACTATTCCACTGTGCTTTTCTGCTTAACCCTAGACAGCCTAGACAGTGTCTGTTTGCCATTCACTTTTCTAAGTGTTATTATTAATTTTTTTACCATAAAGACATACTACAGTGCAAATTAGCCTAGGGTTTGTTTTTGTTTTTGTTTTGTTTTTGCAGAATTTTAAGCTATTTCTAAAACAGCACTTTCTCAGTTTAATGAGTTTTTTCTGGACACACCACATGCACATATCCAATATTTTCCTTTTATTCCAGAAATTAAACCAGGAATGTCTCTTCTTTCTTCTTTCTCCTTTGTATGTGACAGTAATAAACTTATTCGTTAATAAAGAGCCTCGTTGCTTTTTTTCCAGCCATTTTTTTCTCTAAACCAGAAGGTTGTTTCCGAGCGGTTGAAAAGTTCAAGTTGAAATATTCAGTATGAGTCGAAATGGATCCTTTTTCTTTTTCTTGGATCTACAGTGAAATGAACCTGTTCTCATAGGCAGTAAGGTCATTAACTTCAGCTTCTCTCAGAAGGAGCCTTGCATAATCGGAGCAAAATTTGGCAAAACTCAACTCATTCTGTGTGCTGAAGGGGCACCTGAGGGAAACCAAGACTCTTTGAAGGACTCGGGTAGAAGAGAGGAGAAGAAAGTGCCCCTTTCATTACCGCAGCCACCCTGAACCCCCTCGACTGAATGAACAACAGATTTGCCAGCAGCTGCTCTTTGGTGTCTCATTTAGCAGCAAAAACAATGCTCTCAGTCAGAAGCTTTTCGATGTTTCAGCTTGTTACAGATTTCAAGGTGGAGCCAAATTTGTGGCTTGGCCTTATCATGAATATTGAAATGTTTCATGATGATTTTTATTGGGCTTTTGCTTTGTCCATGTCTAGAAACTAGTATGCATGTTTTCTGGGGAAGCACTGTAGTTCTTCAATTAAATCTACTTTCAATTAGCTAAGTAACATATGTGAGGATGACAGTTGATCATGCGTGGCATTCTTTTTTTTTATAAGCGCATACCCTATAAGCTGGTACCTTTATATGGGCAAGAATATAAAACAAACAAAAGAAATACTGCCAAGTTTCAACATTATTTTTTGACCTCTCAAGAGCCAAGGAATTGTTGAGCAAAAATCAATGCTGTCTCACTGCCTCTTGCCTTGGCTTTGTTCCATCAGAAACATTCTCTTGGGTTGTAAATCTTTACTTTGCTTCTAATGTGGCTGCAACCTCAGAAGGTTTGCAAAGTCTTTCAGATTAAGTAATACAAGCTCAGTGTCATTTAGTTTATGAATATAAAAGACATGAAAGGCATGTCAAATGAAAATGAAAACCTTTTATTGAGTTGGATATAGATTACATTATATGTTCCAAGAACCCTTGCTGTTCTTTCACGTTTGTATGATTTTTCTCTATTCGTAAAACTCTTCAAGCTTGCTTTTAGTATGTTTCTCCCAGCCACCCCAAGAGGTAAGTTTGGGAACTTGTACGGTACCAGGGGCCTAGAGAAATGACGTGAATCTACCAGAACCACCTGGCAAAGCAGTCAACAATCCAGGCAGAAAAATTCCAGGTTCCTGGTCCTCACTCACGAGCCACCAAACCCCAGCCCCGCCCCACCCCCATTCCTTCACATCCTCAGGAGCTTCCTTACTGTTGCCCATGTCGGTGAGGCCAGAGAACCCTCCTTCCGCCTGCCTCTCACGCCCTGTTCTACCGCTCCACCGCTTCCCTGGCCCCAGGACAGACGTGCTCCGAAGCCTCGGCACAGGTCCCTCTGCCGACCCTTACTCCAAACTGGCCTGCGGTGGCTGCTGGGGTCCGCTGTCCGCTCAGCGGTGTGGGCGATGCCCTCTCCAACAGAGGGTCAGCAGACCCACTCTCCAAGACCCACGGTGGGGTTCGGAACAGCATTTCTACAGGTCCCTTGTGACCTTGGTGCACTGGGACTATGGGGTGTTGGCCGAGGATGACGTGTGGGGAAAATTAAATAAAACGGAGAGGAAGGCTTTTGATGAACCCCCAAGCCTGAGGGATGTTACTTTGTTCCTCATAATACAAGATGTGCTCCAGCCCGGGTGGCTACCTGCCGACAGGCCCCCTGTCCCGTGCCTGTCCTGTCCCGACAGCCTGGGGGCCCACAGCCCCGCTCCTCCCTCACCTTCCGTCGCGGCTTCGTCGGCTATCACACGGGAGACGCGAGAAAGGAGCCCCTCCCTTTTCTGAGTCCTCTCCCATCCTCGCCCTCCTGCGTGGGTAACACGGCGCTGGACTCCTGAGGGAGAAGGACCCAGATCGCCACACGCAGAGAGGAAGTCGGCTGGCGGCCATTGTGAATCCCTTTGCGGGATAGACCTGCACTTGAAACAAGATGTTCCTATCTGTACAAACTAGACGCCAGGATCCTGCTGTCAGCCCGGTGTGTACAGTGCCCTGGCGGGAGTGACCCGTAGTTGGTCCCGTCCAGGGCACTGTTGCAGGAGTCACACCAGGGCTATGAGCCTGGGGAGGCCCGGGCTTGCAGGTCTCTTTCCTACCCGGTCACCCCTGGCTGGCGTAAGTGTTAGGTATCTATAAGACCACGTGTACTTTTGGTGGCCATCCAAAATGTGTCCCCTTCCTAGGAAGGGGAGGCCAGGGGACACCCCTCTATCTAAAACCATTTATCCTGTTATTGAAATAGCCAGGTGTTGCGCCAAATTAAAACCCCAAGGGTCTGGAGTGTTGGTGAAACCAGACAGACATTAAAACGAGCCAGATCCCAGCCTTCTTTCCTGAAAGCACTCAGAATGTCGTCTTCGCCATCTTACATCGATAGAGAACGTCTGAGAGAGAGGGCCACACCTGCTGGCTGTGGCGCCGGCAGCCCGAGTCCCGGGGCTCCTGAGCTTCGCGGCCCAGGGCGTGTGGCTGTGCCCATGAGCTCCGGACCCCAAAACGCTGCAGCTGGGGCGCAGCCCGGGCTCTGTATTTGCTTGTTCATTGTGACCAGCTCCCCGTGGCAGCTCTGCTTGGTGCGTTTCAGTTCATTGAAGTTTTACATTTCTGGAGTGACAAGTAAGATGCTACAGGCTGCCGCTAATTTTTAACTTTATTTCCTAAATGTCTCTGTAAATCTGAGCGCTCCCAGGATTCAAAATGCCACACTCAGAGATAAGGTTAAAACCCGCTCAGGACATCTGGTGAGCAGATAAAAGTAGTTTGTGGTTGAAAGAAAACTGTGGTTACGGTAGTGGGTGGGAAGAAGGGACGCTGTCATGGGAACACACTTCCACCAGATTTGATGAAGTGACGTGGAGATCACCCATCACAGAAGGCAAGAGTTTATGAGGCAGCGGCCACAATCGGAATGTTGTGGTATAATGACGTCGCCCTCCCTGGGGTTTGCCAGCCTCAGCTACCGCACGGCACTCGCCGGTGCGGACCGACTGCGACACCGTCGGCCTGGGGCTGGCACACACACGGTCAGCACCTTATAAGCACTGTGCGGAAAGCCGGACGCCAGGGAGGCATCGCTGAGGCCAGGCTACGGCACCGACCTGGGCTCCGCACAGGCACTTCGGCCAGTGCCTTTGCTGGCTCGCTCTGGAATGTGTGCCTGCACCTTCTGGCCTCAGTGAGCCGCTTAGTCAGCAGGGTTTGGCTGTACTTGGACCAGACACATGATGGGGCCCTGGGCATTGGCCCGGGTCATCCTATCAGAGTTATATGTTGATGTGAATGACAATATCACCACGAACGTATTCAGGAAACTGTTGATAGGCTAGTTTCCGTTGCAGGTATCTGCATTCTACCCACGCGTGTTTCTATCAACTTGGGTGCACCGAAGAGGAGATTTTGCTCTGAGGTAAAAGTATTTTATCCCTCAAGTCCAGAGCATGGGTGGGAGTCACAGTGGGCGCCAAAGCTCTGGTGTAAAAAAATTGGCGAAATAGTCACCATAGTTTATCATTTCTCTTCATTGGCATACATTGCTTATTCGCAGGCTTTACACTCTGCTAGAAAAATAGGTGTCAGAGGGAAATAAACCTATCAGCTCCCTGGATCTCCATGAAGATAAAGTCTCACTGTTTTCTGCATATGGATCAGTACGTCCTGATGTCCGAGATTCTGATTTTTTTCATTCCTGTTTGAGAGGCAGGAACAAGGCATGTCTTCCGAGAGCACAGTGGTGGTTCACAGAAGAGAATAATGATCAGTTAGATGATAACCCAAGACCTAAATGACTATAGCAGCAGGCCAGAGAATGTCAGCCCCCCTGTTTCAAAAGGACACGCAAGTGTCTTTTTGAAGTCAAGAGTTTATGGTATGGTATTTTTCACTTAGTAAATGCCTTATCTTGAAGTTCTCCAAAAGATTCCTCTCCATCCCTATCAAAGGTCGTGTTGAGTTGTCAATGGCGTTGATGATAAAGCAGTGCTTGGGCATCAACCAGTCACTGTTCAGCCCCCTGGGACATTTAGAAAGTCCTCACCTTTTGATTTCCCCCGGTCACCCAAATACTGCCTGATGCTGTTTACCGAAGGATTTGATGGTTCTCTTTAATTACATGACACCCACTTTTCTAGGGTGCATAAATGGAAGTTCAAAAGGAATGATAGGACTTTACCCAGATTCTTGGAAACAGAACCATCTACCTTATTCATTAGAAGGGTGTGAGGTGTGCCCGAATAGAAAGAAACGAAACGTGCTGGCTGTACGTACCCACACACACAAATGTACACGCCTACCCAACAATATAACAAAGTATCGTCAAAATATTAATGTAAATTTATGTTCATAGTGTATATTGATTTATAGTTGTATATAAATATTGAATATATAAATATTTAAATATATTAAATAGATAAATACTTTTAACATATATTACTTAGTCATTATTCAGTTTCATGGATGTAGAATTGTGGGAAAAAGCTGCCATGTTTGCTTGACCTGCTTCTCAGATGGTGTCTGCAGTCTCTTGTCCTCTGTCCGCCTCTACATGAGTGATCAACGTCAGTTTTCAAACATCATCACTGCAAGGAAGAGCTCGGTTACGTTTGGTCTCATCATCCTAATAATGTTTAATAGGTAAAAAAGTGGGTGCTACGAGGTACTTTCTTCTCAGGCTGGTCCTCGGGTTCATGCCTCCACCATCCTGGGTAAAAGGCACGCGCAGAATGGAAGAAGTTAGCCTGGTGCACGAGGGCACAGAGAGAGGGTGCTGTGCCCCAGGAGCCAGCCCAGGGCGCAGGGGGAGCTCGGGGTCAGCCTGACCCCCCCCCGGGACTCTGCTCCCCTACGGGCTTGCAGAAGGGTCCAGAGGTCCCAACAAGCTGACATCTGTTTGCATCTGTCAGGCAGACGGGGTCCTTGGGCAGTCTGAAGACGAGGTCGTCCTCAGAGGGCACAACTACATGTGATCATTTAACAATAGTTTGTAACGGCTTGAGATCACTGTTTGTGAAGAGACGGCCACCGGCTACACATGGACTGTTTCAATAGCCTTGCCTCCCTCTCACCTTCCGTCAGAAAGTTAGACTCCTCCTGAACCTTGTTCATGCTGCAACCCGACTTCTGTCCCTGCACTGAGAACTCTCCGTGGCATCGGGCCGCAGCTTCTGCCAGCTCTCGCCGAGGGCAAGTCAGAACTGCTTCAGGGAAGTGCTCGCCACGGCAGGAGTCTCACCCCGCGCCAGTGACCTCATGGGGGAAGTGCGCCTCCTGACCCCGGAGCTGCTCGGTAAATACGTGGAATACTTCTCATTGTTCTTGCGGGTGTTTCCTAGAACGTCTGAGCTGCTTCTACACCCACAGCCCCGCGGCGTTTTCAAAGTTTGATTTACAAAAGAAACAGGCACTTGAGAGATTTTCTATTTCAAATCTCATTTGGGGCAGAGGTGGAGGGGGGCCAGGCAGGAGTTAGTTGTGAATAGAGACCTCCAAGTCAGTTTGTGTCAACAAAATCCTTCTTTCCCGAGGCCTAAAATCCCAAGAACAGCCGTGAGAGGTAAATTCTCTGCACTGCTTCTCTGTGGGGCCAAAAGTAAATGATGCTCAGGATTGCTTTGTACACACTCACACACACACACACACACACACACACACACACACATGCACACGCACGCTTCCTTTCCTTTCTCCCATTTCTCTTTCTCGTGGTTGGAGAGCCCCTCGGACCGAGAGAAGAACAGTGTTTACTGGGCCCCGGGAGAAGGTGGTGGCGCCCTGCATGGGTCCCTCCCTGGGACGTCCCTGGGACTCCCCCTGGTCCACGCCTGGCCGGGGAGGATCTGCCATGGAGGGCGGAGGGCGGCAGCCCCATGCCAGCTCACCGTGGAGATGCCCTTTGTTTGACCATGAGCTGTAGAACAAAGCAAAGATGATGTGCACCTCAAAGATGACATAAGCCTGGTTCTCTGTTCACTTCAGAAAATGCTTCCCTAGGCTCAGAGACACCTTTTCCGGTGCCCACTTTGTGAATTCTGCCCTGGATCAGAGCACAGGGTGTGGGGAAGAACAGTGCGGTGTGGCGGAGCGCAGGCCCTGGACCCAGACTGCCCAGGGTTCAAATCCTGCCCCTGCCCCATGCCGCTCTCTATCTTCAGTTCAGTTTTCTCGCCTGATCAGTGAGAATCAAAAGCTACCATGCAGGGCTGGGAGAAAATGGATGTAACTCAGCTCAGAGCAATGCTCGCAGTGCGTGTTCACCACTTTGTGGCAGAGAAAATCCTGGTGACGGTGCCAGCCCTGGCAAGACCTCCTCCTCACCTCTCTCTTTACAAGAACACAAGGCACAGGGCTTCTCCTGTTCCCCTGGAGAGGCAGACCTTGCCACTACCCTTGTCGGGGTTGCGTTTTGAGTAGGGAAATGGCCACAGCCACCGCGCAGGCTGGGACGCATGCTCTGAGAGCCAAGTGGGATGCTAATCTGATGGGGCAGCAGGCGTAAACCTGGGCTCGCCCTGGAAATCCGAGAGTGTGGCACCCTGACTTGGGGGTTGCTCAGGAAGCTGAGATCCTTAACCTTCTCCCTGGATCAAAATCTGAAGCACTGTTGATTAGAAAGTTGCTAATTTTCTCAACAATCTATGCTACTAATTGATGATGAATGGGATTAATTGCACCTGGTATTTAATTCAGAAACCCCATAAAAAAAGGGTCAAGGCAGCAAAGCATTGTCACCTGTGCCCTAAACCCTGGCTGGCTCGGCAGGGCCTCCGAGTTGGCTGCCCTGCTTGATAGCTGATGGGCTGCCTCATGCCGACTGGGTCCCAGCTGCGCCACCCACACAGTGAGGACGTCGGGTGAAGGGACTCTGCAACAGTTTAGAATGGTCCTTAATCTCCTGGAGCCCTGGAGTGGTACTGCGTAATAATTTATTTTTTCTGAAGGCAGGTTTTGCGTTCTTCTAAAAGTAGCCTTCGGCCTAGGGGGCGAACGCTGTGGCAGGCCTGAAAGCAACCCCACAGGGACCAGGCCCACGCCCACGCGTCTCCCCCGGAGCGTTGCATGTGCCAGGTCCCGTGGCTGCATTTCAGCCCCGCGGCGGACCTCCGTGGCAGGTGCCGTGCCCCCCCACCCCGCCGAGACCGGGCATTGGAGACACGGAGAAGTGAAGTGACTGATCAGGCTCTGAAAACCAAGGAGCTTCACTGTGGCTTTGAGTGAAGAGTGTGCTCTTAACCCTGCGCCACTGACAAAGCAGGGCGACCTTCAGGAGGGACAGGAGTCGGAGCTTACTGAGATTTTAGAGGGTGAAGGAGTCCACGAACGCCACGCCGCAGCACACACCCTCCGAGCGCCCCCTCCCGGCCGAGCGTGTCAGTGAGAGAAACACCCCCCTCGGTAGGATGGATGCCTTCGCCAGGGCGCCGGTTCCCGTATCACACTGGTGCTAAGAGGGGGGCTGCTGCCTGGCTCCTTGGGAACCGGTCTGCTGAGAACACCGACACGTGAGCAAACTCTCAGCGAGCCCGCCGAGTTCCCGGGCTTGCCAGGGGTTCACGCTCGTTCCTTGGCAGCCCGTGCAAGGGCTTTGATAATTACTTCGCGCAGTTCCCCATCAGCTCACGTATTCCATCACAGGGAGAGAGATGGGAGGAAGCGGCAAATTATACTCACCCGGATCATTGGCTTTCGGGAAGCAATTTAAAAACATGAGTCAGATTGATTTGAATTACATCGCCACACAAGATTCATCAGAAGTCCAAGGGAGATGGGGCTGCGTTTTAAATTTTGATTCTCGCACGGTCAGATTTATTAACAGGCAAAGAAAATGGTATCCATGAAACATCAGGCGCGGGACTCCGTTTCCCACACTGCTCCACATGGGAGTTTGATTTGCTTCAGTTATGTTTGTATAAAATGGCCATTTTGATACAATGGCCAGACGAGGCGAATCTGCGGATACAGAGAGTGGATCGTGGTGGCCCTAGGGAGTGGGAGTGGGGGTGGGGATGGGCCGTGCCTGCTTGTGGGAGCGGGGTTCTCTGGGGGGTGATGCTCCTGCTCGGGAGTTAGTGGTGATGATGCAACCGCGTTGGGGGTGCCCTAAAGCCACCGAATCGTGCACTTTAAAAGGGTGAATTTTATGGTATGTGAATTACATACCAAAGACACCCAATAGAGGAAGATAAAGAAAGAGAGCTAAAATAGAATTCACCGGGAGTTAAAACAGGTAGGTTTCTGCGGACTATTCCACCTGTGGTGCCAAAGCTTGGAGCTCATTCAAGATTCCACCTTCGTTAGTCGGGTTAAACGGGGACTCTGCCCCGCCACACACACACACATCAGCCATCCTGACCGGGCAGCAGCTTCATTAGTAAGGGCGTGGGCTGCAGGGACTGACCATGCCGGAGAATCTGGGCAGCGGTGGCAGCTGGGATCTTCCCTGGGTTTCCTGAATGGCCCTGAGCGTCTCACTGTGGACTTGGAAACCGGGAAGTCCTCAGAATAATTTGGACCCCTGTGGAAACCCACATTCCCCAAAGGGTTCCGATGAGAAGGCAATACCCAGGTCTTCAGGGCCTGGTTCATTCAGACCGGAGACCCCCAGGGCTTAACCAAGAGGGGCAGGTGTGCCTGGAAAAAACCAATATCAACCTGCTCTCTGAACGACTTTCTCTAGAGCACCCTCCAGCCTGTCGCTCTCTAGCGAGGGTCTTAGACGTACACATATTGGGACATGTTCACCCACGAAAGTGACAGAATCATGAATCCTCTTTAGCTCTGAAACAGACTGAACTTAGGATTCCGTCATCCCCCACACACCTGTTCGTTCATTCATTCAGCAAGTATGTACTGAGCACACGCCGAGCGCCAGGCCCTGCGTGTGAGTGTGGAAGCCAACACACCCACCGCCCTCCTGGACTCCCCGTGTCCTCGGAGACGGCTGGTAAGTCATAGGTGGTAGAATGTTGGAGGCCCTGGGAGGCGCCCGAACACAGAGCAGAGACTCCAAACGTGCAGGCTGGGGTTTCCTGTGTAGAAAACATGCAGATGTGCCCAGCTTTCTTCCGAACTACTTGGTGGTAAATTCTGGGGAAAATGAGGTCTTTAACTTACTGTTCTAACACAGGTCTACAAACTGGCTTCAGAGTCTTTAATTTGCTCCGGGACTTTCAGAAGTAACTGTCTAAAAGCCACCTTGCCTCCTCCTCACATCAAACACACAGGCGTATCCTGGGATTTCGATGCAAGTGGCGAACGTGCCCTTCTACCCAAACCCGACCAGCGTGCACTTACTCTGATCTACCTGAATCACTGATGTTTCATGCACTGATACCTGCTAGCACCAGCAAATCTATCCATTCAGCTTACATGGTTTTCAATAAACCACATCTTTTTAAATTTTATAGTGTCACAGAATACTGTGTATTTTTTATTGTGATGAAATACCTAAAGCATGAAATTCACCACTCTAACCACTTTTAGGTGTGCAGTTCCGTGGCATCAAGCACATTCCCAGAGTCCTGCAGGCTTTGTCTCCACCCCCGCCCCCCACCCCACCAGGACCTGTTCATCATCCCCCCTCGCCCCCCCCAGCCCCTGGCAACCACCTCCCTGCGCCCCGTCTCTGTGGACTTGACTGCCCTAGGTGCCTTACAGAAGTGGAGTCATACAGTGCTCGTTCTTTCGTGAGGGGCTTACTTCACGCAGCCTGATGTCTTCAAGCTCGTCTACAGTGCGGCGTGCGTCAGAATTCCATTTCTTATTAAGGCTAAGTAATATTCGGGTGTGGGCATAGACCCCCCTCCTCTTTCCTGCCACCAGTTGGTGGATGCTTTAGCTGTTGAGAACAATGCCGCTATAAACATACATGTACAAATATGATTCTCATGTCTATGAGTGCTTTCAACTTTGCAAAGGGCTTTTATGTCTATAATTCACAAAATCTGTGGAACGTAGAGCAGATAGTATTTTCCTCTTCTGGCAGATAAGAAATCCAAATTATTAAAAACTGAAGTCACTTTTTAATACAGGGACAATTTCTGACTCTTAGGTGCAGTGTCTTTTTCTCAACATACTTTTTATTCTTTCCTCCGATGATTCTTCAGCTGCTGAAGACAGCAGGACGCTAAGGCAAAAATAGCCGTGTTGAGATGCAGTTGGAGGGCAGACCAAAGCCTTCCTTTTCTTGGCCATTAAATGAAATCAGCAGTCCCATCGTTTGGGCGGAAATAAATTTTTAAAATTTATCTTTTAGGCGTCAGATGCAGCTGGTTTTTTCTCTGTCAACATGAAATGCTGGGCTAGCTCATCCAGACTTATGCACCCCCTCCTCCCCACCTACGCCACTGCTGATAAAATTTGCATCTACTATAAGCTGGAAAACTATGTCTCCTACCCAAATAAGATATTTAAGTCTTGATTACCCGTGAGCTTGAATCACACCTGAGGTGGACTCACATTCCGTTCCTGGATAACGATCTTCATTAAATTCCAGAGATGCCAGGGCTGTGTTAGAACAGAGCCGTCGGACAGCGGGGCAGCCCTGCCAGGACTTGGGGTGCTGGAGGGGGAGCAAGGCGAGGCTCACGGGCGTGGCCCGCTCAGGTGCTGAGCACCTGGTGAAGCCCCTCCCGGGGACGCACACCCGTTCCTACTCCTGAGCTCTGCCTTCGCTATATGCATTGTTCCTTTATGTCAGTAACATTAAGCAAGATTTGTATTTTTTAAATAGCACTGTTACCTGGACTAGTTCTTACTCATCGTTTCCCAGGACTTAATAAGGGGATGTCTCTGACGGTTAAATCTGTTCTGCTGATGGAAGTGTATCCAATTGTTAAAACCTCTCCAATTGTATTCAGTCCCCGTCAGCGGGAGATGCTGAGGCTTGGAGTTGCCGGGCTTTTGGCTTCCTGCCCGTGCGGTAGTCCTCGCCGGCCGGGACCTGGCCGGCGGCAGCTGGTTTCTTCCACGGCAACCCTTAGCTCTCGGGGCTGTGTCTGGGAGGTAGGCAGGACCCCAGTCACTGTTCATTTTGCAGCGTTAGTTCCCTGATGACAGCTGCCTCCTTGGCAGGGTTGCCAAAGTTAGTAAATAAAAATAAACCCAGTTAGTGTTGGGTTTCAGATAAACAACCAATAACTTTTTGTAAGTATATCCCATGCACAGTGTCTGGGACATACTTACACAAAAAAGTTATTTCTGATTTACCTGAAATTCCAATTGAGCTGCATGCCTTGTGATTTTTAACTGTCCTGTTGCTTGGATGTCTGCCAGGAAGGCCACTCAAAGGGCAGGGGTCATGGCGTCAGTAGCTAGTGAGACCGAATCACCACGGCTCTGGAATCCAGACCGCAGGGCCCAAAGGCCAGCGGGTGTGATGGGGGCTGAGCCTGGCGATTGGGAACCACCTGCGCAGGACAACAGATGGCGCTGTGGGGGTCGCAGAAAGAGAGAGGGGGGATGTGCCCCTCGACTCCCGGTCCCCGTTTAGAAGCAGACACGGATCGGGTTTGCCTTCCCAAGCGATTGATCTGGAAAGCAGGGTGTGCAGGCCGGCCGCGGGAAGAGGGAGTGAGGAAGAAGGCACCGCAGGCCTGGCACCCACGGAACTTGTCGTTAGTCCCGAAAGCTGGCGTGGGCGGGGCCCCACAGGGCGTGGATGTATGTAGGGGAGGGTGAAGGAAGAGAAGTTGAGAAGGGAATTGGGGATAGGAGCTCCCAGAAAGAAAAACTATGATTTTTTTTTCTTTCAGTAAATGTTTAGCATAGGTAGAGTTCATTACATGTTACGTGTGCGAAAATGAACAATCGCACATCAGATATTTGTTATGAATTACGAATTTTAAAAACATGTAGAAATGCCTTTATCATATATTTAATTAACAACAGGTAATACAAATGATACATAGTTGGCCATCTGTTATTTTTGAATAGTAGAAAAAGAACTACAAAGAAATATACGAAATGTTAACCGTGGTTATCTGTAGGGGAGCACGATTCTAGATGATCTTTTCACTTTGGTTTTGCTCTTGTCTGTCTTGCCCAGGAGTCAGAAAATATATACACACCCCCCCCCCAACACACACACACAAAACAACTGGACAGGGCGAATGCCCAGAGCCTGCACCTCGGACTAGAGACTGAAACGGAGGTTCCCTCACTTACGCGCTTCACAGAGACTGCGTGACTTAGGGTAAGTCACCTAATGCAGGAAAGCATGAATTTTCTCACCTATAAAATGAGGGTGGCATTGCCTTGAACCTCCTCTTGGTCAGTGAGGACAGTCACGTGAAATGATGATGAATAGGAAAAATGCTTGTAAGTTAGAAAATGCTAAAAAAATTCTAAAAGACAAATTGGGGTTTCTCTTAGGACACACTGCTGCGTGAAACTGCCAGGTGTGCGGGGCCAGTGCGGTCGGTCACACACCGCAACGACGCCACGCGGTTTAGGTGGGGACTCAGCCCGCAGCCCGTGAGGAGCCCCTTCCCGGGCCTGTCTTTGGGGAAGTTACAGGAGCCCGTGGTGGCGGCGGCGGCAGCAGCGGCGGGGAGCTGGGGCGGGGGCAGCCTTCAGGGAGCAGGGAAGTCAGGCGGGGTCGACAGAATGACCTTTACGAATGTCTTCCTGGCCGGTGAGGGTTGAGCCACATTAGGTGGTATTTCATTCACTTGGCACCTGAGTGTCACAAAAGCAGCTAGTTTGGGGGTGATGACCCTGAGAGCGGCCAGGTCACCAGGTGGACTTAAGGGCCAGAAGAATGGGGGCAAAAGTCAAGCTGAGTCAGGGTTTCAGCAGTTCCCTGGGGAGGCGATGTGTCCAAACGAGGTGTCGGTGGGAAGGAAAAGTGACGCTCACTGAAGCGCCTCCAGGAGGGAGCCTGCGATCGATCTGTGGAGCACGGAAGATGATGCGGAGGGAGAAGGGCTGCCCTGCTCGGCGATCCCTCCCGAGGGCTGAATGGACACGTGGACCAGACGGGCAGACCACGTGGATGGCAGAGCCCTGGTGCGCAGCCTCCGCCGCAGCCAGACCAGCATTGTCAGGCTGTGGCTGCCAGCTTCTGAGTTTTTAATCCGTGGTTCCAACTCAGGATGAATTATCCAAAAACGTGCCCCAGTGGGGCGCAGAGGATGCCCCACTTCTTGCTAGCTCTCCGGCAGCCTTCCCGGACCACGGCCTCCATCACATCACACTCTGGATCCCACCCTCCCCTCGTTCCCATGACATAGCCTTCCCATTCCTCCGCCCGCCCGTGAGTCCCTGCCAGATGCACATGGTGACAGCGGACCCCCTAGCTGTAGGAAACTCGGACGGAGTCGCCTCCGTTTGTTCTCACTTGGGTGGTCTTCCCTTATTTACACACTCTCGCATCAGCCTGCAGCTCAGCCCCTCTGCCCACGAGTGACATTTAGGAGACACTGTGGTGTATTGGAGAGAGGGCATCGCTGAGAACAGCCTCCAGCCCCAGCCCCAGCTCCTACTCTCTGGCCATCTCTCAACCCCTGGCGCCCCTCTCCCCCGAATCCGCAAAGTGAGAGTGTTGATCCCAAGTCCTGTGCCCTGGTCTCCAGGGGGATCCAGCCTGTCTCAGCAGGAGGGGAAAGCACTGCAGACGCGTAACAATCCACACACACATTTCCTGCTTGTAATGTCCAAACCCAGACGGGATAAGGGGAGAGGAGGGCAGACTGGCTCTCTCAGATCCGACCTAGCTGAGAGCTTCTCCCATAGGGAAGGGCCTGGCTCACGGTTCCAGACGCCTTTGAAGGAGATCAGCTCCCGTTGACTTGCCTCAAAACCTGGCGCCGCAGCACCTGTTTCTCCTCCAGGATGAGCCTGGGATGAGGCCCGACCCCACTCCTGCGCAGAGAGCCTTGCAACTTCCCCCCGGAAGACATGTCTAAGCTTCTGCCTCTCCAGGAAGGGGGACCAGGACGGGGCGTACACGCAGTTGTGGGTTCTAGTTTCTGTTCTGCCCTAATCGCCCCCGCCCCGCCCAGGGGCAGAACGGAAATGTCTTTGTCACAAGTCCTTCCAGTCAACACTCAGGACCCGAGAGGAAGAACTGTGGGTGCTCAAGAGGCACAGATTCTCAAAGTTACATTTCCATTCCACTGCCTTTTCCACCACGTGCACCTGCCCGGGGAGGCTCAGTGCAGGCCACACCCATTCTTTCCGCGGCCCATTTTCACCTGCCGCGCCGGCTCCGTAAGGAGTTACAGGTGCTTCTCGACTCACGACGCACTCACGTTCCGATAAGCCCATCGGAAGTTGAAATACCGTAATTTGAAAATGCATGTAGTACCCCTAACCTACCGAACACCCTAGCTCGGCCCAGCCTGCCTTCCGCGAGCGCGAACACCCCCGTAGCCTTCAGCGCGGCTCAGGCCCCTGGCTGCTGCTCCCGGCCTCGTGGAGCGCGCCTGCCCGGGAGCCGCCCACCGAGGCATCGGGAGACTCCGGAGCGCAAAGTGCACCGTGCACAGAATGCGCAGCTCCCCCTTTAAGCTCATTCACGCCTTTTCTGTGGCGAACTTAATACTCTTTCGCACCACGAAGCAATCCAACAGACCTGACTTCAGTTCCGGCTCCTCACCTCGTTCTTGCTGTGATTTGGGGCCAGCCAGGGTGCCGGCTTTGAACTTCAGTTGCCACACACACCAAGTCGCCTTCCTCGCCTTGACCAAAGGATAAAAGGAGAGCGCGTGTGAGAAACTGCTCAGCCACTGTCTCCTGAATGTCTTGATGAGGGTGCTACCTGAGGGCCAGGGGACATGGAGGTGCCTGTCACCAGGCCAACATCTCAAGGTCGGGAACCAATCAGTGCAGAGCCCTTGACCTGCAAAACCCTCAGGAGGCCCTCAAGCTGAGGCCAGAAAGTAAGGAAGCCAATCCATAGGTACTTCACCATGTGACGGCCAAGAGTTAACGGCCACTTTCCTCTCCAAATAAGAGACAACGTTTCAATGACCTCTTTGACCAGCAGTTAAGGACAACAGTGTTTTATTTCACCGGCTCCTCTCTCCCGCCCTCCCCTGTCCTGGCTGGTTTTGATGGGAAGGGAGGGCTTAGCAGGATGGAGTCAGACAACAGAATCATTACCACCTAGGATATTTTTTCTCTTACAAGAGAAAGGGATGCTTTACTTTGGCTTTCCTATTTTTCCCCCCAATAATGAGGCCAAGTAATATTGCTTAAGCAAGTGGAAGCTCGTTGGCTCCGAGAAACAGCCACTGAGCAAGGACTAATCACAAATGAGAAATGAGGGAGCCATTCGGCGAAGGATAAAATTAACGCCAAGCTTTGGCTGCCTCCAGGGTTCTCTTAGGTGTCATAACTCAGGGGTGACGAGGGGACCAAGGGGCAAGGTCCTTTGTCAGTGGCCCTCTCCTGGTTCCATGCAGGCTGTTGGGCTAAGCATGTCGGAAGGCTCTGACCACAGAGGGGCCTGGAATAAGGCACCTCATGCAATACCCTGGCTGCCCCCGAAGGAAAAGAAGCCGCTGCTAAAGGGAGAATAGGCCCTGTCATCGGATTCCTTTGACCCTGCGTCTTCCGACAGAATTTCTGGGACTGGCATCCCACAACTTCCTAGTCACTGAACGAAGGAACTCCTTGGTTCCTCGTCTCTAAACAGAAACCGTCTGCACCACCTCCGTGGACCTCAGGCGAAGTGGCCACGTGTCTCCAAATGCGCTTCGAGCTGCTGCTCCAATGTCACTGCATGTGGACCGGGACTCACTCTATGGAATCGCAGCGTTCGTGGGCGGGACGTGGTCTCACATGTCATTTCAGTCTAGGAGTTAGGGCTCGGCGCCGGCAAGGAGACTCCCCAGCAGCATGACTACAGCAGGGGGGTTCAGAGCGAGGACTCCGGACCTGCTTGCTGGGAGCCGAATTCCAGTTCCCCCAGGGAAAACTCGCGGATGCACCCCAGGGGCGCTGTGGAAAGTCCGTCAGGTGATGTAGGTGGAGCGCTTCGAGTACCTGGCGAACTAAGTGCTATGGGACCCTTGCTCGTGCTGTGGAAGAATTTCACAGGGTGCCACATGCTACTGACGGTGTGGTTGTAAATTCTGGCTAACCACAAAAGAACCAACGCCTATTTCACAAGTGGGACATCACCCACAGGGGAACCATTAATTGTTCAGTTTGCACAGTGTCCGGTGAGCATTTTTGCACCAGTCACGGTTTACTAGAAGTAAATTCTCTCTTCCACAGCATTTGTCCTGGACTTTGGAAACTCAGATTCATCCACCCATCATTCAGGAGCTATTGAGCCCTACTATGTGCCATCTGCTCTGGGTACAGAAAATACAGCAGTGAGTCAAAAATCTCTGCCCTCATGAAGATTACCGTCTGAAGTAACAAGAAACCTCCAGAGTGTGTTCTTTTTTAACACAAGGAAACTGAGGCTCGGACACTCCTCAGCGGTTTGCTGAAGTCACACAGCTAGTTCCTGGGATCCCCGTTCACCCCAGACTTTAAAACAAAATCTTGTTTACCATGCAGGTCTAAAAATGTCTGAAAGATGGGTTCGCCTGTCAAAGTAGCTGATACAGAAAGAATACGGTCGCATAGATGCACCCACGTCCGACTAAAGGACGTGTCCCCAGCCCGTGGGAGCCGCCACACGTCCCCCTTTCCTCGCTTGTCCCATCCGCCATGCCGTGGCATTGCCATTGCCTCCACCGAGCAAATATCTGAACGCAAAAGGGATGCGTGAGGACGACAGCAGTGATAAAGGAAGGGGGGTTTCACTGAGGGAAGGTTACTAAAGGAAAGACAACTTCATCTCGAGAATCTCGAGGGTCAGACCGCGTAGCAGTCACCGGTCTGTAACTGTTGGGGTGAAACGCTTACGTGGTTTTCATTTCCAGACTTTCCAGATGGTATGGGAAGGTGTTCAGAAATACCCACTTTGCTCTCTCAGAACTTACGTACTCAGCTTAAATTTGCTTTTATATTCTTGCTCATATAGACATGTGTAGGAAAGTGGGTGAATAGGCAGTTTTAAGCACCTAGTTTCAGGGGTTTTTTTATGTGTATGCTATTCCATTCCTTCTAAGTCACCACCCTCTGACACGAACCATTCAATTACAAAGAAAGTTGTGCTGTCAGACAATGGCTTGCCATCGATTGTAACACTCAACCCAGTTTTAGAGATGTCAAAATGTGGAAAGAGCCTGTAACCCTTCACCGGTAAAAATGCTTCTCAGGTGATCCGGTACAAAATTATCCTATTTTCCGGACGCTGCAGAGTGGCCGCACTCAAACACTTCCACGTCGCTGTTTCGAGTACCCATCAAAAATGGCACCTGAGCAAAAAAAATGGAGAGCTGAAGCCGAGTCCTGGGCCTTTCCGAGAGGCGCACCCCGAAATGCTTAGAGACAAAGTGACGATTTCTTGGATGCGCGTCACAAAACAATCTGGGGGCGGGCATCGTAGGAGAGTATGGGGGAAACCAGACCACATGCTGAAAACTGTTCAAGCT
The DNA here is from genome assembly GCA_004027475.1 of Anoura caudifer. Taxonomy (NCBI): domain Eukaryota; kingdom Metazoa; phylum Chordata; class Mammalia; order Chiroptera; family Phyllostomidae; genus Anoura; species Anoura caudifer. The sequence continues at coordinate 131,955 of PVKU01001703.1, read as the reverse complement.
GAAGTGCAAGGTGTACGGGGGCTTAGTAGGCCATTCTCTTAAAAGTTTCAGGGGGAAAAACAATTTCTGTCCATAAAGTAGTGACAGGCTCTCCCAGGCCCGTGCTCGGGATTTCTTATAGTGAGCAGGCTGGTCTGTGCTCGGGTTGGCAGTTTCCAAATGGAGGCCCCTGGTGGGAGCGGGGGCACTTGCCGGGGACTCTGAGTGAGGAGGTCAGCGGGGAGTTTGCCCCTTGCCAGTCTTTCCTCTCTCCTCTGACCACCGCATCTGCCGAGGCGGCCGGGTCCTGCCTTCATTAAAGGACAGACAGCTGGCCCATCCTCCTAGCTGCTTCCAGCCCCGGAAGCCAAGCTGCTACGTCTCTGCGTCAGCATTTGCACAGCCTCGGGGGATATGCAGGGCTGTTCTGGGAGGTTATTAAAAGCAACAACAATTTTGTACTGAATGTTCCAGTCTCCACGCTAAGCAGCTTTCCACGCATGATTTTAATTCTTCTGACAGCCCTTTCGGGCTGATAATATTGTGGTCTCTACTTCTGCCCATGGGGACCCAGACTGAGCAGAGTTTCAGTGCTTTGCCCCAAGCTGGCGAGCGGTAGGGCCTGACTCTGAACCGCCTTGCCCTGCACCACGCTGCGCATCGATCCTGTCCAGCGACCCCCGGACGGAGAGCCGTGGAAATCACAGCCTGCTGCGGCCCAGCTGCCGACTGGGACTAAGCCCCCCTCCGTAACCGGCGGGCGCGGAGGGCTGGAAAGAGCGCGGCCAGGAAAGGACCCTCGGAGAAGCAGCAGATCAGCGGGAACGCAGAAGCGCCTGCCAAGCAGATGCACGTGGCCCCAGCTGCGGGCCGGCGGAGGAAGCCCGCCCACGGACGACGGTGTCTCATCCTTTATTCTGTCCCCTCCCCCTCCTCTTTGGCAGCTGTTAGCTTCATCTCTATAACTAGGACAATGTTTCTGTGTTGGTTTATTCACAGATTCCGCATATAAGTGGAATTATATGGTTTTTGTCTTTCGTTGTCTAACTTACTTTACCTAGTGGTGTAGCCTCTAGGTCCATCCACGTCACCGCAAACGGCAAAATTCCATTCTTCATGGCCGAGTAAAAATCCAGTGTGTGTGTATAAATATATATAAACACACACACACACACATGGTGTGTGTATACATATATATAGATCTATATCACATCACCTTTATCCACTCCTCCGTGGAGGGACACCTCAGTTGCTCCCGCACCTCGGCTTTGACTAGCAATCTGCGTTGAACCTAAGGGTGCACGTATCTTTTTGAATTACTGTTTGGTTTCTTCAGATTAATACCTGCAAGCAGAGTGGCTGCATTGTACAGCATCTTTATTTTTATTTTATTTTTTTTGAGGAATCTCCATGCTGCCTGTCATAGTGGCTACACTAACCTACAGCCCCGCGAACTGCGAGGGCTCCTTCTTCTCAGCATCCTTGTCGGCTCTTGTGGTTTGCTGACTTATCAGTTACAGCCAATCTGTCTGTGGGGTGATTTTCACCTCATTTCCCTGCTCACTAGTGATGTGGAGCATCCTCCGTCTGTTGGCCACCTGTCTGTATGTTCTCTTCGGAAGAATATCTATTCAGGTCCTCTGCCCGCTTTTTAAATTACGTTGTTTGGTTTTTTAGGTGTTAAGATGTGTGGTTTCCTTATATATTGTGGATATTAACCACTTATCAGAGGTATCACCGGGGAATATCTTCTCCCACTTAGGAGGTTATATTTTTTATTTTGTTGATGATTTCTTTTGCTGTAAAAACCTTCTTAGTTTGATGGAGTCCCATTTGTTGTTTTTTCTTCTGTTTCCCTCGTCCAGGGCGGTGATGTAAGGAACAGCATCAAAGACAGCTTGCTGCCTGTGTGTTCAGATAGCAAGGACGTTTTAACAGTATGAGTTCTTCCAATGCATGATCAAGGTGTAGGCTTCCATTTGCTTGTATCTTCTTTAGTTTCTTCAATGTCTTACAATTTCCAGAGTGCGAGTCTTTCATCTCTTTGGTTAAATTTCTTCCTAGGTATTTTATGCTTTTGATCCAACTATAAATGGGATTGCTTTCTTGATTTCTCCTTCTAATCATTTATTATATGTGTATAGAAAGGCAGCACATTTCTGTATATCAATTCTGTAACCTGCAACTTTACTGAATTCATTTATTAGTTCTAAGAGGTTTTTTTGGTGGAGTTTGTAGGGTTTTACCTATAAAATATCCTGTCCTCTGCAAATATTAACATGTTTACTTCTTCCTCTTAAATCTGGATATGTTTTATCTGTTTTTCTTCCCTGATTGCTGTGGCTAGGACTTCCAATACTCTGTGGGGCGGAAGCGTGGAGAGTGGGCGTCCGTGTCTGGTTCCTGATCTGAGAGTAAAAGCTTCCAGCTTCTCAGCATCGAGTACGGTATTAGCTGTGGGTCTGCCATTTACAGCCTTCATTTTGTTGATATATGTTCCTTCTATACTCACTTTGTTGAGAGCTCTTATCGTAAAAGGGTGTTGAATTTTGGCACGTGATTTCTCTGAATCTGTGGAGGCAATCATCTGGTTTTTATCCTTTCTTTCTTTAATGTGATGTGTAATGTTGGTGGAGGTACAGGTCCCACTTGGTCGTGGTGTATAGTACTTTCAGTGTACCGTCGACTTTGGTTTGCTAGTACTCTGTCGGAAGTGAACTACGAGGCAGTTTTGGGAAGCCAGGGAGAGCGGGGCCGGTGGTGACAGCACCTGGAGCCCTGGCTTGCTGGCTGCAGCGGCCCTGGCAGGGAGGCCAGCTGTGTGTGGTGACGCCCTGTTTTTCCTGCTTGCTCTCTTTGCTTAGAGGCGAAAGGCTTTGGGAACCGTCGCTGGGAGTGCACCATGAACCTGTAGGTGGGCCAAAGGCCCGGACCAGAGCTCCGGCCCAAGCCCCAGAGGGCTCCTGCAGCTTCTGAGCCTCCTCCATTCTGTCTTTCCCTCTTGTCTGTTGTTCAGAAGCTGTCGATTCAACCCTCAGTTGTTCCACGGGAGGACCTGCTCTCTCCATCCCTGCCCACTTGAGTTTGCTCGGTGTCTTCCATGCCGGAGCCTCTTGCACCCCCTCGCCTGGGTCGGCCGATCCCTTTAGGGTGCTCCTACTTCCTCCAGCCTCCGGTGCCTGGCCCGGCTGGTTTGTTGTTCGCCACCTCCCAAAACTCAGATAATCTGTCTAGGTTTCCACAGCTCCTTTCCCTCCTTCTGGAATCTTGCTGCTCATTAAATGTCGTAACACAAAGAATATTTTCTTATATGTCTTTTTTCTCGTAGGGCCCTGGCTGTCCAACCATACTGTGTCACAAGATCTAATCATTATTCTTAATCTTAGAGTCAAAGACGTCTCCTCCTCTGCTCGGCTCGCTACCACCCTTCTCCCCTTAATGCCTCAGTGACATTGGCATCAAAGGATCTTTGGGAGTGGGACGTCTTAAAGTTATCCTCCGGACTGGCCAGTAGTGTGGGCTGCAGGGTTCAAGGGCACTCAAGTGCGGCATGTGTACTCGCAAGCAGTGAAGGTCAGCCAGAGGGCGGAGCAATCACTAAAGGCTAGGACTCTAGCCAGCACATGGCCTGGCCCCTAGCTTCTCCCAGGCAGGTGCCTCCCTTCCCCTTCCAGCAATGTCGCCACCGGAGACCACCTTACCTCCTTTGTTTGTACCGTACGGAATGTACTGCCAACCAAAACCCTCAGTCCCATTGCACAAGTAAGCGCTTCCAACAAGCACTTCCACATTGCCCTCAGGGACCGAAGTAGACGACCTTACGTTTATCCCTGCTTTATACATCCAGGTAGGTTGAGATCATGATCGACCGATCAATCAGCGATCAATCTGCCTGCCTGTGTCCGCTCCTGTTTCCAAACTGTGACGTTCTGCTTATATTCTGATGATGGGAACACAGTAATGTATTATTCTTTTCAGCTTTATATGTTATGTTAAAAAATACATTTATTCCAGACTCTGATAAGAGTGTTTATCAGGACAGACCCAAGAACGGACTTCTGGGATGAGCCGCCAGACTGCCCCGCGCCCGGGCTGCTGAGAAGCACCCTCCGAGTCCGATCTTTCCATCAGCGATCAATCTGCCTGCCTGTGCCCGCTCCCATTTCTTCATCTGGTCTCCGGTGACGTCATGAAGGAATCGCACCGGGCGCCACTGAAGTTCATATGCATTTTTCCTATTGCATTTCCCCTAACTGTTGTTTCCCACTAATTTGGCCAGATTTAATTTGACAGATAACAATTTGGTCAAGAGGACAATTCTGTCAAAACGGCAATCTAGTTAAAAGGTAACAATGGCCGTGAGTGTTCTCTCAGAGCTGGTTGCTTTTGTGTGCTGCTGGATAGCATCATGACCCATTGTGCACCTTACATATTTTTGTCCAAATTTGGCTTTTTCTCAATAGTTGGATTTTTAAAAATGCTTCATTCATTTCCAGCCAGTTTATTCCTATAAAGTATTGTTTATAATGGAAAGAATCTAACTATTATGCAATTAATTAGAAAAATGCAAATGTGTACTAACTGATGGATTGTTTTTTAAAAACTATGCTAGGTTCCAATACCATGTGATAGATAAAATGCATGCATCATAGGAAAAGCATAAGGGAGACTATCATGCGCTAATGTGATCCTGGATAGTGTGTGATTAGCAGCTAATTAGCTACTAATGTGCTAATTGACACTACTGGAATGGGATCCTGTTTACATTTTTTTCTGGTTTATAGTTATAATTTTTTCCAAATTAGCATGTGTTGCTTAAAAAGCCTAAAATAGTAACTAAATCATAATTGTGGTCAATTTCTCAACCACTCTATTAGTTTCAAATAATTAGTGCCTTTTGGGATCCTTAGCTTGTCCCACAGGCAATACCTTAGGTGTTCAAACTTTTTCTAACAGAGTAATTATTTGAAGATGAATTCAATATACATAATGAGAACAGTAAATGTTCTGAAAACTGTAAAACAATGTCTGTAGATATTCATAGCATCGCAAAGCAGTCCTATGCATCTTACCACCCACACGTGAACAGGTAGTGCTGGGAGATAGTCACTTTCCACTCACTTATTGTGCTGAGCGATTTTCTTTGGACCGTATTACTTTCAGCTAAATTATATCTACCAGGCTAATCACATAGTAAAGACAAAAAATGTGCCTGTGTGGATGATTTCCTTCTTGGAAAACACGCGCTGGATTCTAGGGATCCTCCACTGGCGTCTCTGGGGGATGTTCTGCGACCCAGCCCTTTAATCCTCCACCTCCGAGTCTTGCCAGCTCGGGAAAACGCACCAGCCTGTGACAGTCAGCCCCTCCTGAAGCTGTCTGAAGGCACCAGCGGGGGGAATAAGCTCCCACTTGAAAACAAACGCAGCTAGGACGCTGTCCAAGTTCCTTCTCCAAGTATTTTGCACTGACCAGTTCTCAAGGAAATTGCTCAACGCCTCCACCCTCTGGCGTCTCTACAGACTCAGTTCAGGAATATGACAGACACTTAACGTTCTCCCGCCCTGTACGTTTCCCAACGTCCCTATTCCCTTCACCCAACTTACTGCTATTCCCACGATTTAAAAACCGTTGTGGTCCCTGGGGCCGGGACTGTGGCTGCTCCCTCTCTCTTGCCTCCTAGTCTCTACCTGAGGGTCACCAAGGGCTGCTAGCAATGGCCAGCCCACCGCACCTGAGCCGTCCAGGTGCTGCTGCCGGGCGCACAGGTGCTACTCGCCTAATACACCGCATTACATAAGACAACATATTTAAATTCCTTTCCCTGTGGCCTATGAAGGGATCCGTTCTCGACTTTTAGTTTTTCCTGTCACAGCCCTCGCCTTCCTGGGGCTTGTTCGGTGCACCATTGTCTGTCTCTCGGGGTGTGTTTACGTGGACTTGCGTGCCTGTGTCATCGCAATGGGGACCTGCAGAACGAATGAAAGGGACAGGCTTCCACGGGGGTGGGATCGCGGTGGTTGATTCCAGCGATTCCTTCAGGCCTTCACTCATTTTATGAAAAATGGAAAAAATAATAAAGGGAACTATCAGCTCTGGAGGCACGGGAGGCATCGGGGAAATGTGAGTCCCGTTTCCACGGGACAGCGGCACTTCATCGGGGTCGGCTGTTAAAATGACGAGGGATTCTTATCCTCACAGGTAATTCCAGGCCTTCGGTCTCCCTTTCGGGGAGCTGCCCGCCCCCTAGCGTCGTCTACATGCTGGGACACCGGAGTCTGAGCGCAGCTGTGAGGCAAAGACCCCAGACGGTCAGGGATGACAACCACACAAATCTGAGTGACTCTCATCTTTGATCAAATAAAAGACGAAATCTTGATTTATTTCTGGTTCCTGATTAAGCGATTTCTCAGGGACCGATGCAGGCGATATGCTTCACCTTTGTCTCCTCCTTTCCCTGCCACCTTTATTCTGCTTTTAATTTTATTAGAGCAAGAAAAGCAATTACTGACAGTGGCTGTGATGTTGGGTCTGGTTGACAAAGCCCAGGCACCGCCTACATATCGATTCTCAGGCACAGGATGCTTGGATGCAGACGAGTAGAAATGTCGTGACGTTAAAAATCACTTTTTCTGCAAGGTCCTGGCACCCTGGAAGGCTGACCCCAGCCCCTGCTCATCCTCTGAGCCTGGCACCCAGGTGTCCGGCCGCACAGCCTCACTTCCTTAAGAACCTCCCTGGCCCTTGTGCCATGTCAGGCCTGTGTGCCAAGATGAGCGAGGAGCAGAGAGACACGAGGGGGAGAAAAATCCCCAGAGAGCCCCAGAGACTGCACACTCTTGGTTATGTGCCTGGTGGGAAAATTGTCTTCCTTCTGGGCCAAAGAGAACTTCGCCCTTCTCATCCTTACCGTGAAGGAGGGAATATCTTGCCTAAAGCCAGTGCAGCTAATCAGCACTACCTGGGCCAGGTGAGACAGGCTGGTGACAGAAGCGGGCTTGCCTGGTGCTGGGGGGTGGTGTCCAGGCCAGGCCCTGCCCCGCTGCCCCTGCAGACTTGAGATGGGGTGCCCTTGGCCCTCGAGGGTTCGCCCTCCCCGCCTATACACCGGAAGGAATCCATATTGCAGGAACGTGTACTGGGGGGCTGACCTGTGACTCCAAACCACTACCCAAGGTGAGAGAGATGATAAGGAGCTGGAGTCTCATTGCTCTGCGCGTGGGCACACGGTGATGCTGGCGAGACAGGCGCGCGCCCCGGGCTGGAGAGAGCCACAGTCAGCCTAGTCCCTGGGGAACCGGCAAAGGCAACGCAAGAGCATGGAAGCTTCCAGGCAACATTGCTTTAAGCAAAAAGACACAGCGAGGCTCTGCTCTAGGTCTTCTCTTTACGGTCTCCTGAGAACAGAAAGATGAGCCTCTTGTCTTTCCACCCACAGAGAAGTGCTTCATGGCGATGCCCTCTTAGAAACAGATCACAAGACAGCTGCAAACACCACTTACTCCACCCTCGGAGTCCGGACAGATCCGGACAGAAACATTAACAGCTCCTGCAAATTTCTGTAGAAGCATCGGGTGTCGTTAACAGCCTTAGACAAGTAACTGCCTTGTGTACTTTCCAGCGTGTCCTGCCTCCGTTTGTCTGACAAACCTCTGACCCTGAGTGACATCCAGCTTCCCAAGCAGTGTTGCCGTGGTGACGAGGACCTGGCCCGCACGCAGCCACACCTGACAGCACAGTGCCCACGTCCTGCCCCGTGGCGTCCACGCAGCTGTCCAGCAGCATGGCACCCCTCCCACGTCCAAGCAGGCACCGAGTGGCGCTGGGGTTGGAGACCCAGAGACCCGACCGGACGTTTGGCTGCAATTCTCGCGGGCTCTCTCTCCATGGGATTAGTTCTGCACCCAGACCTGTTTTCAAGTGACAGAGAAGTGTGCCCTGCGAAAGGACGCTGCCGGCCCAGAGTGAGAGCAGAGAGAAAGCCCAGCCCCTGCTGGACGTCCCGCACAGGTTTGAAGGTGCGAGTCTGCTGCATGCCTGTTTCCTTAGGGAAGGATTTTTATTTTTTAAGCAGTGGCTTTGGGAAAAATACTTTGAATCGAGCTGTGTGTGCACACGTTCCACAGAGAGCTCGTATTCTCACAGGCAGCAGGCACGGCGGCAGGTTCAAATTTCACAGTAAGCAACACAGAGTTTCCAGGAATGTCCTCAAATTACATTCCCGGTTTCAGAGTTCCAGCGTTGTGGCTGAGCACTGCTTACCTTTGCCAGGTCGGGTCCCGCGAGGTCTTGGAGGTTAGAGCAGCGGACCAGGGTGCAGCGATGATTTTCTCCTGGAAGTCCGACCTGTCACAGCGCCCCGCTCCTGGGAGGGGCCGGCCTCCGCCCCCGGAACACCAGTGAGGCAACTAGAGCAGCACATGTGGGAAGTGGCTCCTCTCCCAGCCGGTGACAGTCTGCACATGCTCTCCGGGACTGGGTGCCAAGCTGGCCTGGGCCTGAGGCTCCCAGACCACTTCGTGGGGAGGCCCCAGGCCCGTCCTGGGAAGGGCGGGGGTTCTGTGCAGCCTCCAGCTGGTCTGCAGGGCTTCTGCTTCTGCTAGGGTGGGCTGTCACTCATCAGAAAGCAGAGAGGCACTGCTTTTTGTCTGTGGTCGCTTCCTGGGGAACAAGGAGGGCGAGTAACAGCCCACGGGTGTGCTGCTGCTGCTCCCGGCTGACTCGCGGAGGGCTTGGCAGGGAACGCCCCGAGTCACCCCAGGGAAGGTCCGCTCCCGAGAGCGGGTGGGGCCTTTCTGGGAGTGAAGTTCACGGTCGAGCGTGTGCACAGCCCCAAGGGACAAACACGCCTCTGTGTTACAGAGTGAGCCTGTGACTCTGATGTAACATTTGAGGTGGACCGTCCCCACCCAGGAGACATCACTGGGAGGAGGAAGCACCTCGTCTCTCGGGGGCTCAGGTGCACGATGAAAACCACCAGACTATAGCTCTCACAGTCACCTGCCACGGCACGCCGCCGCGGAAGGAAAGAGGTGTCAGGCAAAGAAACAAGGCCAACTTGTCCAGCGTCTTCCAAAGTCAGATGTGAGGGTCCAGCCGTGAGGACTCCTGGCTCCGAGCTGGAGGCCCAGTCCTTCCACAGCCTTTGCTCGCTCCGGAGCCTGAAGCGGTTGGTGGCGAAAGTAGGTAAGAGAGAGAGACAGCACCTGCAAGGAGGAAGTGGCCCAGAGAGACCCACGTCGCAGCTCTGGGTCAGGCAGCACAGCCAGCGACAAGCCCAGGAACACCCTGAGGTCTCTGTCGCACGCAGTAACTTCTTGTGTAAAGGGAGGGCGTGGGACTGGTTCCGGAACAGAAGATAAATACCCACAGAGGCTCGGAGTGCGGCGCCCCGCGTCGGGCCGAGGGGGGCAGAGAGCCCGAGTCTCTGGGTCAGCGGGTGGCTGTGACTTCACGTCAGTGGTTCTTTTTTTTTTTTTTTAATTTTTATTGTATTTTTTCCATTACCATTTAGTCCCCTTATACCACCCCTTCAGATAACCACACTTTGCCCACATCCATGAGTCCTGTGTCCTTCGCGCTCAATCCCTCCACCTGCTAACCTCCCACCCCCACTAGCTGTCATCGGCTCTCTGTCTCTGAGTCTGTCCCCATTGGCCTTGTTGGTTCAGTTTGTTCGTTAGATTCCACGTGTGAGCGAAGTCATATGATCCTCGTCTTTTACTTAGCACAATGCTCTCCAGGTCCATCCATGCCGTCGCAAAAGGTAAAATTTTCTTTTCTAAGGCAGAGAAGAATTCCACTGTGTAAATGCCACCTAGTTGTTTTGTCCAGACACTTGGGCTGCTTCCATAGCTTGGCCATGTAATTGGTCCTAATTGAAATGGGAGCTGAATTATGCCAAATCTTCTAATTAAAAAAAAAAAAAACTAGAAATTCAGATTTTTATATGAAACCTCCTACTTGTTTAATGTTGGCAACTTACTAAAATGTTTAAAAATACCATGCATACCAAAAAAAAAAAAAAAAATCTATCAGGCTGGTCAAATGTGCCCTACAAATTTAAGTGTTTGACTTACAAGTTTGTAATTTATATACTAGATGATTTTGAATCTTAGTCTGCTGGCAAATAAATAGTCCAGGGAGATAAGTCTCTCACAGAAACTGTCAGAATGCTTAGCAGTCGAGACAGGACTCAAAGATGAGGCTCCCGAACACTTCTGTGGTAAAATCGGGGGCCCTTGCTTGTCTGCGACCCAGTGGAGGCCTCGAGATGGTGACCTCGTGTGGCCCGTCCTCCCTGGAAGGGGCCAGCGTGGCCCCGCTGCATTGAGAGCGTTCTGAGAAGCTGACGGCCGGAAGGGGCAGGAGAACCCACAGAGGGGAGGAAAGAAAAGGCCCTTCCAGTAACAGGTGAACCAACCAGACGCGGTGCCACCAGGCTTATCTCAAGACTGAAATAGCCAAAGTAAAAGCAAATGGCCCAGCAGGGGGTACAATAAGCAGCTAACTTCGCAACTGAGAGGAAGAAAAGGTTTACTGACTTTCGAGTAAAAGAGAGTTGCACGCAAAACAAATAATCCTCTCCCCCATCTGTACGCAAAACGAAAATGAGGAATGCTTAGTCCCGGTGGCCCGAGCAGCCCGACCGGGCCACCCTTCCCGAGCCGCTGGATGAGCTCAGACTGGGCGGAGAGCCCCTCCTTGCAAGTGGGGCTCACCCGGTAGCGGGAGGGGAGCGCCGGCTCAGCCAGGCCCGGGCAGAGCCCCAGGAATGTGCCCACTGAATCAGGCCGGCCCTGGTAAAGGGGGCCAGGACCCTGGGGCCCTGAGCCCACGGTCAGGCGAGGTCTCCAGCCTTTTTAAGACTCAGCTCCGATCTGAGTTATTTCATTTCAGGAAATTGTCCTCACCTGTCCCGCTGCCTTTCTTATGGAGTATCTTCTATGTGGCTCTATCTTAGGATAGTGCTTACACTGAATTTTGATTTTTGTTGTCTACTTGTCTGTCCACCTCATTAAACTGCAAATTGGCTGAAGCAAGGATCTCTCTCTCTCTCTCTCTCTCATCTCTTTATTTTTACAACCTGGCATAGTCCACGCTTGGCCCATGTAAGGAACTTAGTAAATGTTGGTTGAATGAATTGGTAAATACACAGAGAGCTAATGGTTAAAAGCGGTAGCATGTGCGTTATAAATGCAGTGAAATTAAAGTGATAAAGCAAGTCTTTGGAAGAAAAATTTGGAAAAAAATTCAGGAAGAAGCACCTGTACGCTTTTCTGAGAAGATTATGTCATATTCTCAAAGGTACCGTCGATTTCACATGACCGCGGTATTCAGTTTGCGTGTGTTCAATATCACACCCCAGGAAATATCACATTGACTTCCTTCCCCGAGCTTTCGAAGCAGTCTAATGTATGTTTCCTACGACCGTCCGTGGGAAGGCTTCGGTCCGTAACGGGTGTGGGGCTGAGCGTTGACACGAATGGGCCCCCTTCAACTCTCCTGTCGCTCTCACGGATGGACAGACGCACAGACACAGCCGAGGAGTGGAGATAATTTGCCTGCTTGGCCCGGAGCAGTTCCTGGAAACCGGCGGCGGCGGCAGCACTCGATGCCCCAGGTTCAGGGGACCGAGGAGTGCGGTGGACGGAAATCATTATTTTACTCGTAGCTTTGGAGCTCACTCGAGAGAGCTTCCACTCCGACCTTTAAAATAAAATCCAAAAATAGAGAAGTGCATTTAATTTTGGCGCCCGGTTTCTACGACTGCTGGAGAAACCGAAGACTGCAGGGAGCAGGAGCCCAGGAAAAGCAGCGTAGGTGAGGTTTCCGTTACTCGTGGTGGGGGGGGAGCCAACGACCCCAAGACCTCGTAGAGCCAGACGCCTACCTTCTCGTCTCCGTGGTTCTGTGATTGGACCGGGCCCTCCCGGGCCGTCGCCCCGCCCACTGTGATGCCCGCGATGCTGCAGGAATCGGGGCGCAGGGAGCTGAGCGGTTGTCTTTTCCACGACAGCCGCCCTAGCAGGTGCGAGCTGCTGTCTCCGAGGGGCTTTGATTTGCATTGCTCAGCTGCTCAGGGGGCCAAGCACGTTCTCACGTCCTTCTTGGCCATTCGTGTGTCTTTGGAAAAAGCCTGTGCAGGTTCTTTGTCCATTTTGTAATTTGGTTATTTGGGGGTCTTTGTTTATTTTTTCCTGTCGAGACTTGTGAATGTAAACTCTGTTGCCTTAGAGAGCTAGGACTTTGGGGTCCCCCTGCCTCAGTGGGAGCTTTAAAAGCCAGGGTGCTAGATGTGTGCTCCAAGCCCTTCACCCCTCCAGAAGCTGAGAGGAGGGGTCCCTCCCCGTTGTGTGGTGCCGTGCTGGGTGGCATGGGCCATGTCCGCGGGTCTCGACCTTTCCTCCCCATGTCGCTCTGGGCGTCTCCTCACTCACCTGGCGTGCAGCAGGCGTGTGCTGGCCCTGGACTTGGCTCCGAGAGAATTGCTCCGTGGGGAGCTGTCCACTCGGGCATCGTGGGAGGAGGGGGGCGGGAGCCTCCTGTGTTGCCTTCCTGAGCGTCCTCCCTCAGTACTTTCCACGCCCTGTCTTAAAGGGATGTTTTTCCGTCTGAGGGCAGAGCATGAGCACCAGGGTCAGGGGCAGCAGGCACAGGGTGGGGGGGGGGGCAGCTGGTCAGTATGGCCTCAGAAGCATTTCTAAAGTAAGCGTGCGTGGGTCCACCTTCAATGGGCTGGGGCTGAGGCTGCTGTGGGGGGAGGGCAAGAAGGATGTCGATGTGGGGTGCCCTTGACAAGAGCTCTCCAGCCAACAGGGTCCCAATGCGCTCCCCAGTTGAGCTGAGACTTCTCAAAGAGGCGAAATCACGAAATTTATTTTTTAAAAAGCGCAGGAAATTACAAAACAAAAATAAGCAGAAGTGGAACATAAGCAGGTGCCTACGCAAAAGAACTAATTAGACATTCTTGACGGACACCAAAAAGGCTTTAAAAACTGGGACCTGCATGTAATCAAAGAGAGAATGAGCGAACTCTTGAAAAGAGAGTAGAACTGGCAGTTAAATAGTATTTAAAGGGAAAACAGCCCAGAACTTTCCGGAGTTGAACAGAGACACTAGTTCTTGCATTGAAGTAATGGAAAGTGTCCAGCAGGACAAATAATACCTGATGTGAAATCGGGCTTCGGATCTGAATTCCCTCACCTACTGACTCTATCGCCTTTCCCAAGTCACTATTCATTTATTTAAGCTTCTAGCTCTTCATTATTCAAATAGCGGGAAACCGCCTGTGGCAATTTTTCAAAAGGAATGCAAAGTCTTCGCCACCCTCCTGCCCAAGGGAGCTGGGATCTACGTCCCCTCCTCTTGGGCCTGAGGGACCAGCAGAGTGTGGCAGAGTCAGGGCCACCTGAGTCCTCAGCCTGAGTCACGAAGGGCCTGCAGCCGCTGTCCCGGTTCCTGAGGACGTGCTTTCCAGGCACCTCTCGGTGGGACAGTGGCCCCTGGCACCCAGCTGCCGGGGTCTGAGAAACAAGCACCACGTGAAGACTGTGTACAGCTGCCCCCAGCAACAGCCCCGAGCGAACCCAGGTCTCAAGCCCTCCTCGCCGAGAGGTGAGTGCAGAAGCCTCGACGTGAAAGGCTAGCTGTCGAAGTCGCTGCCGGCCGGGGCCCCAGGCACGGTGGCAAACAGCCGCCTTGCTCTGCGGGCTGGAATTCCCGGCTCAGAGTCCTCCCGTCTATTGAAGTGGCGGCTGATGCCGCAGAGTTTGGGGTGATTTTCCCTGAAGCCACAGATGCTCAGCACTGCGTTGCAGAGCAGCTGTAAGGAGTAAACGGCAGCTTGGCCTACGGCTCTGTCCACCCACTACTTGTTTCGGGGTCCTGCAGGACACCTTGTGTACTAGCAGCCTCAGCAGGAGGAGGAGAGGGGGAGGGGAAGGAGGAAGAGGAGAGGGGGAGAGGGAGGAGGAGG
>PVKU01001703.1:51066-117898 GCA_004027475.1 Anoura caudifer | reverse complement strand
CTCCGTTCCATTCCCACAGCCAGCACGGGTCGGGTCGCGAGACTAGGTTTCGAACCTGGGCTCCCCGGCCGCAGCACCTGCTCTGGGCCGTGCTGCCCTGCAGAAGACAGGGAGCCAGGCTGCAGCCGGGGAACCCGGAGCCACTGGCCCCAAAGCCTTGGGAGCGAATTTTCCCAGGAGTGCGTCTGGAGGGATAGAAGAGGCCAGCGTGGGCCCCGAGAAATCCAGCTCGGAAAGCGAAGGGCTAGGAAGACGGAGCGAGAGCGCTCCGTGAGAGGCAAGGACCATGGCGCGCGGCCAAGGCGGGTGCAGCCTGGGAGAGGAATTTGGAAACGTGGCCAGGCTTCTCCTCTGGGGCCCCGTCTTCCGGGGCAGGGAGAAGTGCAGGAGTTCAGCTGTGAACACTCCCGGCGCAGGGCTCAGTGGAACTAGAACTAGGCCCTGAAAGCTTGGCTGATGGATTGATTCAGTTCCTCTCTCTCCCCAACCGAGGCCACGGCCCTTTCTCCAGGGAGAATGCTCCAGTTTATTTGCAGCAAGGACAGATCTAACTGTTTCTACGAAGTGTCATCTTGCCCGTGAAAGCCCAAGACATGCCAGACACAGAAAAGCCAATTTGCTGGCCCCTCTGTCCCTCCCAGGCGGTGCCCCAGAAAAGCTCCCTGCAGGGACCCGGCGAGGGGCACAGACAGGCGGCCTTGCTCAGCCCCCTCTGCTGCTCACGCTACCTACAGAATTAGGTGCCTGGACAGCTGCTCTCTTTTTATGTGTGTTTTTAAGGGTCGTGTTTGTGGCTCGACCCCTTTGTCTATAAAACAGATCATTGAAACGCTGACTGTGAGCTTGGGGGAGGGGGTGAAGCGCTGAAGGGATTTTGGCCAGCGTGGGGAGGGTGGTACTCGCAGCCCAGCGCACGGTGAGATTTCGGGGTTTGGGACCTCCAGAGTTTATGCGGGGGCAGAATGTGATTTCAAAACCGAAAATTTATTTTAAAATGAAAGCAGGCCAAGCCTACCCATTGCTTTTATCTTTCTTGTGTGAATACGACCAGTCCCGCAGAGGGATGGCCCCTGGGTCGGAACACGCCCGCCCGCCAAGGTCAATGGCCTGGAAATGCAGTGGGCCCCACCCCCCTCCCCGGTCCAACCGCCCCGCCTTCCCAGGCACTCTCTGCTTCAAAACCCCGGAACTCCCCGGCGCTTCTGTCTCCCTGGATGGCTCATGAGTGTCACAAGAAGGTAGATTTGTGTCGGCAGGCCCCCGGGGCGAAGAACACGTTCAGCTGTGTCCTCGGGATGTAGCTCGGATGAGCTCTGGGAGTGGAGGCTGAAGCCCTCGCATCCAGCGTCCTGCGCGGGGCTGCGCTCAACGTTGTCAAGTGTTGGGGCCGGGTTGGGGGAGGGGTGTTGTAGAGTAAGGCGGGCCTGAGGGGCAAGGGTTTTCACCTCCCTGGGCCTCCGCTTGCCTGGCCCGCCAGCTAGGCAAGGTCAGCACTCCCACCTCCCGGGGCCTTTGTGAGGGTCAACGTAATGGTGCAAATCACGCGGCCAGCCCAGCGCCTGGCCCTGGAGGGCACTCTGTAAATCTCGGCAGTGCCTGAATTCCTGGTACCCGCCTCCGTCCTTTCTCCTCTTCTATCTCTCCCCTTATTTATTTCCTTGATCCCTTACTTCCTGACATCCAAGGACAGATTTCTTATTGTTCCCTCTTGAAACAAATGAGCTACACCTGAACAAGCAGGACAGTCCTATGCGAGGGGACAGCAGGGAGTGTCAGCCAGCTCTCCTCCTGACACCCTTCCAGGGACCCCAGCTGAACTCAGCCCTGGGCCGGGGAGATGGAGAGGCGCTGTGAATCCGTGTGTCCCAAGAGCCGTGGGCCTGAAGGGGCTGGGCACCTCCTTGGCATCCTGTCTCTGTAACACCCACGTGTACGCTGTCCAAGCGGCTGGAACGGTCCAAGCCTGCCTTCCGACTCCCTGGACTCCACCCCCACCCCAGGGACGATGTGATGGGTCCCCACGGGGGCCAGCGGCTGCACGTAGAAGCAGGCAGCAGGTGGCCAGCCACCCAGGAGAATGCCCCGCGGGGAGAGAGCAGCTCCCAGGTGCAGAGAAGGATGAGAACCCGTTGGAGGTCTGTCAGCGGTGCGGCCTGTCCCAGGCTGACTTTCCAACGGCTTCCCCATTGCAGGGAGTGGCGCTGGGGAAGGAACACATGTTTGTTCCCACGGCTCCGAATCAAGGAAGTTAGAAAACCTCGGCTGCCGTGGATGCTTCCATTGGGATGGTCGCAGCCACACCCCACAGTTGCTGGGATCTGGCGTGATGATATTTGACTCTGGTTTTCACTGTCAACACTGTAGCTGAGTCGGTGTTTGCTCCAAACATCATGGTCGTATACCCCACATGTTCTACAGCGTTCACCCAAGGAGGAAACTTCTGTTTCACCTAAACTTGTTAGTCGCTGGTGTAGTCAGCCTCAGATACTTCAGTGTACTGATCTTTCTGTTCAAGATCTCCCATTTGTTTTTAATTGTTCTGTAGGACTAACTTCCTCAAAGACTTGTCTTTCTCTTACTTAGTTCGTTGTTAAAAAAAGAAGGATTTTGACATCGTAGTCTGAGGGGTAATTGACTGCAGGAAAGGGCCTGGCCTGTAGCTCAGATCTGTATCTATGTATTCAGCATTTCTAGGACCGCCTGGAGAAAACCAAGTTTCTTGTGTTGTTCTCAACAACACGTATTTGAGAGCAGTGTGCGGGATGCCTCGTTCAAGCCTGACCCAGACGGATCCGTGGTGTGTGGAGTTTCCTGGTTTTGCAGTCATTGTTCCAGAAATCCACGGGAGAGTGGGGGCTGCTGGTGATTCTATGAGGAGGGTCTGTCCCCAAGCACAGAGACCCCCGCTGTCTTCCGATGCCTGCTTCCCAGCTTACTCTGAAGGCTTTCATCGTATCTGATATTTGTGTCTGGCCAAGGACGGTTTTGACCATGACATATCAGAGCCCGGAAAGATTGCAGTTGCTCTCCTTGAGGATGGAAGTGACCTTGTCCTTGGCTCAGAGGGATTGATGAGATTATGAAAAACTCAGCAGGCTTTATGCCGTCCCTTTCACTTCCCACCTTGTGTCTTGGGCCTTGCATCAGAGAGAGCAGATTCACATCATTCCGTAAAAAAAGAAATTCATCTCTGGTGCAGTGCATGTTTGCCATCCTAGTATTTTCGACCATGTCCCCTTTTCCAGGCATGAAGGGTGTGGATTTGGGTTGGAAATGGCGTAAAGCCACTTGGAACCACGTGACTCCTCCCTGCCACAGGAAGAAGAGGGACAAAAAAAAAAAAAAATACGCAGTCCCCCATATGCAGCCAAGTTTGTTTGTTTCCTAGAACAAAACAAGGACCACGGCGCCATGTTCAGTCTCGAACACCAAACCTGGAATCTTGGCTCCTCACTTGCACTTTCCCCCAAAAGCATTAGATCTGATGCCCCTGCCTCCTTGCCATCTCTGTGCTCGTAGCCCAGCCATCGGTTTAAATTTGGAAACGGCCTGACTCAACCATCAAAAATAACGGGGAAAGTGGAAAAAGCTGCGTCCGTATTACAATAACAGTGATAGAGATACTTCAAAATACCTCATGGGCCGCTGGGCAGCCTCCAGCAGGCATCTGCGGTAGTCAAACCTGAATCACATCGTCATCACAAGGACAATGCTGGGTGACCAACTGCTGCTAAAGCCCCCCACCCCACCCTGCGACCATTGCCATCCAAAATCCACGGAGAGCTCCTGCATTTTCCCTCCACTTTAATATCATTTTCTCATTAAGGAAAGCCCAGCTGTGGCTGGTGTGGCTCAGTGGATTGAGTGCAGGCTGTGAACCAGAGGGTCACCAGTTCGATTCCCAGTCAGGGCACATGCCTGGGTTGCGGGCTAGGTCCCCTGTGGGGGCCACATGAGAGGCAACCACACAGTGATGTTTCTCTCCCTCCCTTTCTCCCTGCCTTCTCCTCTCTCTAAAAATAAATAAGATCTTTAAAAAAAACCAAATACATTATTTAAAAAAGAAAAAGAAGAAAGCCCAAACACTAACTGTCTGGTTTACTCAAATCCAACTACAATGAATAAGCAAACTGAATAAATTTATCTTTCTCAGTGGACACTCTTGCTGATGCAAAATAGACTAAAACACACTCATGCAGACACATTGCCCTTGTCATTTATCTGGAGTAAAAAATTGTCTCAGTCCATCGGTGCCACATTAAGAAATTAGATGCAATAAATGACCCGAACAAGAGGCTGTCTACCGTTCAACACAGTGGAAAGGGGACAGCGCCGCAGCTGAGGGACCTTCGAGTTCCCTCGGCAGCACGGCGACATCTTCAGTAAGACAACGCCAGTTCCTCCCCTTTCCGAAACAGCCAGCAGGTCATGAGTCACTCCGCAAACATTCAGTGGCGGGCGCGTCGGTGCCACACACCATCTGTTGACCAAATTTATGCAATCTTGGACAGTGTCATCTGAGGACTCAAATTCTCTCCGTTTTCCCTCCTCTGGAACAGAACGCAAAGGTGGCAGGCCTGCAGAGGCTTGCAGAATTTGGTAACGGGCGAGAACGAATGAAAACACCTTTGCAATGGTTCTTTCTCAGCAAGGTGTGTTAGTGCCTTTTTCTGATTAGATACAATCATCAGGCTCTTCTGAAGGAAAAACTCAATGAATCTTTTTAGCCCCAATTTAACCAAACTTATTCTTTATCTGAGCCAACTCCAGATAAGTCACTTAAATGACCAAGATTTTATGTATGTGTGTGTGTACATACAGACATACAATCTATGACTATGTTAGGCAGAGTCCAGCACAAATAACACCCCTTTTTTACAAAAAAAAAAAAAAAAAAAAAAAACCATAAGCATGTAATTCTGTAACATAAGGATATCACACTCAAGCACACCACAGGATGATTTAGGTGAACTGTTCAAACTGAAACTGTAAATTGTCACACCCATATCATTGCCCTCCCCACCACACTCCAGCGGGCCTTCCTTCTGCCCGGCCCTCTGCGCGTGTGTGTGCAGACATAAATCTCTAACTGTATGCTACAGGTTACATGTATGCTTCCGGAAACCTCACAGGTTTTATTCTAATTACCAACGTGTTATTCGACCACAAGCTAAGACTTCTCATTTCATTTTTCTGCCGGGACCATATGTTCAAATGTTATTCAGAGTGAGTAAGCACATTTGAAAGCCCTCCTCTTTCCACTTTTTTATTAAGGTATCATTTGTGTGCAGGGAGAGTTACCCTCACGGTGTGCAGCTCTGACAAACACATACGGCCCTGTCCCCGCCCCTCAGTCAGGACAGGAAACGGGCCTGTCATTGCCCCAGGTGCTCCTTGTCCCCCGCCATCAGCCCCTCTCCTGACCCACAGCACCTAGCAACCGTTTCCTGTCCCTGTAGTTTCATCTTTGAAACATGTTCTGTAACCGGTATCGTAGAGTGCTTGTGTGGCCCAGTGGACTGAGGGCTGGCCTGGAAACCAAAGGGTAGCCGGTTCGATTCCCAGTCAAGACATATGCCTGGGTTGTGGGCCAGATCCCCAGTAGGGAGCACACAAGAGGCAACCACACATTAATGTTTCCTTCTCTTTCTCCTTCCTTTCCCCTCTCTCTAAAAATAAATAAAATATTCAAAGAAATAAAGGGCATAGCCCTTTGAGTCTGACTTCCTTCACTTAGAGCAACGCAGTTAAGATGCATCCACTTGGTTGCATGAATTAGTACACCACTCCTTTTTCCTGACTGAGTAGTACTCCCCTGCAGAAATGTACCAGTCTGTTCATCCGTACCCTAGCCCGAGGACACTTGGGTTATTCCCAGTTTGGTGTAATTACAAGCAAAACTGCTGGAAAACATCCACATACAAGTTATTGTGTGAACATAGGTTTTTGTTTCTCCCAGAAACTCAAGAGTAGAAACTCTGGAACGTATGTTAAGTGTGTGTATATGTGTATAAGAAACTGTCCAGACTGTTTTCCGGAGGGCTGAACCATTTTCCATTTGACCAGCAAAGCGTGAGGATTCCAGTTGCTCTAAATATCCTCACCAACACTTGTTATTGGCTACTTTTTTTATTTCAGCCTGAAGTGGTATTCCATGGTGTTTTGGATTTGCATTTCTCTAATGACTAACGGGTTTATTGGCCAGTTGTCTATCTTCTCTGGAGAAACGTTTGTTCAAATCCTTTGTCCGTTTGTAAATTATTATGTTTTATGATTATTGAGTTGAATTAAGAGTTCCTTATGACATCTGAGTGCAAGTACCTCGTCGTACATAAATTGCAAATATTTTCTCCCATTCGGTGAGTTATCTTTTCACATTTTGATGGTTTCCTTTGGAGCACAACAGATTTAAACCGTGATGAAGTCTGATTTATCTGTCTTTTCTCCTTTGGCCCTTTCGCTTCCGGTGCCATATCTAAGAAGCAGTTGCCAAAGTAGGGTCATGGAGATTGTTCCTGCGTTTTCTTCTCACAGTTTTATAGTTTTAGTGCTTACACTTAGTGATAGGATTCATTCCTTGTCCCCTTTTACCTGTTTATTTGGGAAGCTACGCATCCTCTCCGCGTTTCTCATTATCCGAGTTGGAGTTTGCTTGTTGGGATGGTCGGACACGCCTGTTTGGTGACCACATATGGTTCAGTTCACAACCAGTGCACTGCTCCGGCTCCCAGACGGCATCTGCATCATCAGGAAGAGAAGTGAGCCAGAAGCACCAACCCACAAATGAACGTTTTCTTTGTCCCACAAAATGCCTTCAAATAAAGCACTGTTCTGCTCTTTTCTCTTCTAGATTTTGAAAACAGCAAAATTTGTTTATGGTTAAAAACCTCGCTCCTCATTATATTGCTATCTTAAAATAGCTTAAGGATGTCTGGAATTTGAACTATGTAGTTATAAAATTAGGGTACTCAATATTTTAACCTTTTTTGTGTTCCTAAAACCAAAATAGAAATTGCAGACACAAACTATTGAGACATATTCCTACTGCTCAGCACGTCACATGGTTTTGCACCAGTCACTTGGAAAATTGTCTTTTTCCCCCTTTTTTATTTTTTGCTTTGCCAAACAGAGACCTAGCTGATAAATTGCTTTTTCCTGTCCCGGTTTCCCTGTTGAAATCAAAGACACCGGTATTTATTTCCTCCTCGTCTCAAGGGACGAATGCTGCGTTTGGGAAGCGGGACCATTCTTTCCCTTGGGACTGCTACACAGGAATGAGCCCGACATGTGGAGAGCCCACGCATGGCCAGAGCACGGGGGAGTCTCCATGTTGCTTGTGGCGCTTGTTCGGATAAGTGAACAGCAGACTAACGTTTCGAGTGCAACAAACACACCTTCGGACATGTTATGCCACAGTGAGAGCTGTTACTCAGCTGTGCCGACCTGCCTTCCGCCCGCTGCGGCTCTGCTTGCCTGTTGTGCACCTTCTGCAAACTAGCAACTCACTGCTCCCTCCCGTGACTCCTCTCTCCTCTGCTCCTCCGGCGCAGCTCTGAGCGCTGATTGAAAAATTCATCTTTTAAGGAAGAAATTCCTTGGTCATACTCACGAACACAAATACCACAGCATGGCAAGCTCTATAATTTATTGTGCAATAGGAAAATACGCACAGACACATAAAAATATTGCATGTGCTTTATGCAAAACAATACATCCATATTTACTTATATTTTTCAACACATGGTGAAATGATCCATGTTAGGATTGATTTGATTAAATAAAGAAACTAGAAGATTGAAAAACTCTGTATTGCCATTGTTGTGTTTTTACATTGCTTTTCTAGAATTTTCAAGCAGTTGAAACCGTACCAGGGGAGCGGTTTTTTCTCATGAATCAAGAAAAACGGACACATAGCGGATGCGTGAGCCAGGTGGGCGTTTGTGACTTCCACGCAGGATGTCCTTCCACAGCAAAACAGAGAGCTTGCTGGTCTGCACACGTCGGAGCCGAGGAGTCCCCCGAATTACTCTGCGGGAGCATCGCTGTGAGTGACACAAAGCAGAGTGTTTTCTCACATCAGGCATAGCTTGCGGTCGTAAGGTCTGTACAAAGAGCAGAAGAAGAAAGATATTCTAGCGAGTAGCACCTTGCACAGAGGTCGGGAAGACTGCTCGGTATGAAGCTGGGCGCGGAAAACACACAGAGGGTGAGGTCTGTTCTCTCCTACCCCCCAAGAATGAGCAGGTTCTTGCTGGTAAACCTGGGGGCCTGAGTTTATTTTTGGCCCTAACTCCTGATAAATATCGTGGAGATTTAATTGTTAAGTATTTCCACTCTTTTCAAATATCGCGTTTAACTTCGTTTCATAAACGTTTAGTCTATTGATAGTTCCGTCGTCCCGTGTGGACGTATCTGTTGCATTTGGGGTTTAGTCTCAGCTCGTGTGGGTCGCCCGCCCTTTGCTGCCGCTGTTCCTTCTCTCAGACGCTCATTTGTCGGAGAAACAGCAGCTGTGCCTCGTCAAGCGCAAAGGGAGGAGGATGTTTGTGTCCTCTCAGCCTTCTCTGCCTTCATTTTCTGTTATCCGAGGACCAAGTCATAGAAAATTAATGTTGAGAGATGACAGGTATCTTGTCGATTTAAGTCAGTAGCAAAAAATAATCATTTTTTCATGGCGCCTGTACTTCCGTGAGTGTGAATTATTCAGGGAGTGTCAGTTTGGATAACGTCAGCTCAGAGGTGGGTTTGCGTCGGCATCACCCCATCTTCGAGGGAGAGGCCCCCGCCCCTCCTCACGCAGTGGGAGAGTGTCTCTGCCCTTTCACTCCTGAGTTCAAATCCTTCGCATTCGTCAGTGAAAATTGCAGGGAGAACCAATTGGTTTCTAAACTGAACTTGACCCCTTGGTATTAACTGATTACAGGTGGCCCCTGGGCGTACACCAAGAAAGAACAATGGCCATTTCTGATGATGAGTGGACTTCGGTTTTCCATGTCTCAAACAGGACAACAGGACAGGAATCCCAGAGCAAGCACCTGCTCAGACCCCGGGACAGGCACTCGCCATGCTCCTGGAACCCAGGCGAGGGGACATCAGTCCCACGGTGGGTGTGTTCTTGTGAGCGCAAGGAACAAAGAGGTGACAGCCGTTTACACTGTCCTCCAGAGGATCCCTTCTACTTAGATCGGTTGGATTTGTCTCAAAACAGCAACTGTGCTTTCTAAAACTGACCTTGTCCTTGGCCTGAGCCCCTGAAAGGAAAGGAGCTGCTGTTAAAAGTCACAAGCGGTGCGTCCCTTCCTGTCCAAGTGATTTCGTAGAGATTGCGTTGAATCCCTTTGACCTGACTCCAGTGAAGCACCTTTCAGCAGTTCAGAATGAAATGATCAGAAACTAGTAAAAAAAAAAAAAAAAAAAAAAAAAAAGAATTCAGTAAGCCAGTTCTAAAGCAGGCCTGGCAGATGGTGGACATGAGAAGGCACAACCCGAAACACTGTGAGGAAGATTCAAGAGGACCAAAGAGGGGACCAGTGGGACAAAGTCAAGTTCAGGTTTTCACCTTAGAGTCACACTTGACAGACATGAAAATAGAGGGCGGGGAAACCTGTGGAGTTTGGCAAATGAGGCGGGAGTGGGGATTGTCAGAACATATTCCAAAAACACAGGGATGTTTGGTACAAAACCTATTATGCAAACTGAGTTTAAGTATCAAAACTGGCGTCTCTTCTGTCCGTGTCTCCTAGCACATATTTTCCCCTTTTTCTTCAGGGAAAAAATGGCTATGAAATGGAATTTTCCACAATGTCATAGTATGACCTTCTGAGTCATGCTTGGGGATAAATCTCAAAGAAAAGAAAACTGAAAAGTACGTCAGTGATTCTAATGTTGTGGCTTGTCTTTCACTCTATTTATATCTTCTTCTGAGAATAAAAGGACAGAGCTCAGTCAAGGGGCTTGGCTTTTTTCCCCAGCACATCGAGCAGTCGAACTCCCGTTGGAACCACTGGAAAAGTAATATAAATTAAGCCTGTTTCCCCCCCTGAGCAAAACCGTGAATCTGCAGGCCTGCGCCTCGAGCTAGACCCAGAGGAGGCCTCGGAAAGCACAGCTGTAGGAAGAGCACAGGAGAGAAAGCCGGGCGGCTGTACCCCACGACAGAACATTCTCACTTAGTCTAACGAAGGACGTCTCCCCGTCACAGACGGTGGCTTGGGACTGGGGGTGGCATGCGGCCTCCTGAACACTAACGTTCCCACCGAGGAAGACCACCTCCCCGAAACTCAGCCCCGGGCATGGGTTTCAACGTCCTTTGTGGTCCAGCCTCCTTTTCCCTCTCAAGACTCAATCCGAGCCGCCTCCCCACTGCCACCGCGCCTGGGTCTGGGCTGTCCTGAACTTCTGTCAATGCCCCAATGTGCTCTCTGCCAGCTTAGGACCATAGCGCCCCTGCCAGGGCTCGGCGAGTCGCTGGTTCCTCCAGAACACTCTCCCTGAAGGCAGTCATCAACACGCAGTACCCTTAGGGGCAGACCTAATTGAAAGTGTCTTAGTCCAGGTGAGCACACGGGCCAAATCAGCCGGGTCAGATTACACCCCCCCCGCCCCCCCCCCCAGAAAGCGCTTTGGAACGTTAGATACTAATCCATTTCAGCTTGTGCAAGCAATAGAAAAAGAGGTGAACTCAGCGGGGGTGCCAGTGTGGGGCGTCCGTACTCTGCCATGTGCATGCAGTAAATGGTAATTAATAACAACAATGACGATGCAGAATGGAAGAGACGTCCAAGAAGAAGCAAATGTGCAAGGTGACGTGGCTTCAGGAAGATAAAGAACAAGAAACCCGCTGCCTTCCTTCCCTTCGGGTTTCGGGAGAATTACCTTTACCCAAGTATTACATGACCAACTTCTGCTGCCCGGAGCGGGATTCTCTCACTGCATCGGAATGACCCCTGACTCAGACCCTCCTCCTGTGTGGTCGAAGCTCTCTGCCCTTCCTCTGGCATCGCACCTGCTCCTGCCAGGCCTTTGCTGGTCCCCCGCCTGGATCTGCACGTGTCAGGGCCCCAGCCTGTAGCGTGGTGCACAGAACAGGCACGAAAGCAAATATTTGTTGAATGAATAAATGATGTCTACAAAACTCCCTTTGAGGCGACTTGGCTCCGGAGGGGACCCTGGAACCTTCTCTCTTTTCTCTCCTCTGTGTCTGTCTAAGGTTTCAACTCACAGCCCTATTCTAAACAGCTCTGATGTGTAACAGGAGGGAAAATTCCTTAGGGAGTGAGTGTTGTCTAAGGATTCTTGGTGAATTTGTGTGACATTAGTTTATGTCGCATTAGAAGTCTATGCAAGGCTTCAGGTCACCCCCCCCCAAATTAAGGTAGTACCAATAGAGACCAGCTGTCAACACGCAAATCAAGAATGTGGCGGTTTTGGAAGAACTCAGCCCTGGTGTCCTTGCCCAC
This sequence comes from Anoura caudifer, assembly GCA_004027475.1. NCBI lineage: Eukaryota > Metazoa > Chordata > Mammalia > Chiroptera > Phyllostomidae > Anoura > Anoura caudifer. The sequence continues at coordinate 106,439 of PVKU01001703.1, read as the reverse complement.
TGGACCCTGGTTCCTTCTTCTACTGAGGATCAGAATCACTTGGAGAACTTCTTAAAAACCTGGACCCCGGATTCACTGCAGTTACAGTGTCCATTGTTATAAAGCTCCTTGGGTGATGCTGCGTCCCAGGGAAGCTTCTCGACCTCACTGACCAGAGTTGCTCTTGGACCATTTTAGAAAAACGTTTTCGGAGCTGTGAACGTCCATGATATAAACATGTGTAGAGAAGACCTTGGGGCAACCTCTGCCTCCCGGGGCACCCAGTCCTTCCATCCGTGAACCACTCACGAAGCTCTTGTATGGGCCTCAGGAGTCTTCTCAAGATGGTGTCCGCGGTGGGGCTGGGGTTGGGGGTTGATCTAAGAGGAGCGTGCTTGCAAGGAATTACCAGCCCTTCTCCAGCCCTCGTCTGGACCCCCTGTAGCCATCGTGTTCCCGCAGTCGGTGCTGCCTGAATGTGACATTGCACCCCGACACCCAGACCCTGGGGAAACCCCCAGCGTCTCACCCGACCCCAACACCGTCCTCATTCCGTGTCTCCAGACTGTCCGCGGGCTGAGCAGAGCTCCAACCGGAAAGAGGAGCAGCCGGGTCCTCAACACCCCTGTCCCTTTCAAAGCCAGAGTTCTAGGATCGGGGTGGTGGCTGCTGAAGGCCGGAGTAGCTGCGGCAGTTTCTTAAACGAGACGACAATGAAGTTGGCCACATCGATGAACTCTTTCGCTGAGGAAGGATTGATTTCTTGCAGCATGCAGTGCTATTAGACAGCCTTTCACCCACGGCGGGACTTTTAAAACTGAAGGCAGCCTTCTCAAAGCGCCCCTGCTTTATCAGCTAAGTTTAGGGCACGTCCTAAATCCTCTGTTGTCCTTTCAACCACCTTCACAGCGCCTTCACCGAGAGCTGGATTCCATCTCAAAAAAAACAAAAAAAAAAAAAAAAAAAAAACCACTGTCTTTGCTTGTCCATAAGGAGCCGCTCTTCCTTCCGGACGGTTCCGTCCTGAGACCGAGGCAAGTCAGTGCCATCCGCAGGCTGCGCTCCCAATTCCAGTTCTCCTGGTAAGTCCACCACCGGTGAGGCGCCCCCTCTGCTGAAGCCTCCACGGCCTCGAAGTCACTCATGGGAGTCGGAATCCCCGTCTTCCAAACTCCTGCTAGCGTCCCCGCGCGTCAGTCCACGGAACTGTTAGTGCCACGCAAGCAGCGCCGCCACGTGGCGGTCCGGACGCGGCCCCAGCTCCTCTGCAGCACCGGCAGGGCCTGGGGAGCAGGCGCAGGCTTTTCCGTTGCGGGAGGGACAGCGTCCTCGGTGTTGGGGAGGCCCCATAAGCAGAGAAAGCGACAGCCTGGCTCAGCGCGCAGGGGCCCCTCGCACCAACTCCTGCCGCAGCGGCCGACCCCTCGCGCTCACACAGAACCTGGGCGGAACCGGTGCCCAGTCCAGCCACCAGACCAGCAGGGCCCGACGAAGCACAGGCCCGCGCGATGGAGAACTGCTGCACCCCTCGGGGCACCTCGGCCTTCCTTGTGTTCCCTGAGGCTCCGCGGGTTCTAGGCATTTCCCCCGCGGCTTTCTTTTGCAGTGGACGTTACGAATAAGTGACAGCACCTCCATGGCAGACCGTCTCCCCGCCCTCCCCTCCCCCCCACACACGTGGCTCAGAGAGCTCCACAGGACCCGGGCTGCTGTTTTTGTGGGTCCGGGGTCTCAGCGGAGAGAGGTGCTGGCGCGCAGAACAAACGCGCCGGTGAGCGGCCTTGAAAGGGTGGCACGGCTCGTGGGAAGTCAGGGAAAGCCAGGTGTAATTGTGTGGACAGTCACGGGATGTGCACTTGAGCTCGTTGGGAGCAGCAGGCCTGAGCAACAGGAAACGCAAAGCCGCCACGGGTGGGCGGGGAGAGCTGGCCCCGCTCGTGGAAAAGGCGTTTGGGAGAGTTCAGCTCTGGCACTGGCTCACCTTCGGGTTCGAACGAACGCTGTCTTTGGCCCTGTGCATCGTGTTATATATTCAGCCCACGGGGTTGGACACATTGATCTTTAGATTGCTGAGGAAGAAATTAATTAGACCTGTAAATGGCTTTTGAACTACGAGTAATAAGAACCACTTGCAAGAGTTGCCTGCGCAAGGCAAATCTTCTAATCGATTTACCTAGAAAGTAACATTGAGGTCACATTACAATAGCAAGGGCAAATGGAAAACAGAATTCATTACCTCGCTACTCTGAGCTAGAATAAGCAAGTGTTGCTCCAATTGTCTGGTTCTTTCAGATGTGGCTTTTGGGGTGTGAATGCTCTGAATTGCATTGTTGCTGAATTTTGCTTTGTGAAACCAGACAAAGTCCTTTAAAAGTCAGAAAGCCAGACTTTCTAGATTTTTTTTTTTTTTTTTGCAAGTGACCTCTGTCCGGCTGGATTGCCAGAATAGCTGGGACACTTAGAATGTTACGCATTCGCCAGGTAATTGACCAGCTTCTTAACTTTCTAGTTTCATGAAATAAAAGCTGACGTGGTCAAAACGCTATTTTCATGACAGCAATTCACAGGTTTGGGAAGATGAGGTGTCCAGGAAGCAGGCTGATAACCCACGCGGTTATCAAATGTTTTCCACCGTAGCAATTATTCTAGATCTCCCCATTGCACAGATGTGAAAAATTCTGAAAATGTTTAGCGTTAGACCTAAGCCCAACGGATGGCTCAGAGGGCTGAAGTGCAACTCGAAGAGGAAATCACTTTGAACCTGGGGCGGTTTGTGTTTACTTTTCCAGGCCTTTGCGTCAGGATGCCTGGCAGTTTGAAAGCCAAACGGGATCTGATTCTTCCTCAGTCGGGAGTTCGTACACCCTCGTCCTTAGGCCTGTGCGGGCTGCTTGCCTAGGAATTTACAGCCACTTCCCTCTCTCAGACAAGAAAAGTTTTCTAGGGGCAAAAAAGTCTAGTTTTTATTTTTATTTTCTTTATTTTTTTTAAGGTGCAGGTCCTGGGCCCTGCCCTGAATTCTCTGATTGAGCAATCTTGTGGCTGTGACGCTGTTTTGTTTTTTGTTTTTAACTATCAGGTAATTCAGTTGATTCAACTATTTGTGCAAACTGCTAATGCCTGTCCACTCTCTCTGGACTTGTGCAGATGACACCTCCCTGGGACCGTCCGGGTCCGAGGAGAGAGTGGTAGCCGAGCTTTCTGGCTCCTAGGCCTGCTGTGCTGGCACTCGGCCGGCTGCTGGGGAAATTCTCTCTGTCCCTCCTGAGGGTGACTCGGAGGAGGTGGGGAGAGGACAAGAGAACTGACTGATCCTAGGGATGCTTGACCTGCCACATTCCGCCTGGGAAACTTTAAAAGCAAGAAAAAAGTTTAACTGGCTGATATTTTAATAAATAAAATCCCTCCTGCAGGTAAGGAGATGTGTCAGGTAGCCTGGTAGTAAATCTCCCAGCTCTAGCCTGGCTCCATCTCTCTCACTGCTCCTTACCACGTTCCCCCAGAAGCTTCCACAGATGGGAGAAACTCCCTTTTGTCCTCCTTTCTGCTCAGCTTTTCTCATCCTGAAGGATGACTACATGTGACACTTATATGTGCAAAATGTACCCCTCCCAGCCTTGGGCACTTAACACGTCCATTTTTTTTCTTTTTTATTGAATTTATTGAGGTGGCACTGGTTAATAAAATTATATAGTTTTCTGGTGAAAATTCTATAACACATCATCTGTATATTGCATTGTGTGTTCATCACCCAAGTCAAGTCTCCTTCCATCACCATTTATCACTCGCCACGGCCCTCCCTACCTGCCCCACCCCAATTTCCCCTGTAATGCCACACGGATGTCTCCAGGAGCAAATCAGCAGCTCACTGGCTGGGCCTACAGGTAGTTGAGCATAAATACAACAGCGCCACCTCGTGGTGCCTTTCTGGGAGTGTTTACCCACAGCAGGACAAAAGCTTCGGTGGGAGGGAGCGGGGTGGGGGGTGGGGGACGCAGCCACTAGGCCTCTGTCCCCTGCCAGAGCAGACACTGTCCCCCAGCGCCTTGAGAAACTCTTCCCATTTACCAGCCCACGGTTTTCTCCCATGAAATGTATTTCTACTATTACATGTGAAATACATGTAACCTGGTGTACTCTTCTACATGCAATCTAAAAGGTGGCTGGGAATGGAAAAACAGCAATAAATGTACGTCGAGGGAAGCCTGAGCAAGCACAAGGCTTTAGTGAGCATTTTAGAGAGAAAAGGTGCAGTGAGTTTTAACTTCAAGAGCCTTGACGGTAAATGTACATTTAAAGCTTTTAATGATTCAACACTTCCCCCAAATACTCTCCCTTACTTGGTGGGGAAGCTTTTGAACAACGTATTTGCCCATTAAAGGGAGAAAAGGATTTTTCACAAAACCTCCTTCATAACAGTTCTACCGTGGATACTATTGATAAAGTGGTTAGAACATGGGTAAAACCTTTATTTCCCGAGTAGGGCTGCTGAGGTTTTTTTAAGGTTATTTATTTATTACTATTGTTTTTATTGAGTTTACAAGGGTAACATTGATGAATAAAATCACATAGACTTCCGGTACACGGTTCTACAATACATCATCTGTATTCTGTACCGTGAGTTCACCACCCCAGACCTGGTCTCCTTCCATTTCATCACCATTTCCCCCCTTTACCCTCCTCCACTCCCCCACCCCCCTCCCACTGGTCATCAACACACCCGTTGTCTGGGTCTCTGAGTCTTTTTTTTCTCTGCTTAATCTCCTCACCCTTCTCACTCAGCCCCCAGCCCCCTCCCCTCTGACAGCTGTCCGTCTGTTCTCCATCTATGAGTCTGTCCCCACTTTGTTAGTTTATTCTGTTCATTAGATCCCATGTGTAAGTGAAATTGTATGGTACTTACCTTTCTCTGACAAGTGCCGTATGATTATTTATATTTAACTTCTAAAGGGGCAAGCTGAGAAATTAATATGAGTATCAACTTGGGCCTAAAGGACTACATTAAAAAGACACCAAAATGGAAATACTGCCCAACCAAATGAGCTACTCCCATCTTATCTTTTCACCAGAAATACCAGAGTTAATTAAGGGAAAAATTTTCAACCGCAATTTGAAATGTCAAGGTTAGTATAACAAATTGGCAATTTGTTTGTCCACGAACTTGTCTAGAAAATGGAGTCTGAGGCCTTAAAAGCTACACATACGTGATAACAGAATGAGAAGCTACAGGATTAGGAAGGAACAAACATCAGGGCCCTCTCTGGGCCTGGCCATGCAGGAAACCTTACCCAGAAAGCCCTGCACGGGGCTCAGGAATGCTGCTCTCAGTTGCAAGAAGAGGGCTTTGTCTTTTAAGTTTGCCTGCCATTGTTGACTTACTAGTTTTTAGAGCAGACATCTATTGTGCTGAGATTATAACTTTGAATAAAGACTGTACAAATCATAAGAAAAAAAAATTCGTCCTGAATCAGCCATGTTCTTTCTGGTGAAAAGATCACGTATTTGGTTCGGCAGCTAGTTCCATTTTCTGGATAAAATTTTTTTATATTGCGTATTCCAATTAAATTGTAATCCGATTTCTAAAACTAGTGAACTTGTAGCTATGAAAGACACATGACAGTTTTACCAAGACTTGTAATGTGCACATGTTAATCATGAACTTGATGGTCATTCAGCAAATAGCAGTTGACAAATATGATGAAAATGCTCTTCTTCGCTTCAAGCAAAGACACCCTGAACGCCCCGCCACCCCAGGATTTTTCACTGGTCTACTAACCACAGTCTCTAGACTTCTCCTTCTCACCACTGCTAGCTCTCCGCACAGACGAAGGTTCCGTCCCTTCCTGCAGCCCTGCGACACCCCACCGAAGGACACCTACCTGGACAGGATGGGACTTCACACATGTCTCACACCTTCCTCTTCCTTCCGTCAGACTTTCCTGAAATCCTGTCTTACTCAAACGCCTCCCCTACTCAGGCCAGAATTAGTTTGTGGGCTCCACAAAATCCCAATCCAGTGTGGACAAGTGAGCTGTCCGCCCTGTCCATCGGGTGCGGAAGCCAGGCTTATTTCTCCGGTGACACGCTGGTGTGGTTTAGTGAGTTCAAACGCACGTTAAATTAATTCAGGTAAAACACTCAGAGGAAAGGAAATCTTAAATAACAATGCATGGATGGATTTATTAATGAGTGTTTGATTCAACCTGTCTGAGAACGCATCCACGCACACCAGAAAGATGGGTGCAGAGCTCTGACTTCTCTGTCATTTGACCAGGGAGGGAATATTCGCAGCTTTCCTTGGAAAGCTCAGGGAGCTTCCGCATCTGTCAAGATCGTCAGCAAGTTCACTAGAGGAAAGCCAGGCTCCTCTGCTTTGACCCAGAAGGTTTGACTTACTTTTCCCCATACACGAAGGCAGCCTTTCAAAACGACAAACAAAATTTTTAAAATCAAACATTTTAGAGTTAAGTCTCTTGACCAAACTGCCCTGACCGGTGTGGCTCAGTGGGTTGGGCTTCGTGGGATTCGATCCGCAGTCAGAGCACAGGCTGGGGAAATGGGTTTGGTCCCGGGTCCAGGCCCGTGCGAGAGATGCCAGTTGATGTTTCTGTATCATGTCGATGTTTCTCTCCCTCTCTTACTCCCTCCCTTCCCCTCTCTCTAAAAATAAATAAATAAATAAAATCTTTTAAAAAAATACAAATTTTGACCAAGTTGTGAGGTGTGAGCCTGCGTTGGGGGCAGGGGTGATGAAGGTGGTGAGAGCTATGTCATAATTTATATAAATAGCACCCAAAACCCTGGCTGGAAACCACAGCAGTTGTTAGGTCTGTATAGTGTGAGGGTGGTGGGTGGAAAAAATAATAAAAACCACACAAATGATTGCAAATATAATGAGGGCAATGAAGAAAAACACTCCGTCGAAGTCGCTGTCCTACAGGCCACGCCTGTGTGGGTCAAGTACAACGCAAAGCGTCCTCTTGGCACCGCCCGACCGCTCCAGCTACTCCTCAGCCCACTCCTGGGGCCCGCTGAGCCCGCCTTCCGCGGTGCAGGACACCGTGGCGCCCGTGGGGAGGAAGTGCTGGCGGAGCCTCCTTACCCGCGATGTGAATTAGGAGCAGAAACATCCTTTGGAGAAATGTCTGTAACCTAAGCTCCACTTTCGAAGCAGGCCGCAGATGTGCGGTACGCTGCCCTGGGGAGCAGGCTGACGGTTCTTGTGGAGGAGAATAGCCCGCCTGCATTCAGAAGAAAGCGGGAGAGTGCCTAGAACCACACCCGCGAGTGACGTCCACAATTTCCAGCAGGCTTGCCCAGGCCCGGGGCCCATCGGGCTGACTGCGCGGTGGCAGCCCCAGCGCTGAGGTCCGCCCTGCACCGCCAACATGCAGGACCTTGGCACCGTGTTCGGCGCGGACTGCAACCCTCCAGTGTCCCTCCTCAGAGCACAAACCCAATGCGAACATTGACCTTCCTGTCCGCCCCTGCCCTTGACCCACCACCACCACCACCGCTGAAGAAGGCGGGATCTTTTCCAGGAGCAGCTCGGATGAAAGGCAGGGTGCCAGGCTGAGGCCGACTGGCTGTCGTTAGTCCGCCTTGACTTTCAGGACAGGGCCCCACACCGCGCAGGGCGGTGCTCCGAGGACCTGTTCAGCTGTGATGAAGGTCAAGCATCGCTCAGCCGGGCTCTCTGGGGACCCTTGAAATCATGCCCGGGGCTGTACCAGCGCCGCCCTGGAGGCAGGAACTGGAAACAGCGCTTGGGTTTATGATCCAGCCGGGGAACCAGGCTCCAGTTCACGCTTACACTGCGGAGAGCCCGGCCCGGGGGCTGGGAGCCGCTGGAACGTAGCAGGTCCGAGTCCTCGCAGTTTGCCCCCAGGAGCACTTCAAGGCCCAGGTAACAAGGACCCTGGAAATGGACGTGGCTCCTCCCTTGGGAAGCGTGTCTAGTTCAACAAGCTGCAAAGCACATTGCTCCTTGCAGACCATCACTGACAGCAACTGCTCTTCCAGGCCGTTCAAGCCCCACCTCCATAAATAGCACCCATAACCCCTGCTGGAAGCCACCCCCCCACCGGCCCTTCCAGAGTCGCAGCTTTGCAGGGGGCGCCCCCTCACTCTCTGCCAAGGAAGTGCACGCTGGGACCTCTGTCGATAGTGTCCCATTTATTCCGACACACAGTTAGAGTCAGTTTTGTCTATTTAGAAATTCCCTCTCTGTAATTATCACCCTGCAACACCTGAACCTCGCTGGCTTTAGCTCAACCCTCTCCCTGCCCCACCCCCACTGAAGCCTACAAATCTATCTGATCCCCAAACCTTCCGTGTTCGCTCCTGCTTTAGAAGCTCGCAGTGTTCTCCCTGGTACCGGATAACGGGTTCGTGCCCCAGGAGTCAGATTAGAGGCCCTTCCCTCAGGGAAGCTTCCTGGAGCCGCTACACTAGGGGGCGTCTCCCTGTCAAAGGTTCTCAGGGCTCCTGCGATCTTCTGAGGCAGCTGGGAAAATTGTCCCAACCTTGCCGGTATCTCAGCATCATTCTGCTAGATATAGACCTTATTCTAATGGCCTTGAACAGGTTCTACCACGTCATCAATGTCCAATAGCCGGCATGGAACAGAGGCCCAGGAACTTGTAATCTCACTGGTTCGCTCATGGTGAACTGGATGGTGAGACGATAATTTGCAGTGGGGCAGTGGCCGGTGTGACATAGGACAAGGACAAGATAGAAATGCTGTCAAAGGCCTCCTGCCCGCCGATCCCGAGCTCTGTCCCTCTTCCCGTCAGACGGAAGCGGGGAGACACGGGGAGCTGGAAGACAGTGCGGGGACCGAGAGCATGGTTCTCACAGCACAAAGTCAGGAGTGTGATAAAAGGCCATGCCCTGCACAGGGATGGGGGTGACACTTTGCAGAAGTGAAGTTGACAAAAGTGGGTGTGGGCCCCCAACCTCCTCTGCAATACATGCGCCACCGCACGGTTCTGCACCATCCATCAGGACACCGTCAAGTATGAAAGGGGGCCACGTGCCTACACAAGGTGCACCTGCAAAGTGATAAACCAGGCTTCACGCCCAGTTTTGTCATGTTGCTTCTTCAATCACTATCGCCGTTGAGATTATTTTAGTGGCATCATGCATCTCCTCACTGGCATTTCATATTTCTGATACTCCTCGATACCTTAAAAACTTAGTTACGGGCAATTAACATGCACCTCTATATTTCTACACATTCTATTTAAAAGCCCTTCCGAGGGAGTGATACACCATAAAATGTTGCCTTTGCACATCAGTTTTATAGCTAACAAAGATCACTCTGGGGTTAAAATCGAGCTTTGATTTGCTATCTGTGTTCTCTCCCCCAGAGTTCACCCTTGTGGGGTGTGCAGGGACCTTAGAGTATTTCTGTCACAGCAGGATGCTCGGAGCGGAGCCAGATGGGGAAGGATGTGTGCGGGGGTGGGGTGGGGGGGAGCCTAAGCGAGGGCTGCCCCTCTTGGCAGATTGGAGGAAAATCAGGCTGGAGCCCAGTAAAGGGGGTGGCAGCCAGGATGATCGCTGGAGATGGAGCGTGGAGATTTGTTCCCGAGTTGTCCCCACGTGGGGCCAAGTGCTGTGTGAGGGGTAGAGAGATGCGAGTGGGAGGTTCAGGGTCAGAGTTAACTGCAAGGTGACCTGTGAACTCAGGCCAAGAGACCTTGAGGAAACCGCAATTCACTTGGCAAGTGTTGAGCTGGAGATAACCTCAGAGGTTATTTTGTTCGGCCTCCCTCGGAGGACAGCGTTAAAAACCGGAGCCAAAGACGCAGAGAATTGCCCCAGCTTCCGACGGGAGCCAGGGAGAGGTGATCTTCCAGATGCGGGAAGATGACTAAACCACTCAGTTTAAGAAACCGATGCCATTTGAATAGGTAAAGAGAAAGCTAAGACATCATCTCATCCACAATCGAAATACGAGTCTTTCCTACGAGAGATGTCCTTAATTAACAACACATGTACCATGTCACTATTTTATTGAACAAGTTTGATGACAGAGGGTACCAGCCAAGTTTATTCTTTCTTCTCTTTTTTAAAAAATAATTTTAAAAACCTTTTCAATTACAGCTCGAATACAGTATCATATTAGTTTCAGGTCTACAGTATAGTGATTGGACATTTATATAACTTAGGAAGTTATCACCCTGATAAGCCAGTTTCTTCTTTACCACTATTGCTTTTTAAACTTTTTTTTTTTTTTGCTGAATGGTGCTCTACCTACTCCCCCTCCATGATACCCTAGGAAATTACTAGAATTCTTCCAGTCCAGGGCAGTGCAGTGTAATAACAATAAATTGCAAACTTTTTCCTGATTGTAAATGCCCCCCACCACCCTTCTCCAGCAGGTCAGTCCTCACTCTGCCTTTCCAGGGACAGACAGGTGGGAAGCAGGGACAGGAGGCCTGGGCCATCTGACCTGGCTGACTGGTAGTCACCTGGGGCTGATTCTTTCTTCCTCTACCAGGAGTGTCCAATCTTTTGGCATCTCTGGGCCACACTGAAAGAGAAGTGTTGTCTTGGGCCACACATTAAATTCATGTGATGCATAATCACAAAAAATCTCACCATATTTTCAATTTATGATTTTGTGTTGGGCCGCATTCACAGCCCTGTGGGCAGCATGCAGCCCACAGGCCACGGGTTGGACACCCCTGAGCTAGGCCCTCTCCCGTGACTGGGGCTCTCTCTCCTGCGGTCCCCACCCCTTTGTCACCTGCTGCCTCTGCTGGGCCACGCCCTCCCTTTGAAAAGATGCTCTTGGACAGAGTCCCTTTTAAAAGCACCCAAGCCTGGCTCTCTCCTGAGGTTTGCGTCTGGAAATTTAAGGGGCATGTCTTTGCCCCATCAAGCTCTGGAAGTCAGACCGCCCCTCCTGTAGCTGGGCTCTCTCGAGGGAGCCTGTCGGCCCGACTCTTCTGGCCTGAGGCCAGCGCCTGTGTCTGCCGTCCTGGACCTGCAGGGACTGCGAGCCGAGCTGGCTGAACGGTTGTCTTGAAACAGCGCTTTGTCAGCTGGGGGTGGAAGGGAGCAGCTTTTCTGTGTCACGAGAGGCACCGGGATCCCGCTCAGCGCGCAGACAGAACTCTCTGGAATGATCCTCGCTCCAGCTCCAGGGCCTCTTTCTCTCACAGCGCAGGAGTGGGTGCTCCGCTCACGTGGGCTGAACCTGCTCTGTACCTGCTCTGCACGGCGGGTGCAGCAGCTCATTCATTAGACCTGGGAATATACATGCGCGCCTCCTGAGGCATTGTCCATCTTTGGGGCCCCTGGGGACACTCCAGCGTAGAAGGAGGCTGCTCAGCGCTCTGTTACACACAGATGGCCTGAGGCTGTGTCTCCGCCATGCTCCTGTGGTGGCAGAAATGCGAAGATGTCTCTGCCAGATCCCTCACCCCTGGCTGTTCAAGCAAAGGCGAATCCAGGTGCTGCGGTGAAGAACACGTGGCAGAAGCAAGAGAGGTTATCAATCGGCTGACGTGTGCAGAGGGCGCTTTTCTGCGCAGACCCAGTGGGATCGCGTGGACCCTTACAACCGGAAGAGGGCGGTGGAGCAGTCCGCTAAGAGATGCAACCGAGAGGAGAGCAAGCGACAGGGGGTCCCAGAGAGTCAGAGCACGTTAAGCAAGACTAGCTGCGCCATTGCCGCCGTTGAAGCCGGGGAAGTGGGCCCTGCGCCAAGGAGGGAGGTCGGCCTTGGGAAGCTGAGAGTGACGCCGGCCACCAGCCTGCAAGCACTCAGTCCTCCAGCCACATGGCAGCGAGCCCTGCCAACACCCTGAGTGGTGTGGCTGCAGATCTCCCCGCAGAGCCTCCCGGGAGGAGCCAGATGACAGACACTCTGATTCCGGCCTCGGGAGACCCGAAGCACGGCGACCAGCCACACCAGCCTTGGCCTCCACCCTGCGAGATGACCACGCGCATTGCACTGAGGCTCCGAGTGGGTGACGGTGCGCTGTGACAGCGATCGGACGCTGCTACACAGCTCCACCCCGTGTCCCTGGTCGCGTGCTCCCAGGACGCCTGCCCTCGCCCTCCCCAGAGCTGAGGAGGGTCCCCAGACCAGGGCAGGACGACCCTTGGAGTGAACGTGGTTGAGGGAGGCGAAGAAGGGAATGGAAGGTCTGTCGTACCTGGGAACGCTCCGCAGGTGAGCGGCGAGGAAGTGTTTACCCATGCTTCTCTCATTACGTGACTCACAGCAGCAGCCTCTTGACTTCCCAAAACAAAACAAAACAAAACAAGTGCGCTCAACGCTTGCTTTCCCTGTCCGACTTGTTTGCGAAGCGCTGTGCTTCCTGGCGCGGCCTTCCCACCGCCTGTTGGATGCAGCGGCGACAGGAAGGCAGGGAAAGGAGGGGAAGGAGTTCCTGGGCTGGAAATTTGACTGAGAAGCTTAGAATTGAAAAGAAGAAAAGAGTCAGGATTTTGTGGAAAGGATAATGGATTATGGAAAGACTTTCCAGAACAAGAAGATTATCTGCGGAGTGATTTCTTGCCTAAATCCTTCTTCGCATGGTGTTTCTCAGTCTGAGACCCTTCAACCAAGACCTGGAGGCGTTCAAGGCAGAAATGACTATTTAATCCGAAAACCACGGGATGTGCGGGCTTTTTGGCGGTGTCACCCCAGAACCGCGTGTCTCTGAGCCCCGAACCTCTGTATGGACGTGGGATAAGCCCATCCTGACGATCTTTAAGCATCTGGGTCCCGACGGGGGGGACCTGTCTTCCCACCCTCTGAACAGGGTGGTTTCGCTGGGCCCAGCGTGGGTGGGTGTTTGGTGATAAACTAATCCAACTGGAGAGGACCAGCATTTCAAAGCTTTCTTACGCTTGGCTTCAGGCTAATTACTAACCAGGAGGATAGCTCTCTCCCCATCCAGTAAGACGTCTGAAAATGGAGACATCCATTAAGAAACAACCTAAAGTTTGCCAGGAAACTACAACTCAGTTCTTTAAACACAAAAGGTAAAAGAGGGCCCTTGAGGATTATCTTGTTGCTCATTTCCTGAGACCAATGGGGGACTTCCTGAGACACCCAAAGACTTGGGAACTGGGCCAATTCTCTTGGCAGTCTGCACATGAAAGGTTACTTTGTAGCTGCACCAAAAGGTGCTGACCCCAGACCAGCTGTACCTTCCATATCGTATTAATGCCCCAGCATCGAAGCTACAAAGACAATAATAGAAAATATCGGAAAATGGAGGGTAGTCGCTGAAAATGCCAAGGAGAAAGCGTCCGGAGGAAAAAGCCTGCAAATAAAAGTCGTAAATAGGAGTGGAAAGAACAATCCTGGCATTTGGTTCATCTTGCACTGCATCATCCAGCGATAATAATTTGGCCACCCATGTCGTGAAAGTCTCCGCAAGGAGCTTTCATAGCAAATAAAGATGGAAACAATGAAGTAATCCTGCCTACTCGCTTTCATTATTTGCGATCACTCCCCAAAGGGCGTTATTGAATGTCCTGCCCAGCACAATTTCCTGTGACTCAAGCTAGGGGATCGTTACCACTTCCTCTGGGAAGCTCTTGGCAGGATCATGGCTGTTACGATTAGGAATGCTTTTTGGAAGGTCAGCCAAATTTTCTCATTGTTCAACCGAGGCCGAGATTTTGGCTGTGATTTTCCTGACCACCCCCAAACAAGTGCTTTCTTTCAACACATGGGGATAATACTTCAGGTTTCAGAACACTGGGTTCCCAAGAAATACTGGCTGAATTGATGTTTCTAGATGAATGGATGGATGGATGGACGGCCGTGTGATTCTCTACCAGGGCTGGGTGTCCAACCTGCGGCCCAGGATGGCGGTGAGCGCGGCCCAACACAAAGTCATAAATTTACTTAAAACATTATGAGGTTATTTTTTGTTTTCATGAGTGTTTGCATATCTAACGTGTGGCCCAAGACAACTCTTCTTCTTCCGGTGTGGCCCAGAGATGCCAAAAGGTTGGACACCCCGTTGTCGGTGCCTTTGATTCCTCAGGCTGCTGGCTGAAGGTCTTCGGTACGGAGAGGCATTTTGCAGGGAAGGACACCGGCAAAGGCGTCTCCGAGTCTGCCCGCTGCCCTTCAGCCGAACTAGTTTGCTAAGACTGTCGTGGTGGCATCCCACGTCCTGGGGACTAAAACAAATAGGACGTTCTTGCCTCGTGGTTCTGGAGGCTGAGAGGCTGAGACCAGCATGTCGGTAGGGCGGTTCCTTCTGGGGCTGTGACCCTCTGTCGCAGGCCTCTCTCTGGCTTCTGGTGGTTTGCTGGAAGTCTCTGGCATTTTCTGGCTTGTAGACGCATTGCCCTCCTACCTGCCGCCTTCTTCCCGTGGCCCTCTCCCTGTGTGCCCGTCTGTGTCCGGACTTCCCCTCCACCAGGACCCCGGTCCTGTTGGGTCAGGGGCCTGTCCTACCTCAGCATAGTCTCTCTTCACTTCATTAATTACAACGGCAGCCCTGTTTCTAAATAAGATCACACCGTGAGACATCATGGGTTAGAAGGTGAGCATGTGAATTTGGGGGGAACACGGTTCAACTCAGTGCTTCCTGTCCCCCCATCCAGTCCCCATGACCATTCCCCTCTCCACTAAGCAATTGGGGGTCCCACCAACCGTCCTCCACCTGCGTTCTCACTGTTCCAGTCTGAGGTGTGTGACCTCTTGTCCTGATTATGTCGGTAGCCCCCGAACTGAGCTTCCTGCTTCCTTCCCTGCCATGTACCAACCCGAGGCCCACGCTGCATCCCCCGAGTTGCACCCCACAAATGCCACCCACAGTCACCCCACAGTACGACCTATGGTGAACTTGTCTCCATCAGCTCATCAGTGTCTGTGCCGGGGCCTCACCTCACTGCGAAGGCCCCTAGGATGCCTGGGACGTGTGTTTGGTGCCGCGACCAGGACCAGGGACGCCTGAGCACCTGTCCTGGGCTGGGCTCCCAGGCGGTGGGAGAGGAAGGGGAAACGGACCCGCAGGGATGTCGTAAGCGCAGTGTCCAGGAGAGGATGTTTCTTCAACGGGTAGATTAAGAAATGATGAGCTTCTTTAGGGTTGGAGCAGCCATATTGAAAGTCAGCAGCTCTGTGAACTAGCACGGGCTCAGAGAGGAGAGTCCCTTCGCGGACGGCTCCCCGTGCCTCCACCAACACACGTGCGTTCTGAATGACAATGTTCTTGATCTTCCCTCATCAACGAACTGCCCCTCGCACCTTAAACTCCGTAAACAACAAAAGGAAACTCACCCGTCCCCGGAAGCGCTTGGACGGAGCTGGAAAAGAGCGCTGGGGCTGTGGGGACAGAGCGGGGACAGCCCCTCCCACCTGCCCCAGGGTTTCCCGCTGAGAGTCCTCCCACCCCCAGTCTGTGACTGATGGCCCCAGAGGCTCGGCCCCACCTGCAAAGGTTGCAGAATGACCTGGGGCCACTCAGAAAAGATGGAGAACTTGGACAGGTCACTGAGTGTTGCCGGTGCAGCCCCTTCATCTGTCGCTGCCTCCGAGGAGTGTTGGGTCAGCCAGTGGAGACGACGGGATGGTGGTCGCTGAGCTGGGTAGTGAGAGGCGGGGACGTGGGGAGAAGTCTGAAGCACCTCCGGAGACCGCAGGCAAGGAGTGGGTGGGGACCGGCACAGCTGTGCCGAACGGGCGAGTCCCAGGGGGGTGGGGGAGGTGCTGCAGCCTCCAGGTGGAAAGACCCCCTACACAATGGATTGTCTCCAGATGTTGGTGCTCACAAACCAAAAACACCGAACACGCAACCAAGGCAAAGTATCGCAATCTTGCAAAAATGCTAGTTTTCTTTTAAAAAAGAAATCAGGACCTCTTAAATTCCTATACTGGTTGCTGCTTCCAAGAGGGATCTTTCCATCAGCCGACATGTACTCAGCCACTGCCCTGCTGGCAAGGCGGTTGGATTAAAAACCTTCCTTCTTCTTCTTCTTCTTCTTCTTTTTTTTTTTTTTTAACTCAGGCCCAGTACTATTTACTGATTTACAGAAAGGTACATTCAGAACTTCCGTCTCCTCCCAAGGGGGTATCTCAGGAGTCAGCAGCTGCACAAACACCACTGTTCAGTGATGTGGCACTGGGGATTGATGAGATGTGCGCCGCACGCATTTTTAATGGTGCAAAAGCTAAAAAGCTGTGGGACAGGAATAAAGGGCTGTGATGAGCCACGCACCTGCAGGAACGCGGTGACCCAGCAGGACACAAACCAGGTGCTCCCGCCTCGCTGCGGGCCCCCGAGGAGGGGAGCGTTTCGAAACGGGGCTGGCAGGGAGCCCGCCATTATTGGCCCCCATAAAGCACAGCAGGAAAGGACCATCAAACAAGAAAAATTACTGCCTCATTGTTCCCTGGTGCCGACAGGAAGCATTTACTGCACATTTCAGCGCCCCCACTGCCAGCCTGCTCAGCAGGGCCGAGCCAGAACATTCCATTCCCGGGAACGCACCCGGTCCTGTGGCTGACCTAGGCAGACCCACTCACCACGGGCTGTGTGCCACCCCCACCCTCCTTCAGGCAGCTTCTCTTGCCGCAGCTGGTGAAGCTCGCTTGGTTGGAGCTTCGTCCTGGAAACCAAAAGGTCATGGGTTCAGTTCCCAGTAAGGGCACATGCCTGGGTTGAGGGTTTGGTTCTCGGTTGGGGCCCTTACAGGAGACAACCCGAGTCTTGCATCGATGTTTCTCTCTCTCTCAAAAAAAAAAAATCTGCTCATTTCATCTTCCCCTAATTCACTAATTAGTTAGTAATAAGAATTACCAATGTGAAATGAAAAAAGAAATTACAGGTTTTTGTAATAGTCAAATGCAAATTAATAAAAGTGATAATATTACAAGGGCAATCTTGTATACATTATTTACTTTTTAAAAAAAACAAGAGTTTTTTAAGAAGTAAATAATTTACACACCTTGATATTATGAAATTTTTCAGAACTTATTGTAGCATACAAGTGTACCATACCACTTATTTAGGGGAGAAGAAGAACCACTTCCTTAGTGTATTTATGATGCACTTAATCTTGTACATATTTATGTTATATACAGACTTTTAGGGAGACTCCATGCAGACTGTAACCAAGAGAAAGCTCGGCCCTTTACAGATCTGATGAGAACTCAGATTTATTCGGTATCACCAATGCAGGGTGAGGGGAGAGTTTTAGGTTTACCTCTCTGATATCAATTCTTCCCCTTCCTTCAGGTCTTTCAGTCAATCTGACTTTCTGAAATGGGCATCTGTCCACCACTAAATTGATAAGACCACTAATTTCGGACTAATTCCTTTTACCAGCACTGACCCTGAATACATTTCCTTTTCTTTCCTTGAAACGACACTGGTGATTGATGGGACAAGATGTGTGAAAATGCAGTGCCTACAATAAATATAAATGGAATGACTACCTTACCCAGAACGGGCCAGCTATGAACACGCCAGGTGATTGCCTGAGGTGAGTTTAGTTAACCTGTCAGGTGCATCCGCTGTGTGGTCAGTGCCATTCATCTCAAAGGGGAGACTGGACGCACCTGCACTTAGCAAACCCTTGTTATAAGAGTCCGAGATCCTGGCTCTATATAAAACATCACATCATAAAGATAAAAATGATAGTAAAGAAAGAATATGTATACCACTGGGATGGTACAGCAATGTGAGGGCTTAGAGGGGAGACTCATTGAACGCGAGAAGCTCAGCCAGCGCATTGCGAGGTTCTGAACTCTCACGTCCGTCCTCATCCCCAGGAAGACACGCTGAAGAAGGGTATGAGTGATTCCGCGGATCTAACCTCCTCGAAACCAGCATGCCGCAGCTCTCAGTGTGGCATAAGGTCCTGCCTTGTTCACTGAGCTAGATTCCTTTCCTGAAATGCCTAAGCCCACATAGCTCATGTTTTGGGTGCCTATTTGGAACAGTGTGGCCTGTTGCTCATCAAATATGGGTACCAGAGAGTGTCAAGCTAATTTCTAACCACTGGATGGTGACTACCAGTCTGCCGCCGGCCTCCTCAGGTCAGGCAAAGCCTACGAAGCTGTAGCAGTCGGATGTTCGATGTCTCCCTTAACTCCATCTGCCCCCATTACGGGTCTTCCATTAGGCTGAGGTCGGTAGAATTCTTCTTGGTCTGTAACCCTCCGTCGTCCTAAAACACACGCTGCGATACCCCAGTAATTCTAGCCTGCAACATTGCATGTTTAAAAAAAAAAAAAAAAATGTATCCACCCATGACTCTCTTGAACCAGGTAGAAAAGCAGATTAAATTATTTCTCTTAACCAAAAACATTCTGAAAATGTTTTATTTTATAGGGTAAGAAACTGGTTTCCTTGTTTTAATTAAAGTCATTTTTTATTTTTCAATTATAATTAACATACAACATTATATAAGTTGTAGGTGTACACCCCAGTAATTAGACACATATAACTTATTAAGGGATTATCCTGATCAATCTCGTACCCGCTGGACACCACACATAGTTCCCTACACTGTACTTAAAGTCCCCATGACTCTCTGTAACAACAGTTTGTGTTTCTTAATCCCATCCTGTCTCACCCAGCCCCACCCAGCCCCCGTCCTTCGGCAACTGTCAGAATGTTCTCTGTGTCTATGAGTCTGTTTCTGTTCTCCTTGGTCACTTATTTTGGTTTTTTTTTAAGACTAAATTGTTGATAAATATATATTTATTGCCATTGTATAGTTCATATTTCTATCTTTTTATCCTTTTTTCTTTTTAAAGAAGACCCTTTAACATTTCTGATGGTGCCGTTTTTGTGGTGATGAACTCCTTTAGTTTTTTTCTTGTCTGGGAAGGTCTTTATATGATCTTCAATTCTAAATGACAGCTTTGCTGGGCAGGATAATCTTGGCTGTGTCTTTGCTTTTCATCACTTTGAATATTTCTTGCCAAACCCTCAAGCCCTGCAGAGTTTCTGTTGAGAAATCAGCTGATAGTCTTATGGGAACTCCCTTGTAACTAACTGCTTTTTCTCTTGCTGGTTTTAATATTCTTTCTTTGTCTTTAATCTTTGCCATTTTAATTATGATGTGTCTTGGTGTAGGCCTCTTTGGATTCATCTTGTTTGGGACTGTCTGCACTTCCTGGACTTGTATGTCCATTTCCTCCACCAGGTTAGGATGGTTTTCTGTCATTATTTTTTCAAACAGGTTTTCAATTTCTTGCTCTCCTCCTTTCGGCAACCCCATGATGAGTACATTGGTATACTTGAAGCTGTCCCAGAGGCTCCTTGCATTATCCTCATTTTTTTGGATTATTATTTTCTTTTTTGCTATTCTGATTGGGTGTGGGTTATTTTTTTTTTGCTTCCTTATATTCCAAATTGCTGACTTGATTCTTGACTTTATCTACTGTACTGCTGATTCCCTGAAAATTATTCTTCGTTTCAGTTAGTGTGGCCTTAATGTCTGACTAGTTCTTTTTTATGGTTTCATGCCCTTTTTTATGCTGTTGAAGTTCTCACTGTTGAAGTTGTGGAGCGTCCTTTCAACTATGGTTTGAACACTGTATCCAGTAGATTGCCTGTCTCCATTTTATTTAGTTATTTTTCTGGAGTTTTGTTCTGTCCTTTCACTTGGGCCACGTTTCTTTGTCTCCTCGATCTGGCAGCCTCCCTGTGCTTGTTTCTGTGTATTAGGTAGAGCTGCTGTGTGTCCTGAGGTTGGTAGGGTGGCCTTGCATAATAAGTGTCCTGTAGGGCCCAATGGCACAAGCTCCCCAGTCGCCCGAGCTGGGCACTGCAGGTGACGTCTTGTGTGAGCTTTGTACACCCTCCTGTTGTAGTTGAGCCTTAATTGTTACTGGCATGCCAGTGGGGGGGACTTAACTCCAGGCTGACTGGGCTGCTAGGACTGGCTGTGACCATGGACCACCATGGAGGGTCAGCTGTGAAGGGGCCCACCCATGGAATAGGACTTACTTCAGCAGGACTCTGGTGCCCGCTCAGTACACCCCCTGAGTGTGTCACTTGTGGAAGTGGTTGGGTGGTGGTGCTTCCATGTTGTTTGAAGCTGTCCACAGGGTGCCCTGGCTCTGGGGCCTCCCAGGTGGTATAGGCCAAGGTCAGCCACTGCCTGTGTTCTGCCCGGGGCCACCGGCGAGGCCAAGCTGCAGACCAAGGTTGGCTGCTGCTAGTGCTGGGCCTGGGGCCACTTATCGTAAGGTATGGGCTTGCGGAAGCCAGATACTGCTGGTGTGAGAGATTTTAGGAAAGTCTGAAGCATGAGCCAAGACAGGCCATTCCTGTGGAAAAGCCACTGGAAACAGCGTGGGTGGGCTCGCTGGCGGGTGCACCACAGGTGGATGGAGACTCAGATATGGTGCCCACATGCTGCTTCCGTGTGGGGTGGGGTTTGAGGGAAGGGGCAGTGGCCTCTGCCAGCACTGTTATCTGGGAGACAGCTGCCCCCCAGCTCTCACTCTGATGCCAGGCAACGCAGTTCCTCCCTGGATGTCCCTGGTACCTTCCAGCTGCTGCCCGGGCGCTGGAGCTCAGAGCGGGTGAGTCTGTGCCCGAGCCTTGTAAGAGGAGCTGCCTGGGGCCCCATCAGCCCTCCGACTGCACAGCCTCAGTCCCAGCTGGTCTCCACAGCCGGAAGTTATAGGGACTCTTCCCAGCACTGGAACCCTGGGCTGGGGGCCTGGGGTGGCGCTGGGACCCCTGACTCTTCCGGGGGGGACCTCTGAGGCTCAAATATCCCTACCGATTTTTACCAGACACATGTATGGGACCAACCCCATTCCTCATCTCCGTCCCTCCCACCAGTCTCCATGTGGCTTCCTCTTAATTCCCTAGTTGTGGGACTTCCATTCGGCTGGAGTCCAGGTGGTTCTGAGCGGTGTTGTTCTGGAGTTTAGCGGTAATTTTGATGTTACTGCGGGAAGAGGCAAGTACTGAATTTACCCACGTGGCCATTTTGACAAGAAGTTCAGTTCCCTTCTTTTATAGTAAGAAATGTAACATGGTCCTCGTGGAAAAAAAGGTAATCTCTTTGAGAAAAAGGGCCATTTTTTTATCCTCCACCCTGAGTTATCTCATTAAAAATATTTTGTGCATTGTTGGCAATGTATGTACGAATAGCATAGGCCCAATGTTGCTACAAACCTAAGAGAAGACTGTGAATGGAATTCTGTAGTATCTAATCTTGAAATGGATACGTTGTTGACTTGAGGTTTAATTTTTTTTATATTCTCTACAGGTCTGTGCCTCATTTTTATTTTCCCCCTTTCTGACTGCCAGCAGAGTGAGCCCTGTGTTCCCTGTAGGTTGGGTGTTGCCTGGAGAGCTGTGTGCTCCATGAACCATCATCTCGATATCAGATCTAACGTTGTATGTAATTACTTTTTAGGGGGGAAGTTGCTATCTCAACTGATTTCCTCCCTGAGCGAGCGACTGCATCCCACTGCGGGAGAGGCAAGAGGGAGGGGTAGCTTTCCTGCTTCCGATAAAGTGCACGGTGTCCCTCCTCTGGCACCAAGCTCCCAGCTTTTCTCCCTGACTTCCCTGTGACAGTCATCTTTAGTTAGCATGCAGGAGGGACAGTGACTGGGTCTATAGGTCTCTCCCACAGGCCACGTTTCCTTCGGTTCCGCAACAGACTGAGCTCCGGGGATCATTAACGAGCCGCTGCGAAGGATCTCCCCTCCTCGTTCGCTCCATCCTACATCCTGCCTGCGCCCGGTGTGGGCCCGCGGTGCTAGGCGAAAGCAGACAGGGCCCTGCTCTCACCGGGCTTGCCGTTGAGTGGGACATAGAGACATCAGTTCACTCCCCGGCATGCAAACGGAATGCAATGTGACCAGTGCTCGGAAAGTGGGTGTCTGCTCCAGGAGAATGTCACTGGAAGGTCGGACCCCATTACGGAGGCCAGCGGAGGCTCCTTGCAGAAGTTAAGTAGGACCAGGATTTGGAGACCCGGTCCCGACCCAGAAGGTCAAGCGGAAAGTGGAAAGATATCCAGGCTGGTGAAGCGTGACTTTCTTCAGCACTACTTTCGGAACATTCACTTTCCTAATCTGGGCAATAGAAGCAAAAGTCTCCGAGGAGTAATTATTAAATCTGGAACTCTTGCCAATATTTAGAGCCTCGGCTCTTCTTCACCCAGATGTCCCTGCCTGCAAAGAGCAGCAAGACTCTGACAACGTAACAGATGACCTTCAAGCCCAGGGCACGAAGGTCGTTCTCAGTGATCACATTCCCGGCGTTGCTCTTTGGATGCGACCAGCTCACCCAGCTAACGCCAGGGCAGCGTCCGGGCCGGCCCACGAACACCCACGCGCACTCCCGCTCAGCTGGCCGGCCCCTGTCTTACCCGACTTGCTGTGTAACCGCCAGGGTTCTGTGTAGCCTTGTCCCCCACCCTCCACCCTGAAGTGACACGACAGTACTTTGACGTTGTGGGGTAACGGCCTTGCGCATTCTTTGGGCTTTGCTGTTGGGTGGATTTTTCACGATTGTTTGTGCAGGTTGTCGTTGGCTGTTCACGGTTGAGTCGCACAAAGAGGAGAGAAGCAGATGGGCGGTTAGAACCCAAGCACGCACGGGCCTGAGGGGGCCCCGGCGTTGTCCTTCCTCTCGGGGCCGGGGCCGGGCAGCGGCGGCGACCTTGCCGGGGCATGCCTTCCGAGGCTCCAGCAGAGCCTTCATCGCCAAGCCAGAAATAACACAAGGCACGGACCTCGACCTTCTAAAGCAGAGGGGACCCAGGAGCTTTAGACGTGTCGCTAGATGGCAGTGTTTCTGAAGTTTATTCCGACGAGGTTGAGTTTGTTGTCAGAATTGCTGTTTTGTTGAGAAGTCAGAGGAATAAACAGGGTGTCGTCATTCCGGTCTTATCGTGTGCGTTCCAAGCAGCGCGGTTAATGCTGTGTTCCCCTTGACGTGGTAAGACAACCAAAATAATGAGAGCCCGGAGACTGAAAATAGTTGAATAATAACGGCAGGGATCAGGAACCCAGCTAAGTATTTTTAAGTAGTTTTGATGCCAGTTACCCCACACTGTAGGTACTGGTTTGGTCCTCAGTTTGAAGACGATGAAGCTGAGGCGAAAAAGATGGTAGGTTTTTTAGGAAGAACTTGCTGGTTCCCTCTGAATGCCTGTTTAAAATGGCAGGGGAGATGCTAATTCTATTTAGGTTTCTCTCTTCAGCCAGGATCGGCCCTGTGTTTCTTTGTTTTGGGGGATACACCAATGTTTCTAAGCTCATCCATTTTACTTGATCCACAAGGCAGTCAAATCAAAGGTGGGAGCTCTGGGCGAGGGGAGGACTCCTCCGCTCCGGATGATTCCGGGATTGTGCATCCTGCTGAGTACAGCGGCGGTCACAGGGTCGTTCCCCGCAGTGACTCTGGACATTGGGGCACAGGGTCATTCCTTCCCGTAGGAATAACCCTGGGAAAGAGACGACAGAAAGTGTTTTGTCGGGTGAACCGAACCGCCGGTGGAACAGCTTTGTGTGGGCAGGTGGCAGGTTTGGTTGCAGGCAAAGACCTTTCTTCCTGCCGAAGAGTCGCTCACAGGGTACATGCGCGTATCTCAGCCCTGTCAGGACTGAGTGATTTTATAGGCCATAGCTCAGTAGGAAAAACTGATTGTTTTGTCTTTATCGGAAGGCCATGACAAATGCAGTGTTGGAAGGAAGCCAGAAAACTTGTTGTTTTAAGTAGTTCATCTGTATCAGCCAGAGACAGGCAAACACCATATGATTTCACTTATATGTGGAGTCTAAGGATCAAAATAAACAAACCAACAAAATAGAACAGACTCATAGACACAGAGAACAGACGGATGGTTGCCAGAGGGGAGGGGTTTGGGGGGGTGGCTGAAAAGGTGGCAGGACGAAGAAGTTCAAGTTGGTTTTTACAGAATAGTCACAGGGATGTGAAGTGCAGCGTATACAATCAATAATATTGTCATAGTGTGTACGGTGCCAGACGGGCACTGGAAATATCAGGGGGTCACTTCGGAAAGTATGTGATTGTCTAACCACCACGCTGTGCCCCCGAAACTGATACGTAGTAACGTTGGATGTGAACTGTGATTGAACGATAAAAGATAAAGCATTTCATCCGTTGAGTTTGGCTTCCAGTTCTCTTCAGCAGTTTTTGACAGGTGAGCCTGCAGCGAAGACCTCCACCTTCTGCCGTCTTTAAGACCCCTCACCGAGCGGTTCCGGCCCAACCTTCTGCTTTGCTGTCTGCTCTTCCTTCTATCGTCCCTTCCAGCAAACTCCCCCAAATGCACACACATTCTCTGTCTCCTCCTCCAGACACGTCTTCCCCAGCTGCCAAGCCTGCCCTGTTTGCACCTTTGGGCCACGCCATGGAACAGCCCCCTGCTCGGACTCACCTGGCGCCTCCCCACACTCTCCAAAAGGGTCTTTGGCAATAATCAGAGAAGAAAGGCCGCCGAGGCCAGCTCCCAACTTCCTCTCCATCCACCGCCGCCTCCTAAACTACCCCCAACCCATCGCTTCTGCCCTGGGAAAGTGTCCGTCCGCGCACTCACCTTGTCTTGGTAAATGGAGTTTTTGTTTTTACACAATAATGACACGCACTTAGTGAAACAGTTCCGACAACATGGGAGACTAGAACAGGAGAAAGAACAAATTTCCAAGTAGTAATTTTAAATTATAATGAACCATTTTAGAGCGTAGCACTTCCGGTGACTGCCTCTGTAACACCAAACAGTATGCAAACACCTTTCATTCTTGACTGAAAATTTATCACAGCGCCTCTTGTCTCACCGGGGTGAAGGAAGAGCATCAGTACACGTGACCTTGTCTCCCCGCTCGCCCGAGTTTAAGGGCTCCCAGTGCTTCTGAGTCTTCTGTTGGTCCCGCTCTAACCCTCAGAGATGCATGCCAACCCCTCCTCCGAGATTGGCCAACTTTCCTGACTCGTTACTTTAAGGCGTGGACGTGTTTGGCCTTGATACTTGTCCCCGCCTTCCTGTTACTTCTCTCCCTCTCTACTTTCCGTGCTGAGCAGGCCAGACAGACAGCTAGGCGTTCAGATTTTCTACCTTTTTCTTTCTTCCTCTGTATTTTGGGAGGTTTCCACAAGGGCATCTTCAGCACTTGCGCTGAAATTTTTGCTTTGGAAATCATATTTTTCAATTTCCAAGAAATGTCTTTTTCTCAGATTGTTCCTTTTTTTTATAGCAGCCTATGGTTTGTTTTATGGTTTCAATATCTTCTTGTATTTCTCTGAGGAGATGAACAAAGGATTTTAAAACTCCCTTCTATCCCCTAAAATATGTGTTTTCTCCAGAGTTCCTTGTTCTACTGACTCATCTTAATGTTTTTCATTTGTGCAAATTCATGCCCTTCGAAGATCTGCTGATTTCTTGACCTTGTCTTATTTGTGCATGGAGATCAGATGGTCACTAGAGCAGTGGCTGGTGGTAGTGCTGGGAAGAGCGGTGCGGCGGAATTCTCACACGTGCTAGGAACCTTCTGATGGAAATTTAGCAATACATACCAAGGATCTTAAAGTTCTTTGCATCCATGAGCACACAGTCCCATTCCTGGGAATCCACCATTGGGAAGTGCCAGATTATGCATGAAGATATTCACATATATGTGAATGAATAGGGGGCAGCTTACATACATTTGGTGGAATATTAGGCAGTGTTAAAGTTGATCTTTAGGATGAATTTTTAATAATGTTGGAAGGCTGCATATACATATATATGTACCTAGATGTGTGTATATTTTTTATTATTTCCAACTTTTCTGCATGCACACATGATACAATTCAAACTATACAAATCAATTAAAAACAAATAAAACCAAATGGACAGGGGAGGTGGGACAAGTCAACTAGCCACCCACTGTCCCCTCTCTGAGTCCTGTGACCACCTTTCGGTGGAGCTGCCCTGGCTTCCACCTTTGGTGCTGGTCTGGGAGGGCAGGCTGACCGGCTGACACCGACAGAGCTTCATGCTCAGCATTGGGTCCAGTGACTCTCAGCTTTGCGATACTGTGTGTGCATGTGTGTATACGTGTGTGCCTGTGTGCACGCGCGTGTGACTCCTCTGTCTCCTCCTCTTTTGGCTTAACAGCCACTCCAAGTGAGTCTCACTGGCTTTGTTCTGAGGACCCCACATCTCGGCTGCCATCCTGTGGCATCTTCCTGCCGGGTGTGGCTTCCCTGTTCGTCCCCTCGGGGCCTCCGCCAGGTGGGAGCCTGGCGGCTGTCAGAACCCAGATTAGGGAACAGCGGGTCAAGTCGGAAGACAAGGGGGCCCTGGTCAGTCAGGCCTCACTTCCTGCGGATGGGGAATTCCGCTGCAGGTTCTGCACGTGGGGTTCACGTGGCCCGTCCCGGAGGTTTGACTGGACAGCAGCATACGAAATGCCCAGGTGGGGAGAGAGTGGGGGGGGGAATGTAAAGCGCTGTTCCATAATCCACATGCGGAGCAGTAGCCACCTGAACGAAAGGAAGGCCAGCCCAGCAGGGGGAAGACGGGGGCGGGAGAAGGGCTGGACGAGGCTGCATGCAGAGTCTCCGATGTGCAGGACGAGGGCGTCCGAGAGGCCTGGAGGACAGCAGGGTCCAGGGGGAAGCTCTCCTGTCTCGCACGCTTACACACGTTTGGAATGAGAGAGAACGTCTTTGCCTCTTACTGAACCGTGGTCAAGATGATAAATTTATTTTATATTAGGAGGGTTCTTTTTTACCACACTTAAGGGAAAAAAAACATGCATTCTGGAATATTTCAGACTTACAAAAAGGAAGAATTAGAGTAACATTACAAATATCAAGTTCTCATCACCCATAAAAGTAAATGTTACCAACACAGTTGAAGCCTTTGAGTAATCCCCCAAAGGTTTACAATTTTCCTTCATTCGACAACTTTTTGAGGGCCTGCTCTTTGCAGAGCCCCGCGGACACAGCCTCGGGTGGCACGGGGAGGGGTCGCTGTCAGGACAGGGACAGAGAATCGAACAGGAGAATGGCCTGGGGAGGCGCTAACACAATCTGCAGTTCACCGCGTTGGCCCTAAGATGACAACTGAAGTGTCCTTATTTAGCTGCCCTTCCAGAAATAGTTCCAGGAAATCTATAAACTAGAGAATTTCCATGAATAATCCCATATAGAAATTGTCTTCCGTGGTGACTACGTGTAAGTCACTTCGCAGGCCACAGATACTTAACGGGTGCTCTCTCCAGGGGCCGTGCACCGAGGGGGGTGCTGTCCCAGATGGGCGAGAGGCCGGATGGTCGTGTAGCCTGATGAGGGTCCTGGTAAGTACGGTGCTCCTGCCGAAGTAAAACCCTCCACTGCGCCCCAACTTACCTTCCCCAGCAGGGAGACACCCTGAAGAAAGTGACCTACCACCGGTGACAGGGTCAAGTGCAGACGGAACGGTGAGATTGGTTCTTGCCCTTGAGGATCTGCTGGCACACCAGGGAAACATGCTGCAAACAAGACCACACAGTGGACACAATAGCGCTTCCCTGTGTGTGTAACGTGCAAATGAGCTGCGTATGGAAAAGCAGTTAACGGGACCTAACAGGGAGAAATCGGTGAGACGAGCCTCCCGAAGTCCACAGCTAGGTGAAGGTCGTTTGGGGCAG
The DNA here is from genome assembly GCA_004027475.1 of Anoura caudifer. Lineage (NCBI taxonomy): Eukaryota > Metazoa > Chordata > Mammalia > Chiroptera > Phyllostomidae > Anoura > Anoura caudifer. The sequence goes on along the minus strand of PVKU01001703.1, from coordinate 78,844 downwards.
AAAGACCAGCAAGAGCAAGGGTCCCCCGGTTCAAACGTATGGTATTCGAGGAATCTCGTGACCTTCACTGCATGAGAAAAAAGAAGTCCAAACAAAATAGTGAGCCAATAATAGACGTGACTATTATACTAACACATGAAATAATGTATGTAAAATTACTTCTAAGTGTTGTTGCTGTAAAAATGATAGTGTTACGATTATTTGAATGGTCTCTGGCATGAGATTTTGTGAGATGTTTTAAGAAATCCTAACATCTTTTAGATCTTTTTGTCTTCTCTTTGCCCTTCAAGATACGCTTTTCGCAAATGTTTTTGTCTCTGCCCCACGCTGTGCCTGCCTAAACGTCCTTGGATCTGACACTGGACTTGCCTGTGTGTTCTGGAAAACCACGCTGCTGCCCACACTGGCCTTACGGGGGAAAGTTCTAGGGAAGCCAATTTGGTTCACCATATGGAAGAGCTTCCTAACTTGCCCATGGGAGACTGAGAAAAATGTATTCATTTTACATAAAGCTGAATTCATTTAATTTATAAGGTAGTCCATTATTCTGAGATTATATCCTTTTGATTTTTTTGGTATTAGAATGTCCTTCCTTGTATGAATTACAGCATCAGTGCATTAGAATAATTTTTTAATATCCTTACTAGGCAAAATAAAGGCTAGCAACACAGTATTTAAAATTTTATTGGCCCAAACCGCCATAAAGTTTGACAACTGCCATTTTCCTGCTTTCTAAACCACTGTCAAATCGGCAGCTTTTCAGCGTGCTTATCTTGTTAAAAGCTAAGAAGGAAGTCCGTCTGAATTATGCCGAATGCCTGTTTGCCCATGTTGGATTTAACTTGCCATCGAGTTTGGATGTTCTGTCCTCCCTACGAGGAGGCGGAGGGAAGGGGCTGGAATGTCAGCATGAGTCAGGGGACTTGAATCACACTCCCAGCTGCACGGCTAACGGGAGACGTTTGCTTACTCTGGTTCTTCATGTTTCTAGTCTGAAAAGCCAGGGGGTGAACAAGCACTAAGATCCCTCCCAGTGATGAACTGCAACTCACTCGTGCATATATAGAGAGTGTGGACATACATGGTCATACATACACACGTGTGCACACACATACAGACCTATGTGCACATACAGACATACGGATAGGCCACATTGGATGTTATGGGGAATTTATAATTTTTGCTAACAATAGAATATCTTTCAATCCTTCTCTGAAAAGGCATTGGAGGATTAACACTTCAGGAAGTGAATTTATTTGGGGGGAAAACCCCAAACCTTGGAAATTTAAGGAATGTATAAGAATGTTGCCAATATTTGAAAGGTGGAAAGAAACGGAACCACAGCTGCAGCCGGACATTGTTTACGAGGCCCAGTTTGCCGGCGGTGCCAAAGGCAGCCACATCTGCTGATCTGTTAGGCAGCTGACTGATTGCGCGATCTGTGCGCGCAGGCGCAGACGCAGCCGTGTGTGAAGACGCGCGCAGGCGCGAGTCTGCAGGAGCCGTAGCTGGGGCTCCTTTCAAACTCGGTCGTGACCCTCCGTCTCTCTATACCTGAAAAATCAAGACCCTGGTCTCCAAAAGCAGTTCCTCAAACAAGACGCAAAATCCCTATGGGCAAGATCATGTTTTTTATGTGATTGCCATCCCCAGATGGCGGTTTCTAGAATTTCTAAAAGCTAGGCCCTCGTTCAACGCCTGTAGCAACCGCAACACAGGTAGGAAGAGGGCAGCGTAAAGGCTTGAGTGACCTGCCAGGAGAGGGACGGTGGAAGCGCGGGATTTGCGCTCACACCTGCCTGGCTGCAAAGCCAAGGCTTCAGTTTGGTAGAAAGCCTTTGAGGGAAATAAATATATTTATTAAAAAAATAATTCTGGCTTTAATATTTGGTAGCCGCCTCTTCTACCTGGCAAATACCATCCACACGGGGAAATACCAGGGAGGGTTTAAAAGGGAGGGGGCGGAGTCTGGTACCTGTTTAGAAGATCTGAATCAATAACGGTCTCTGAGTTCTGACGTCAGCAGTGCTCCCTCCGGGGTCACCTCCCACTTCTTCATGACAGATCTCTGCTCCCCTTCCCACTCATTGCATCAGCCTGCGGTTCCTTCTGCTCATAGCTCTGGACTCTGCCTGTGTTTCCCCCTCTCCCCAGAGGGCTGCATCCAAGTTCTCCCCTGTGAGAACTACCTCCGATGCTTCCAAGGCCAGTTCTCGCATCAACTCCTCTGGGCAGCCCGTCTACACTGACCACTCCAGATAGGTGATAGCCCCACCCCTGCAGAACTCTTGTCCTTGCCTTGCCCACCCCGCACACCCGAGTCTTCCTTGTCTGGCTCTCGTCTCCCCCCAGCAGTGCCATACGGTAATGCACGGGAGCTGTGTTCATCTCCGCATCTTTGCTGCACAACCCGAAAACGCCACTGCTTAATGAATGTGTATGCAGTTGCCTGGAAAACTCTTCTGCACTAAAGCCAGGAGCTCCCTCGAGCTACCTCAACACCTTTCAGGACGAATGAGTTTAGTATCTTGACAGCAGGGCATGGTGCCTTTCTCATCTTCAGTGGTAAGTGCATTAAGGATGAAAGATGTGCTTGCTCTCCCGCAAATGTTTCTGGAAGTCACCCAGCAAGCAGGAATGAGACATCCAGCTCGCCGCGCCCTTCGACAGAAGCCTCTGGGCTGGGAATTGTTTCTGAGAAAACCAGCAGTGTTTGATGGATGCAAAAATCACCGGTTCCCCTGTGCGTGTCACAAAGAATTGTGGGCGTGTGGCTTTTTTATTTTGTATTTATTTTATTTTATTTTTTTGCGACAGGGAAAGGATTTAATGCTACACGATGATGTACAACTTCTAGTTGCATAAGCGCTGTTTGCCTCAACCGCTATGAACTTGCTCGTTCATCAATCATTTTAACGCTGTGCTACAAACCAGGAAGTGGGTGGTTTAAAAAGAATAATGCGTTGGCAGAATGGGCTCAGAGCCTCTGATGTTTGTGAACGCTCACCGCCTGCTGTGTGGACTAGACTGTCACCCAGAGAAAGGTCTAGACCTGGCTGGTGTGGCTCAGTGGATTGAGTGCGCACCTGCAAACCAAAGGGTCACCAGTTGGATTCCCAGTCAGGGCACGTGCCTGGGTTGTAGGCCAAGTCCCCAGTCGGGGGCCTGTGAGAGGCAACCACACATTGATGTTTCTGTTCCTCTCTTTCTCCCTCCCTTCTCCTCTCTCTGAAAATAAATAAATAAAATCTTTATAAAAAAAAGAGAGAGTGAAAGAAAGGTCTAGAATTTGAAATGCCTGAATTTGCTCATTGAATTCTAGAAAGAGCTGAGTATTTCTAAATTGAGACGAGAGCGCAGCACTCAAAACCGAGGACAAGAACAGTTCACGTCCTGGGCTGGATCCTCGATCTGCCCGCACTTGTCAGCTGATGGGAATGTCAGAGGTGGAGGCGGAGTCAGGCAAGCAGAGCTTGGCTTCCATGAAAGGCAGGCGGCCCTTCCCAGCGCAGCATGCGGGAGGCCTGCCTGGGAGGCAGGCGGCAAATCCTACTCTTGCAGACAGACATTCCAGTGAACAGGGAAACAGTTATACGAGGACTTTCCCTAAAAATCTGTCACCAACTCTGCTTTCACTGGCCTTTCTTCATTGAGCACCTTAGCGATGCTACGCCTGACAGCAGTGAGCAGCCCAGGCAGGGAGTGTGTGGGGATCCACGCCAACGGGTACCTCTCAGCTTTTGTTAAAATCTTCACTCACGACAGCGCGATACCTTCCTGACTGGCTGGGATTCGCCCGGGGTTGCAGGTGCTCATCTGCCTGAGTGGCGCACGCATTTCTCCTGGCAGGCAGATCTGAGGCTGCTGGGACAGAGGCGGTGCTTTGAGTATCGCTGTCCTCAACCTCTAGGGCGGCGACCTGGAACTGCCCTTGATTTCCCTTCTATTTCCTCCCCACTTCCCCCTCCCAAGCCTGCTGTGCTTTGGCACATTTGATGTGGCAAACCAAGCCTTTGATGTCCTTAAATTCTTCATGAGAAACCACTCGTGCCTCTTGCCTGAAATGAAACCTGACATCCCCTTGAACACGCGGGCCCCGAACGGGCGGCCCTTCCTAGTGCTGGTGGCGGATTCTTCCAGCCCCATGCAGCCGTGGGCCAAGGTTTAATCCAGCAACCTGTTCCTTTCCTGCGCGAGGGTTAGACCATTGGTTGGTCCTTCACCCTTGGGTGAAAGCTCTGGCTCCTTCAAGCCCGCACCTCCCCGGGAGTCGCCGGCACTGGGTAACTGCTCACTTGCTGGTCCGGATTTCACTTGCTTGTAAAAACAGCAGTGACCACAGTTGCCTACCCTTCGTCCTTCTCCCTCCGGATTCCCACACTTCCGCCACAACACACGCTATACCGACTTCTCCAGCAGCTGTGCACGACTCCTGGGCTTCCTCTGCTCAGGCCTTCTGTGCCTCTGTGTCTCAGTGGGGTGACCATAGAGCATGCCGCCCAGGTTCCCTTTGGGAGGGACTTGCTGCTGTAGCTGCTGGCAGTTCAGAAGTGGAGGGAGGGGTGGCTTTCAGCTCAGTGTGCTGTGGCTTCAGTGGCAGAGGGGCCTCGTGCAAGGGCCACCCCTTCCCAGGACACTCCCATCCAGTGACCCACGGATTAAAGCAGGGTTAAATGCCTCGTAACTTCAGTCGAATGTAGGCCAACTCGGGCAGGCGACTCCATCCCGAGAGACCCTCCTGGGCGCAGCAGAACACCTTGCACCTTTTGCTGAACGCTGCTTCCATCACACCTGCTGCACGAGTGCCTCCCACGTGCGGCTCTCAGCAACGTCCCCAGCACAAGGCCGTCTCAAAGCCGCTCCCGGACAACCCAGAGCCAGCACGCAGGGCCCCACGCTCCACTTCCTCTTTCACTGTGCCATGGCCACAGCAGGTGCCCTCAGGACACCCACCTGTCTCCTGTCTGGAGCTCCGCTGTGAGCTCTGGATGTGAGTGTTTAAGCTCGGCCTTGACGCTGTCACTTAGATGGCCATAAACCTCTTAGACACGGAGCCACCAAGACCGAACTCTTCCTAACCCGCCTTCCCACGTCTGCCATTGCCTGGGCTGATCCACACGTTCCCGGGAGGAGCTGTGTGCTGAGGGCGTCCTCGTTGGGGCTATGGGGGTGGGAGCAGGGAGCAGCATGTGCCACCAAGGAAGTCTACTTTCTCTCTGGGCCTTCTGGTCCCCCTTACCGCCACCGCACCGTCCTTGGCTTAGGAGCGGCATTTGCCCTGCCCTGGTGCTGAAGGAAAGAGTTTTTTCAGTTCACTCTGAGCACTATGGGACGAGAGAGCTGTTCATTGCCGTTCTTATGTTCATGAAATGTAAGCATCGTAGTTTTGACCCCGCCATGAGTAGATTCCCAGTAGAAAAATTAAGGACAGGGGCTTAGCATTTCCAACAGGAAATGATTTCTTCTTTCTTTGAATCTCATGATAATGTTCTTTGACTCCCTGGGCAGCTCTCTCTGGAGGATGGGGTGATGTCCTTCACGTTCGGATCGCTAGGCGGTAACTCGCTGCTCCCTGAGCAGATTTCCAACCTGTGCTTGTTGGTGACGTTAGGATCTCCTTGCCGACTGTTCCCCAGGAATTGTTCTCTCACCGCCATTAACATGGTAGCAAAGTTTGCCCCATCCTCTGTGCCACGGCCCATTTCCGGAACAGCCAGGAGGAGGAGCTGCCCAAATCTGCAGCCACGTGAGGGTCCTTTCTCCTCGGAACTTTCGTATCCTCATGGCCCTTCGGAGGATCCTGTGTCCTCTCCCGGCTCAGAGTGGCTGTCTCTATCATGACGTCCCCCGGCCAGCCAACCACAGTGTAGATCCAGAAAACTCTGCTTTGGCCGAGCGCTCACTGATAAAAAGTCTTAGATTTTAGTGCTCCTTAAGGTTGTTTTATGGGCTCAGATGATTATAATTTTTAACTTCTAGTAGCTAAGGAAGTACAGTTAGACAAAATGCCATTTATTTAAACTTCACCACTCCCAGCCACTAGCTATCTTGAAGGACTCTAATTAATCTTTCATCAGCACTGAGCTTAAAGGAAAAGTCCTATTGCTTTTATGTGGGTGGTTTGCATTTATAAGTTGTGACAAGCTGTTTGGTGCCAGGCAGCCAACAGTGAGGAACAATCCTGGCAGATTAAAATGTAAATTTGATTGAAGAAAACAACCCACCAAAATTTATGCTTCTGCATAATCTGTGATTAAATGTTACTTGTTGCAGAGCTAATGTTTCTGACATGTTCAATTACAGCTTTTGGAAGTTTCATTCCACATTACTTAATCTATTTTAAATAACTCTCCCTTTAGGCTTCATACAAGTGATGTATGTTTCGCACTAATGGCCAATGCAGATTTGGAAATAATCTCCATCCAGTCTACGACCAGACGTATTTTCTACGGAGATAACAGGGCTTAAAAGTTAATCCTACAATCTTCTTTCTTATAACTAAGAAAATAGTCTCAGTATACCTAATTGCTATTGTCACTTTTTAAAAAATGACAATAAAAAAACACATAGCATAAAATTTAGTACTTTTACCTCTTTTAAGTGTATATAGCTCATTAGTGCTAAGTATATTCACACCGGGGCAACAGAACTCTAGACCTTTTCCATCTTTCAAAACTGAATAGCTATTGGACAGCGGCTGCCCACGCCCCTCCCCCAGCCCCACCCCAGCCCCTGACAACCGCCATTCCACTTCCTGTTTCTGGGAGAGCGACTCCTGGATACCTCCCCTAAGTGGAATTATACAGTAGTTGTCTTGTTGAGATTGACTTATTTCGCTTAGCATAATTGCCTCAAGATTTATGAGACAGGATTTGAGCATCAGACAAGTTTTTCAAGAACGAATAATTAATATTCTATTATTTTTATATAAAATATATATGCAAGTTTATTTACCTGTTGTTGGACACTTGCCTATTGTCTCTTATGAATAATACTGCAATAAGCATCAGTGTGCAAATATCTCTTCAAGATTCTGCTTTTGATTCCTTTGGATATGTGCCCAAAAGTGAGATTATTGTTGGCTCATTCTATTTTTAACTTTTTGAGGAACCTCCATTTCTTTTCCCATAGAAGCTGCACCATTTCGTATTTCCACTCAGCTATTGTCCTTTTTATGCAGGTAACATCAATTAAATATTGGCTGATGCTCGTAATTATTAAATGATAATAAGATACCAGTAAGATAGGATTATTAGGCTGTAAAATGACTGCACTTTCAGTATTTTGCCTTAGTTTAAACAGTACATTTAATCAAGCGCCATTTTGCCACAGCCTGAGTTTCCTTTTGGTTTGTACTGGTTCACAGCTTTGGGTGTCAGAGCGCCGCTGTCCCACACACTGATCTAAATGAGATCTCCATTTCACCCAAAGAAAACGACAGGCGAAGGAAGATGAAGGAGAGTGCCATTTCCGAGTGGCTCCCGCAGTTAAGGAAATCAGACGTGAGCATCACGGGTTGTGGGTGACTGATGGCGCCCCACGAGGGGAGCCCGGCCACCTCCGGGCCATCCTGGCGACGCCCTACCCGGGGTGTGGCATCGCGCCTCGGTAGAGGGCTTCACTTCTTCCTCCGCTTCCTTTTCGAGCCAGTGCTCTGAATCCCTCTGCAGTCTATGCGGCCTCACGTGGTGGAGAACACTGCCCAAAATCTCATTGAAATTCATGGTTTGGGTGTGCGTGTGTGTGTGGTCGTCAGTACGGGCACTATTATCATGGGTTCCGATGTCAAATAATTTCAAGTATATAAATGCACCAATTGATCTGTAGACTTAATGCAATTACTGACCAAAGGTTTTTGCTTTGACAGGGTGTCTGTCAAGTGAGAAAAGCCCCCCAACCGGGTATATCCTAGTGTCAAGAACAGAGCAGCTGGACACGGGCAGCATTTGGAAAGTTTCTGCCGCACGCGGGGGTGAATGAAAGAACAAAGGAAATGAATCAAGGAGAGTGGTTTCTCTGAGGTCCCCAGAGCTCGCGCGCCTAGGGTGTCGGGGTCAAATTTCAAATTCGACCAACAGTTCCTGGACTATCACCCTCAGAGAGAACAAAGGGAAACGGAATAAATGAAACAATAGAGACCCAGCACCACGTGGCCCTGAAGCCGCGCGGCTAAGTCTGTCTCCACCAGGCTTCCGTACTCGTTTACGCGCCGCGGCCGACGGGGACGTCACGACGCTGGGATCTCGCGAGACAAAGGCTCTAGACGTGTGCGTGCCGGGCGGGCGCGCGCGGGACTTTCAAGCATCGGACCGGGTTAGCCAGCTGCTATGAGCCTCTGGGCGGACAAATACCGGCCCTGCTCGCTGTCCCGGCTGGACTATCACAAGGACCAGGCGGCCCAGCTGCGCAACTTGGTGAGCGGGCGGGGCGGGGCTCGTGGCTCGCGGACCGAGGGGCTTGGGGATCCAGGGGCGGCCCTGCCCGGGCGTCCCGCGGCCCCAGGAGCCTGCGTTCCTGGCCGCCCCCCGGAGCGACCAGGGCTGGGGGGAGCAATGAAGCAGGAGCTAGGACAGCGTGGAGGCGAGGACTGTGTTTGTAAACAAGGGGGCGGGGCGGGGATTGTCGTCTGAGCCGCGGCAAGTCCATCGGGCAGTCAGGAAGCCCTGGATGCAGATACCCGGGGCTCGGGGGAGCGGAGCGGGGAGAGGGGATCCCAGGTACGAAGTCGCTGAGACAGCAGTGTACGCCGCTCGTCTGGGACTCGCCCGAGGCCGGTGCAGCCCGTAACCAGGGGCTGCGGGGACGGGGCGTGCGGCGGGGTGCGGATCCTAACCTCCGACCGAGCGGGAGGGGAAGCTCTTGGAGGCTTCCGAGCGGAGAAGGGACGTCACTCCTCTGATGTTTCACCGCTGGCTTCAAGTTTCCCTTTGTCGTTGTCCCCACTTACAAATAGGAAGGTATTGGGTTTATTCGTTTCTGAGATCATTTCTAATTCGACAATAAAAGAGGATGTATCAGGTTGTCCTTCAGTGTAATTCCTTATGGAAAGTTCCCTCACTCCCCATCCTGAAGGGGCTAATGGCTCTTTGTTGTGACAAAGGGAATTTTGTGGGGAATGGACAGAGGAGAAGGGTCTTGAGAAAATTCTAGTGTCTGTGGAAGCCACTTGTGCGCCCCTTTTATGGATCTAAGAGGACCGTGTGGTGATAAACGAGTTTTTGCTCAGCAGTTACAGGTACTAAGTACTTTATAAGAACGAGAGATGAAAGTCATTAGAAAAGTTGATAGTGATGTGAGATATTTTTTTCTTTTTAATTAGTCTACCCATACTATAGTTTAAGATAAGTCTATTATGCCTGCAAACTTCATTTACAGATAAATTGCATTTTCTCACAGTAGCTTTCACTTGAATTTTCTTAGACAAAGGATACATTGTATTTTATTTTCTATGACTTTTTTATTTTTATACAATTTGGAATGAATGTTTTGGACAAAAGTTTAATGTACTCATCTTATGTGTTAAGAGATTTGCTTTTAAAAAATGTTTACCCATTTCCTGGTGAATCTGCAATTTAACAAAACTATGAAACCTTTAAAGCGTAAATTTAGTTTTGATTAGCTGGAAGGTCAGAAACAAAGGCAGCCAGTGTTTGAGGGGCTGCACTATTTTCCACGCCCTGTATTAGGTGAACAGTTCCCTTCCTTGAGACAATTAAAATCTACTGTAGTAAGCATTTCTGTTAAGATGTGTACGTCATTGTTTTCTATGCTTGTTGCTCACCAAACTTTTGGTGCAGAACACTTTACACACTATACACCCGAGGGCCAGACACGCTCTCCATGGGGATCGCCTTCCTGTTGTAGATTCCTGAACCCCATTGGCCATCAAAGCCACCTGGGGAGCTTTGCAAACACAAATTTTGTCTTGTGCTCCAGACTCCTACCAGCACTCAGGCTGACTCTGCCTCCCAGGTTTTCAAGTCCAGAGGCTTCCCCTTGGTGATGCCCCCAAGCACCTGAAATGCCTGGGGATTCGTGTCCTCCCTGCCCCCAGCAGGCTTCAGCAAGGAGGGAGACTCTGCCTTCGTCACCCTTGGTTGAGGGAGGGGTGCTCAGTGCTATGATGTGTTTGACGCTGGGTCCCAGGGTCTCCCAGCAGGGTCCCGCCCCTGGTGCCCAGAATGGGATTTATGTTGGAGGTACGCTCTGCCTTCCTTTGCTTCCCCACAAAGTTTTTCTTCCCCAGTAAACCAGATGCACTCAGTTCTTACTTACCAAAGGGACTGTTTGTGGAAGCCCAAACTAAGGCAGGTATTGATCTCAGTTATCGAATCATAGTGGATGGAACAGGCCCACTAATCAGTCTTCCATTTTACAAAGGATTCTGGGCGATTGGGCAGTCAGCGGGTTCGGGGGCCCTTACCCTCCAGCGTGTGGTGGTGTAGCAGGCAGGTCCTATGCTAGGTATGTAATTATGTGAAGTTAAGGCCAGGGAATAACTTTTTCAGCATTCCAGAAGTAATTTTTAAAAACTACTATATGTGCACTCATACACAAACATATGTATTTGAAGTTTCATAGGCAGGGAGTCAAATGCTGATACCTAAGAAGTTTAATTCTGCCGTGTAATTAGGGGAAATGCCTCGTGTTTTTTTCCCCCCCAGGTGCAATGTGGGGACTTTCCTCATCTGTTAGTGTACGGACCGTCGGGTGCTGGTAAAAAGACAAGAATTATGTGTATTCTCCGTGAACTTTATGGTGTTGGAGTGGAAAAACTGAGAATTGAACATCAGACCATCACAGTAAGCATTTCATTCTGAGGCCCTCCAAATACTGGGCTGGCCAAAGAGTTTGTTTGGTTTTAAGTAAAAACAATAGAAAACACATTTTTTTTTTTACCAATAACTTTACTGAACACTATATTCACCTTTTTGTTCCACTACCTTCTGCCATCTTTCGTGCAACTTGATACTTCCATCTTCCCAAAACTTTATCTTTTTGAGCAAGAAACTATTCCGTGTGCCCTTGTAGTCCTCTGGGGAATTGAAATTTTTCCATTAAGAGAATTTTGTACAGACCAAAATAAGTGGAAATCCGGAGGTGCAGTGACTGGCGAATACGGTGGATGGATCAGAACTTCCCAGCCAGGCCGCGACAGTTTGGGCCTGGTCATCGGAGAAACGCGCTGTCCTGCCCTATCCTGGTGGAAGATTCCGCGCTTTCTGTTGACTAATTCCGGGCACTTTTCCTCGAGCACTACTTTCATCTGGTCTAATCGGGAGCGGTGCTTGTGGGATGAGTGGTTTGGTTTTCCGCAAGGAGCTCGCGGTAGAGGAGCCCCTTCCCGCCCTGCACACATGCACGCGCACACACACGCACGCGCACACACACGTGCGCACACGCACGCGCACACACGCTGCCTTCTCTGCAGGAAGACCGGCCTTTCGTGCGGTTGGTGGCGGTTCCTTTCGCTGCCCCACGGTCTCTTCTGTTCCATGTTATTGCAAAGTATCCACTTTTCATTGTGTGTCATAATTTGTTTTAAAATAGAATGTTTGCATTACATTTAAGTAGAGGATTGCATGTGGAAATATGGTCCAGGTTTTTTCCACCTAACTTATGTGGAACCCAAACCTGAAAGCAATTAACGTGACCAAACTGGTACGGATGATTGCCACCCCTGGAACTGGATGTTCGGAGCACGTCGGTGGCTGTCTCCCGTGTGGTAGAACTGATTGTTCTCAGTGTCTCCATTTGATCGCTGTCAACTTCACCTGGTCTGCCCGACCGTGGAGCGTCGTCCAGCGGGAAATCTCCAGCACGAAACTGCGCAAACCACTTTTGACACATTTGATCAGTCACAGCACCTTCTCCACACACTGTACAAATCTTTTTTTTTTGCATTTCAATTGCATTTTTAATCTTTCTTGAAATATAAAGCACAATATGCCCAAAATGTTACTTACTCCATCTTCAATATTAAAATGCCTACACAAAAATTCACCAATTTTGATAACCTTTTTTTAATGCACGCTGATATGACAGCTGTCACATACAATCTAACAAAATTGTTTTGAATGACGTGAAAGACAACTAAGTGCCACTAGAGCCATTGTACGGAGAAAACGCAACGGACTTTTTGGCCACCCCAGTATTTGCTATGGTGCACACCTACTGTGTACCGAGCAGTTGGCAGGAGATGAAGGCGTGGTGCAACACCTGCTGCAGGTGGGGAATGCTGGGGAGGGTACCCATGGCCAGGGGAACAGTGAACTGAACGTGTTTTGGAAGGGGGGCTGGTTATATACACACACACAGGTTAGAAAATGCATCCCCTTCAATCCCGCAAATTCCTTACTGGGATTCTATTGCACAGAAATGAAGGCGCATGAGAGGTGTGCAAGGGTGTTTGTTAATCGTGGGATTGTTCGAGAGGCAGAAGGCAAGAAACAAGACGCTCGCTGGTTTCCAGACGTCCGTGTTACGACCTAACACGCACTGCGTCGCCCTGCTGCAGTGCCTGAGGGGTTGCCTGGGTGTTACGTGGAAAAGCAAAACAAGTGTGCTTGCCTCTCCTTTTTCACAAGAGACACGGGCGTTGTATGGAAACATAGACGTACGTGCGTGTTTATTTTTGTGCGTTAAGGAAGAGGCTGTGAAAGGACACGAGCCGGTTGTGTGCAGAGATCACGTGCTGGTACCCGGACATGGTTTGGAGGCTTCCGGAGGTACAGGGAAAGCATAATCTCGGTAAAAGCAGGGTGTGTATGGGATTGGAATAAAAACGTGTTTATCCGCCCAGCAGTAAAAAGAATGGGTGGATGAAGTGAAGACATTAGTGTGATTCTCCAGAGTTCTATTTCAGTAAGCATAAATCGTTTATTTAAAAAAAGATCGGTGAAATACAGAAAAGAGGAGAAGCAGCTAGTAATTGTTAAAAACATCTCTTTTTTTGTCCACAGACTCCATCTAAAAAGAAAGTTGAAATTAGCACTATTGCAAGCAATTACCACCTGGAAGTTAATCCCAGGTAAGCTGTTACCGTATAGAAATAAGCATTTTTAGAATAGTGGTGTTCAGGCTTTTTTAAAAACAACACTGTTTCTTGAAGAAAACTTGTGTATGAAAAAACCCAGTGCATAAAAGATAAAAGGGAACTGCCTTGTGTGACGTCACCTAGAACCTTTTGCCGTGCCTTCTCTCTGAGACCCCTCATTCAAATAGTTTTGGTAATTAAGTTTCTTTGCTCGGTTGACCTTGGTGTTTTACACGAAATACATCACGTAGTTTGAAAATATTGTATCGACTCATTGAGAACTGTTGGTGTCTAAAAAGTTTGTAATGCCTGGAGTGAGCATCTCACAAGGTGCGCTTGGGTAGCCGCGCCTGGGCCAGTCCCTTCAGTTCCCTGATTAGAGGGTGTTACCGTGGTCCCGCCCACGCTCCCCGTCTCTGTCTGTCGTGAGGCGGTGAGATGGGGTCTCGCTGGGGGACGTGGAGGACGGTTGCCGCGGCGGGGAGGTGCTGCCGGAGTGGATGGCGCGGAAATGATGGCAGCGGCAGCAGAGTCCGCGGGGCTTCGGGCCCCAGAAAGGTGTTGGCGAAGGATAACAGTCGGGGTCGGGGTCAGGGTCGGGGTCAGGGTCGGGCGGAGGCCCCTGCGCTTCAGGACTGCGGGCAGGAGGGATGGAGTATGAGCCGATCTGTGCCGAATGTAAGGCCCGCTGAGAAAAGCGTTGCGTGGGTCGTCGTCACATCAGGTCCTCGAAAGTGCCTGACAGGTACCACTATTATTTTCCGTAATGTCAAAGAAAATGAAGAGGAATGGAGCTGGCGGGAAGGGTCTGCCCATGGAGGTAGAGGAAGCGCTCATTCCATAGAAGGGAGATGGTTCCGATTCTTGGCTAGAAAACGATCGTGAACAGACAGGCACGGTTCGCTGATCTGATAACTGCGTGGAGAGAGGCCTGGCGCCCGCGAAGTAAAGCTGATGGCTCGGCCCTCTTCTCGCCGCGGCCACTGCGGGGCCTCTGGAGCCAGGGCGGCCGCGAGCCCGTGCGCTGATTGGTTTGCGGTGCTTGCGATTGCCGTTCAGCCTGAACTAACCAGGGCGTTCGCGTTGGGTGGTGAGGCACGTGTGGGAAGTGCTACAGCAGCGCATGGGTGTGGCTGCCTGTGGCAGGGCAGCGCCCCGGGGTTCTGGGTCCCGAACGCCCTTCCCTCGCTGGGTGCGCGCCACACGGTGCTGGGAGGGCCTGTCTAGACTCGCGCTCTCAGATGTCCGCGGTTTTGGTGAGGGGGCCGGAGAGTGGGGGCTGGATTTGTTTCAAAGAGTTATTTTTATATTGTGAGTAATTATAGGTAATTAAGAAATTAGTTGTGACTGATCAGTAAATATAGTGTGTATAGAAGTATTAAAGTAATTGACAAATGCTTAATTGTTAGTTGTTGCCCTTTTTAAGTAACAGTAAACTTAAAAGAACTGTTTCATGTTTTCAGTTATGTTAATTACATTATTAATTGAGTATCGGAATATTGTTGGTATTTTTAACAGCCCTAAAGTATCTGCTTTAAAGTTTTGTGAATGTAATTAGCTGTTACTAATTTTGATTAAAATTGCAACTACTTAAGATCTTAATAAGGGCATGGTACTTGGAAGGTATTGACATGTGTATACATGACACGTAAAACACGTATTTCTTTAACCACGACTTCCGTGTTTGCAGCGATGCTGGGAACAGCGACCGGGTGGTCATCCAGGAGATGTTGAAAACGGTGGCCCAGTCCCAGCAGCTTGAGACAAACGCCCAGAGGGACTTTAAAGGTCTGTGACGGGCAGATGCTCCAATTGTGAGGGGTGCGCCTGGAGGAGTGTGGTGGGGACCCGTGCATGTCACCCACGTGCTTGCCTTCTGTCCCACGCCAAGCCGCCGCTCCTTCTGGGGGCCGGGAATCTGAGAGTGAGGAAGAGAATCGGTGACTTCCAGGCTCATGGGAGTTCGTGTGTAGGTCAGCGGGTTGAATTTTAGTGGAAAGAGGCCTATCTGTGCTACTCATTTGTTATTTTAGAACTAGATGAGTAATGGAAATGCTTTATTTAAAATAAGAGGTGATTTGGAAATAACTGTTCCTAGGACCGAAGGTACATGTTTATTATCGAGTATTTAAATGAAAGGAAAGTTCACGCCCGCTGCAACCCCATCCCGGAGAGACAGTTACTGTAGCGCATTTGTCGTCATCCCCCTCCCCCCACCCCCCCTGTCATGCACATGCACGCGTGTGCGCACGCTCCTACGGAAGACCTGGCGGTCGACGTGCCCACACTTAGTGCTGTTGCCGTGCGTGCAGGGTTCTCCGTCAGAGGTGGGGCGCCAGCGCGCGCCTCCCCGGTCCCTGCGCTGGTGAGGGGTGGCCCGGCGCTGCGGGCGGTCCTTTCCGGTCCTTGTCGGGGTGTGAGGAAGTTAGCGGCGGCTTTTTCCCTAAGTGATGATTTGTTTCTTTTGCTCATTGCTGCTTTTACATTTTTGTGAATTGCTGGTGCATAGTCGGGCCTATTTCTTATCCTTCCTACTCAGTCTGTATTTCAAAGTAATTGATACTTGCTTTCTTGTTTTTGCTGCTATAAATGGAGTTTTCTTACACTTGCTCTTTTATCTACATATATGACGGCTATGATGTTTACATCTAAATTCTATATACTGCCATGTTATTAAATTCTGTTTGTAGCGTTTGGGTTTTTTGGAGACGTGCCCCTATCGGCCGTAAATGTGCCCACGTTTCCCTTCTCACTCGTGCGGCTTTACCGCTTTCCCGTCCCGGGGGCGCGGCAGCCCCCAGTGGGGAGAAGAGGCAACGATGAGTCTGGCGGGACTGGAGGGGGCCTTGAGTGGCCGCGTAGAGCCAGGCGCTGGGTCCCGGCCTGAGGTCGGTCGGTCCCATCGAGGTGCAACACGCCTGTCGCGCTCTCCCACGGGGCGCTCCTGACACGGTGCGTGTCGCAGTTCTCGGGCGCCGCTTTGCATCCGTGAGTGAGTGAGTGTGGTTTTTCTTCTTGGCTCCGTGGACGTGATGGGGTGGCCACACTGCGTTGCATTTCTGGAGAGGAGCCCGCCTGGTCGCGTGCTAACTTTCTGAGCGTGCCGCTGCTCTGACTGCACGTGTTTTTGTGCCCCCTGGTTCTCCCCTTTCGTTTGCTGCTGTTGGGCCGCATTTCATGATCGCCCTCCCTGTCTCCGTTTGTCCCGGGGCTGTCAGTTTGGGCTGTTTCCTCCACGCCGCGAACACGGGCTGGGCGGGCGCTTCCAGTTGTGTTTTCCGACTCCTGCTCTGTCGCACTCGCTGCCTCGGGGTTCCTTGCTCTCAGCCGTCCCTGGGTCCCCGTGGGTGCCGGTCTCAGGCTGGCCCTCGGTGCTCCCCGGTGTGCTCTTGTGGGCGATGCGGGTCCTGCCTGGAGGCCGTGAGGGACTTGGGGGCGGGGGTCCTGGCCTCTTCCTCCCACGCTAGTTGGTGGTTTGCGCTCGCTCCCGTTTGTGGTTCTCAGACGGGGCTTGTCCCTGAGGTTTGATGTGAATGTGGTCGTGGGTCTCTGGTTCCGGCACCCTCAGGGCCGTCTGCTTGTGCGGACAGATTCAGACGCTGCGGTGCCACCGCTGCCGTCTTGTAGAAATGCCGCGGTGCCTTGGCACTCGTCATCTATTCTCTGTGACGCGTGACGGAGCATTTGCTCCTGCGGGACGGTGTCATGACTCACACAAGTTCTGGAGAGCGTGACAGGTGGGCGAGCAAGCACCGAGTGCTGGCATGTGTTTTCTGGTCAGAATGCGGCAAGCGCCGGGTGTGACGGGTTCTGAGGCCGATGGGTGTGGCGGTGCCAGCGTGATCCGGTGTGAGGAAGCGTGCAGCCGGGTCGGTCTGGAACGCTCAGGGCCGGCCATCCTGAACGGAGCCAGCCGGGAACCTGCTGCACAAGCGACCAGGCACCTCCGCCTTGCGAGCTCCGCGCGCCTCCGCGCTGGTTGTTCCCAAGTGCGTTCCCGAGGACGCTAAGGTCTCAGGTGGCCTGCAGCCATGTCCTGCTGATGCAAAGTGTTTTGGGAAATAGCGCGCCGTGCATCCGTGTTTGAGTTTTTTTTTTTTTTTAGTGCATAAAAATAATAAAAAGGCTGCAATGAATTCCATAGCAGGTAACCTCTTTAACTTCATTAAGTCTAGAGTTCCTGAGGCTTATTATAGAATTTTTTAAATAAAAGAAATTATTTTCACTACACCTATAACTTTTATATGTCTTGCCAAAGGCAAGAGTAGTACGTAAGGGTAATTATTTAGGATTTCACGCTGAATAACAAGGAGGAAGAAGGAGACAGATGTTCACAGTTTGCTTTGTCTCCCTCGTCCCAGTGGTTTTGTTGACAGAGGTTGACAAACTCACCAAAGACGCGCAGCACGCCCTGCGCAGGACCATGGAGAAGTACATGTCCACCTGCAGGCTGATCCTGTGCTGCAACTCCACGTCGAAAGTGATCCCGCCCATCCGCAGCAGGTGCCTGGCGGTTCGCGTGCCTGCTCCCAGCATGGAGGAGGTCAGTCCAGCGCGCGTTTGGTTTTGTAAGAGCACAGCGCAGTGTCTCAGTACTTTGGGAAAATCTCCGTCCTGGGTGCTGACCTTCGGTAGATGCACAGACCAGTGTATGCGAGGCCTGTCCGGAAAGTGCTGTGCTGGGAAAAACACGTTTACTGAAGAAGACACAAGAAACACTGCACAGAGGACAGTGATGCCTCAGTCCCCTTCCAAGTGGGCACCTGGGGATCTCACACAGTTCTCCCAATCACCATCAGCTGCCCCGTCATATTTTCCTGAATCTCATTGATGGTCTGAAATCTCTTCCCTTTCAAAGCTGATTTTAGTTTTGGGAAAAGCCAGAAGTCACAGGGCAACAAATCGGGGCTATGGGGGAGAGGGGTGAGTCACCTGGGTGATTTGATGTTTCACCAAAAAACTCTGCACAAGACGTGATGCATGAGCGGGCACATTGTCAGGATGAAGCTGCCCATCACCAGCTGCCCATAGCTGCGGCCTTCTGAAGCATCGGAATAGTTTCCATGGAGGAAAATTCAAGCTTAATACAAAATCTGATGTAGACTCGTTGCTCTATTCGCTCAGTCATTTTTTAATGCGATGGCCACACAGTGCACATGCTCACTCAGCGGCACGGCACCTACCGTAGCCCCCACTGACTAGTACAGTGACGTCATCATTGTTCACACATACTCATGCCAGTCCACTGTCCTTGGCTGCCAGGTGACATCGATATTGTGCAAACCATTCTCCTTATATTAACAATGGCTGGACTTTTCCAGACAGACCTCGTGTAGTAGTAAAGTCCAGATGCCAATATATAAAAAGTGTTCTTCGTTTTAAGTTATCTTTTACCTTTAACAAGTAGATACTGAGAGTTTTACTGATCTAAGGAAAGGTTAGTTATTAGTATCTTCTACCTCAGCCTGATTCCGTTGACTCCAGAAGAGACCTGAGTACGGGAGAAGCAGGCTTGGCAAGGAGGTGGTGGGGGACGCGCGCTGCTGGGGGCGTGGGGGGCCGGAGGCAGGGAGAGAGCACGGAGCACAGGGTGGGCGATGGGGGTCCTGAGGCGTTCCTGTTGGGGGGGTGGGGCGTGCAGGGTCTGGTCACTGCAGCGGCTCTACTGACTCGAGACCACCACGCACAGCTGCAGACCTACCTCTGCTCGCCCCCACCATCTGCATATCAGTCACGGTCGACAGCTGTCAATGAAAACGCTAACGATAAGTGGCTTCCCTGCTGTTAATAGATTTGGGGCAATTTCCTGCAACACTGTATTAGTTGCACAGTGTTGAAATACCTGCATTTGCATCAGCTGTAAACACTTTAGGAGTGACACAGGTGAAAGGGTCCGTGAATCCAGCGGGGTCGTGGGGGGCCCCACTCTCCTCGGCCCCATTCCCATGGAAGTCCGTGCAGACAGCACCTCCGGGGTGTGCGGGACTCAGCCCCGGGGGCTCTGCTGGGTGGCCTTGCCCTTCCCCTGTTGCAGGGCCAGCTGCTGCCTCTTCCCGACAGCTGTGCGAGGCCCCTGGCTCCTGCTGAGGGAGCAGCGGGCTGGGGGGCAGGGAGTGCCGGCTGGGGAGGCGGGGTCGGTCTGTAAAGGTGTTTTCAACAGGGACCTGAATATGCTGTTTGACAGGTGGCTTGTTTTGTTAATTGCTTCATTCATAGATTTGCGACGTGCTGTCCGCTGTGTGCAAGAAGGAAGGCCTGAGCTTGCCCCCGCAGCTGGCCCGCAGGCTGGCCGAGAAGTCCTGCAGGAACCTCAGGAAAGCCCTGCTCATGTGCGAGGCCTGCCGCGTGCAGCAGTGAGTGTGGCCACGTCTGCAGCGCACGCTTGGGCGGGGTGGGGGTGGGCTGCTTCCGTTTTGGTGGCAGTGTCGTCTTTTTTCCACGTAGGTACCCCTTCACCGCAGACCAGGACATCCCTGAGACAGACTGGGAGGTGTACCTGCGGGAGACCGCCAACACCATCGTGAGCCAGCAGACCCCGCAAAGGTAGCTGCGTGAGGGGCCCCGGGCGCTGGGCCTCCCGGTGCCGCCGCTGTTCTCAGGGGGCTGTCTGCGAGCGCATGCGACTTAGGGCTGTGATCGAATTTTCAGTCTAGATGCTGAGCTTGCACAGGGAAGGCGGGATGTGGTTTTGGACATGCGCTGGTTCAGGATGGTCGGCGCCTGGCGTCGTGGCTCCTGCCGAGCTGTGGGCATGGGACGTGCGCGTACAGCAGAGCCCGTCCGGGCTTCTGGTTTCCCACGCTCCCCCGCGGCCCCTCGCACTGCCGCGCCGACCGGGCAGGGCAGCCATGTGTCGTGGCCACGAGTCTGCTCTACCCGCCGCTGGGCGGTGGCCCTGTGGTGCGTTCCGTCCTGCGTTCCCTCGTCACTTGTTGGTTGGCCGGCAAGTGACTCTTCAGTCTTCGTGGCACCCTTCCAGAAGTAGCTGGTAGCCCTGGACCTGAGGGCCGTCTGCCTTCACAAGAGCTCTGACAATCTTGTTTCCCAGCATGAGCGCAGATTAGAAAAAGCGTCTGTACGTGTGTGCTGAGTATGGTGAGCCGTCTGAGAAAATGTGTGCATTGGATTGTTTGTTAATTTACTGGGGTGGCCAAAGGGTCCATTTGCTTTTTTCCGTACGGTGGCTGTAGTAGCGCCTTAGTTGTCTTTAACTATCTGAGACAGTTTTGTTAGATTTAATTGTGACAGCTGTCATATCAGTGTGCATTTTTAAAAAAACTTGCCAAAATCGGTGAATTTTTGTGTAGTCATTTTAGTGTTGAAGATGGAAGAAAATAAGCAACATTTTTGGCATATTATGCTTTATTATTTCAAGAAAGGTAAAAATGCAACTGAAGTGCAATAAAAGATTGGTGCAGTGTGTGGGGAAGCTGCTGTGACCAGTCGAATGTGTTGAAAGGGATTTGTGAAGGTTGGTGCTGGGACTTTCCGTTGGGTTGGGCTTCACGGTTGGGCAGACCAGTAGAAGTTGCGAGCCATAAAATCAAGACGTTAATTGCAAATAATCAATGTTCTACCACATGGGAGATAGCCGACACACTCAGAATATCCTGATCAATAAAGCTATTGGTGAAAATGAAAAATGTACCTTATTTTACAGGAAAAAAAGTAAATGGACTTTTTGGACAACCCAATACAAAGTAAAACACATCAGTGGGTGCTTGGAAAAAATGTTATTTTTATTAAAAAATATCACTACTTATGTTTTATGTAGGCTCCTGGAAGTTCGTGGAAGACTCTACGAGCTTTTAACCCATTGCATCCCTCCCGAAATCATAATGAAGGTAATGGATTCCTCCTTTGGAGCCTTTTGTCCGCTTGGACCTTGGGCGGGTGGTCACGGCGCTTTGTAGTCCTCAGCACGGTCCCCTCTTGCTGAGGTCGTTGCTCAGCAGGAGCTCACTGAGACCTTCCTGTGTGCCCGGCACTGTCAGGGGGGTGCTGAAGAAGATGGGAGGGCTTGTTCCTGCCCAGAAGTGACATTTCCCTGGGAGGGACGGGAGCAGGTAAAGAAGCAGAAGGGTTTCAACTCGTCAGAAGGGCTACGAGGGAGCGCCCGGGGGAGCCAGCACTGGGGAGTGAGCGCCGGAAGGTCAAAGGTGGCCTCGCCGGAGTTCCCTTTCATGGGAGTTGGGGAGGTTGAAAGGAGGGACTGCACGGGTGGCTGGGGACCCAGTGGGCCAGACCCCTGGGCTGGGTGTGTGGGTGGGGGCGGGCCTAAGGACAGGCAGCGGCCGAGCTGCGTCTGGGCCGAGGTGTGCCGTAGGCACAGCTTCTGAGTGGGGCTGCCGGCTCCCTGGCCAGAGTAGTCGTGGGACTGGCAGGGGTTTTGTTCATTTGTATTTACATGGTAACGTTCGAATGAAAAAATTCAGATGCTGCCAACTGTGCAAAAAAAGTGGAAGTCTACCCGTTAGTGTCCATAAGGATAACCAGTTTTGCGGACCTGTATTCTGTCCACACAGAAATGAGCCTGTGTGTGTGTGTGTGTGTGTGTGGTGTGTCACACACTTCACGGTGCCCTGCGCTGTGTTCTCCTTCACCACAGCGTATTCACCTCACTCTCTAGTGGGGGGAGGGGTTCCTCCCTGTAACTGCCCCTGGTTTGTTTTTGACCGGCCCCCTAGTGGTGGCGCTTGAGGTTGTCTGTGGGTGCACAGGCGGTGAGGCCACAGGAAGCATCCTGTGTTTCCATCTTTGCACCGGGTGCATTCGAGTGTTTGGAATTTGGAATATGCTAGATAATCCCCACACTTTCCATTGTGCAAAAGGCACACAGCCGTTCGCTTTTGGGTAAAGACTACCAGTCCATACAGGAGAATTAAGGATGTCACAAATAAAAAAAGAACGTACTTCTGTTTTGAAGGAGAGAAATAAAAGCTTTCCTGGCCAGTGGTTTTAAGTGATTACTGTTTTAATTGTTTTCTTTCCTTAGGGCCTGCTCTCAGAGCTTCTGCACAACTGTGACGGCCAGCTGAAAGGGGAGGTGGCCCAGATGGCAGCTTACTATGAGCACCGCCTGCAGCTGGGGAGCAAAGCCATCTACCACTTGGAAGCCTTTGTGGCCAAGTTCATGGCACTGTATAAGAAGTTCATGGAGGACGGCCTGGAGGGCATGATGTTCTGACCCCTGTCAGTGACCCCTCCTGCTGTGTCCCAGTGTCCGCCTTTGCGGTCCGTGCTCGTTGGCAGAGCCGCGGAGGAAATAAACTTGACCTGACCTCACGGTGTCCTGTTTGTGTCCGTCGCAGCCGTCCCTCTGTGAGCTGCTCGCCCTCCTCCCCCCCACACTCTGTGTCTGGTCGCCTGCAGGGACACGACCCAGTCCTCCACCCAGTCCTCCGGGCCTGGGGGCTGCGGAGGGCGTCTTCACACAGCAGCTCCGAGCAGGGGCGTTAATTTGGGGCAGCCACAGCAGTGAGGCAAACTGAAAGGTTTCACGTCTTCTACAAAGAGTGGAACTGCCTGGATGAGGATGTGGGGGACCTTCTTGTAGCAGTTTGTGACAATCAGGAATTGTTTGATTGACAGGCACTGCTACTCAGGTTCCCCTAGGAAATATACAGGTTTAGCCTAGGGGAACCTGTCTGGTCAGGAGAAATGAAGGTTACTTTTGGGGGGTAGGGGGGACACTAGCCAGTCCCCGGTTAGCTGTCTCAGCCCTGGGAACCCCTCACATCAGGAGGGACATCGGTGTTTTAACAGAAGAAGTGGGAAGGTGAGGTTTGGATGAGGTAGGATTTTTAATTTGTGAAACGAAACGTAAAAACGAGAATTTAAATGATTGGTGTGCTTGGAAGTGTGGTGAGTTCTACAGTTTGTGCTGCTTTGGAGCAGCGCTTCGGAGAGGGGACCAGTGGGCCAGCACCAGCTTCACCCTGGGGCTCAGGCCTTACTCTAGCGATGCTTAGTCACAACTGGGGGCTGAGCCCCCCTGTCTCCGGGTGGGGCCGCCTTGGTTGGGGGGGCTCGTGCACACCTGAGCTGGAGAACGCAGGCTCATAGCCAGTGGGCAGGGCTGGGACTGACCTTCCCGTCCCAGGGGAACAAGTGCTGCCTACCCCGCAGCCCTCCTTAGTGACACGGCCGCTCTGGCGCCCCTTCTGGACAGAGGTGTTCAGTGCAGGGTGAGATGCCAGGCGCTGCGCTGG
The DNA here is from genome assembly GCA_004027475.1 of Anoura caudifer. Classification (NCBI taxonomy): domain Eukaryota; kingdom Metazoa; phylum Chordata; class Mammalia; order Chiroptera; family Phyllostomidae; genus Anoura; species Anoura caudifer. Next base: position 55,597 of record PVKU01001703.1, on the reverse strand, counting down.
TTCTTCGTACGTGTTATTTCACGAATGGCCGGAATAACCTACGTGCTAAGTGTTACCTCTGTCCCGTGTGAGAAGAAGCTGATTTGGGTCTGCGACTTCTGAGGTCTTGCAGCTCCGGGCACGGAGACAGACAGACTGCCGAAGGGACCCTACTACCGAGTAGAATAAGAAATTGGGGGGCGGTTTGGTTTAGTAATTGAACTTCGCTCTTAGAGTTCAACACGCAACTTTAGTTCCCCCTGGATTTCAATGTCTGTAACTTCAGCCTTTATGGGAATTTAATCTTTGGATTTTATAATCTTCTGGATTTTGGAAAATTCCTCTCCTGAAGCATCTCTTTCATTATGGAAGCATCCTTACCCTTACGATAAGACTCTCAACAGAGCCCCTGGCACGCTTCACTGCACAGCATGCCTGGACCTAATTTCGAACGGAAGAGAATAGCGGATACATTTTCCACTTTGGGCGTGGCTCGGAGTCATGGTTGGTAGATTGAGTGCGTTGTTCTGACCCACTGCACGTTCTTCTGGGGACGGTGCGCAGGCTGCCTGCCACTGGGCCCGGGGGAGACCCCTCATGGAGGTGGGAGCAGGGTCCTGGGGCCGGCAGCCGCAGCTCTCGCTGGCCCTGGACTTGCTGCTGAAGCCCAGCGAGGAAAGAGCCTGAAGGCCAGGGGCGGGGTGGGGTTCCCCTCCTCCGCTCCCGCTGCGGTGTTCGGTGTTCGCTGAAAGGGTTCGGACTCCCGGGGACGCCCGCCCGCCCCATTCGTGTCCCTCTGCCTCTGCGGAGAGGCTCAGCCTGAGGGCCCTGCTGGGCTTGCCCCGCGGGCACCCGTCCTCCCGCGGGCACTGCGTTCTCCTCCGTTACTCTGCCCCGGGGCCTGCTCTGGAGCCGTGGGGCCCCGCCCCAGAGCTGTGCGGCCCCGCCCCGCAGGTCCCAGTTAGGGGTCCCGGCCCGAAGCGCGGTCTTTGGACTCACACTCTATCAGATGCAGAAGGGATGCTTTGCCTTCGCCTTTTCTCTCGTTTTGGCCCCTGATGTACACCCTGCCTCTCTTTGTTCAAACCCACTTTGCTTTCTCAGAGGCTTTACTTTTGTTTGTTTGTTTTTTTAGTCTTTAATTTTCTCATCAGAAATGAAAATGAATTCAACGAATAGTTATTGAGAACCAACGTCACTGGGGTGGGCCCGGGGAACACAGAAATCGCATCACGCTGCGCGGTGGCTGCATATTTACGTGCCTCTGTACAGCATTAGGAAAACACGTGCATCAGAAAGCCGGCGGCACAGAAGAGGCGCTCGGTCCGCCTGGGGGCTTGGAGGCAGGCGGCCGACAGGGAGCATAACTTCAGCAGTGCCTGGGAAGCAGAGCTATGGATAACTCAGGTTCTCTGCATTTTCTGATAGTCTTCCCTCTAAGAAACATGAATTATGTTTATAAATCAAACTATAGGACACAAGCGTATGCATTATATGAATACATGTATTTACAGTTTTAAGTAAATAATGGTTTCCTGACAACGGGCCCAGTAAATAGTGTCCCTCCTAAAGCTGTGGCTGGATAAGGCCTGTCTGTCTGGGTGTGCCACGTGTGGGTTTTAGAAGAGGGGGGGGAACCTGCAGCAGCCAAGCCCCTGAAGGGAAGTCCAGGGCACAGTGATGGGAAGAGGGCTGGAGTCCCTGCCATGGTGCAGGCAGGTGGGGGACTGCCCTCCAGTGCTTGCTCTGGGGCGGGCAGGTGGCTCTCCTCCCCTGGACCAACCCGTGTTAAGACATCAGCATTATCGAACTCCAAATATTTGCATGGTATTGTATTTTTTCCTAATTGTCCCTTCTGCAAACTTGACATTCACTGTTGTTGCAAACAGTCATCCTGGGACTTGGTCCCCAGACCCCTTGCCCTTCTGGTTGCTGGTCTCTGGAGGTGCTGCAGCGTGTCCTCCGCCTCTTACACTGACGCCCCCCGCCCCCCAGGTCCAGGCAGCGCGGAGCACGGAGGGCTGTCTGTTCTTCCCCTCAAGGCTCCATCGGGAGAGAAGCCAGACAAATGCAAGGGGGCCCTTTTGGTCTGTGGCATGATTCGCCTGTCACGATTTTCCTCCAATCAGGGGGCGGTTGCTCTGGCAACAACCCTGTTATCTCCCTTGAAAGAACCTCCTGCTGGTTAGCCGTATTTCATTTTCACAAAATGAACGAGCCCTCCTTAAATGAACGTGACTCCTTTAAGCAGCTCAGTCCTTCCTCGCTCTTGTTATTTACGAGGCACGCGAACTGAGATCCTAGCGTATTTAAGAATGTATCGCCTCTCAGAGGACACACACCGGTTAAAGGCCGCATGTTCATTTCAGGATTTGTTAGCGCAGAGAGGATACACTTGATTTTCACGGGACACTGAATTGATGATACCCGTGCAGGGTTCTCTTTCACAAGCCTGTTAATGGTTGCGGATGGCAGGGTGGCTTTGCAAAGGGAAGCACTGGGGCATTTTCTCTCGTTTGGAGTCTCAGGAGGAGGCCACTGCAGTTGGAGGCGGTGGGGGCAGTTCTGCCGCAAGGACCCCCGCGGTGCCGCGCAGAAGCCCTGCGCCAGGTGCATGCGGTCGGTGGTCTCTGCAGTCGCACTGACCCTGAGAATGTAAGAAGAGGGTTTGATGAGTGACAGACAGGCCTGCCACTTCAGGGGTAGAAAGCCACCTGCAAACCACAGGCTTCTTGCTGCTGTGTTAGGTGACAAAAGGGAAGGGCACCCCACTGACGGTGAGGTCACGCAGCACACAGATTTACTCAGTTCCCGAGTCTCGTCCTCGTGTTTTCAGAGGAGGCGTTTGTCTTCCAGTCGCTCGGAGACGCTCAGCTGGGCCGCCCGCAAGCTCTGCTCAGCACTTCCACCCAGCGAGTCTGCCTGTTCCCGTCACTGAGCAGGAATTAGGTCTGGTCATTAAATCCAATCCCCGCCGAGTCTTCTTAGGCGGTTTACTTAGGATCTGTGCAAAATGGAATCCCCGAGGGACGGAGAATTAGCATGTTGCGAAGCGCAGTGGCAGCGAGATAAATTTAGCAGCTACTTTTGCAAGAGGAGCTTACAGACTTCCCCTGACCGGCCTTCCTACGTTTTCCATCAGCAGCTCCCATCCTTTGTACTGAGGTGTGTTCCTGTATTTTCTGCTGGTTTTCTACATCAATAGGCTGCTTTGGAAATCATTTTTTTTTTTTAGTAAATCTGTATGTCTTTAGCTGACTCATACACACACGTTAAAATACTTAAAAATGAGACAATGAAAGGTTACAAAGTGCACATATAAATATATATGTACATATATAATGCACATATTTGTATTTTTAAGTCACATTTTGTTATGTATCTTGATGTACATATTTTGATACATATCTTCTACAAGTGTCCTAAATTCTGAGTATTTTGATCTGATCCCCTGCAGATGGCAATTTACCCGTCCTGTTATTTTACAGGAAGTGGGAAAATCAGAATGCAAAAATCTGGTGACGGCAGCTGCGGACGTGACCGCTGAGGCCACCCCACCCAGTCCGTGGCTCCAGCCTCCAGCCGCATGGTTTCATCACAGAATGCAGTTCACACGTGGCCTCCCAGTGCTGTTGGGGTCCATCATTTGTGAAAAATTCTCGCGGGACTTCTCCAGGCGGGTTGTGGAAAGGGACTTCCTGCAGGTCTTCAGGGGAACCCTTCCCACAGGAAACTTCGGTTAGTCCATCGGTTTTGGCTTTGTATCTGGGAATAGTGACAAATTCCTTTTGCTGAGAGATTATTTTTTGTCACAATTTTATAACCACATTGCTGTGTGCCCCCAACACTCCTATGTCGAAACCGAACCCTCAGAGTGATAAAATCTGGAGGTGTCCGTGGTGGTTAGGTCATGCGGGTGGAACGCTCGGGAATGAGACCAGTGTCTTTTCTTAAAAAGGGTTTTATTTATTGATTTTAGAGAGAGGGCAAGGGAGGGGGAGAGAGAGGGAGGGAAGCACCGAGGTGAGAGAGAAACATCCATCAGTTGCTTCTTGTACTCGCCCGACTGGGGCGGAACCTGCCACCTGGGCCTGTGCCTTGACCGGGACCGGACTGGTGACCTATCTCTTTCTGGGACGTCGCCCAACCCACAGAGCCACCCGAGTCAGGGCGGGTTGGTGCTGTTGCCAAAGGGACCACAGAGAGGTCTCCTGTGCCAACCTCCCCAGGGGTCTGCAGAGCGAGGGTACTCCTCAGGGTGCCGGCCAGCAATCGCAGGCCCCGAGGCTGAGCCGGGGGCGCGATGGGAGGTCAGCGGGTGAACCGGGGTCAGTCTGTCTAGGGAGGACAGGGCTGGGGGTGGCCTGAGGAGGTCTGGGGGGGCGGGGCTTAAGTTTTAAACAACAGAGATGTTCTTCCTCCAAGCCATGGGAAGCCTTTGAGAAGGTTTACGTGGGAATGATACCATCACAGAAGGAAAATGGAGTCTCGGGAATTTAGGGTGATGTTTGAAAGGAAAGGGCATAGCGGCGGGGGGGGGGGGGGAGGGGGG
>PVKU01001703.1:0-50966 GCA_004027475.1 Anoura caudifer | reverse complement strand
GGCGGTTCGGCCCGTGGCTGTGGATGGAAAATGACTGCAGTTGAAGCTGTGGGAGGGGATGGGAGGCGCGACCAGGAACTGAGGGAGAGAAGGAAACTGGGGGAAAGAAGCCACACAGCAGCCTGGAAGGAGGAAGGTTTCCGAGCAGGAGAGAGGTCGCTGGCCCCCACGGTTGCAGCAGAGTGTCCCAGGAACGCGGCACCTTCACTGCCCGGAGTCCGCCTCTCAGTTCAGAACATCTGGAAATTCTGTAAAAAATAGGCAACAACATTTCTACAAGCACCGCTGGGTTTCAGAAAACAAGGGGAACTTACGCCCCAGAGCCTTTGCTTTGCAAGCCTGGCCCCGGGCTGTGGGTGGGGAGAAGCGGGTGCTTGGGAAATCTCAAACGCAAACCTCGGAGAAGGCGGCGTCAGGAAGATGTGCAGGTCTGTGCGACTTCCTACCAGCAGGACTGCGGGGAAATGAACTCGGAGGAAGCTCTGCCAGGGAGGAGAGAGCGTAACAACAGATCCGATTGAAAGTGTGGGTGCGGGCCCACACCCAGAGATTCTGGCCCCCACCGTGGGCTGGCCGGGCTGGCCAGAAGGGTCCTCAGCATGGACCCGCCATCAGAGGAAAACTGGCTTTCAGGGGGCTCTCGAGCAGCAGACCTGACCGGACGGAAAACGTGCCACGCAGCCTGTGCCCACCAGGGCAGGCGTGCGGCGGTGGATCGATCGCCTGTGACACCCAGCACTGTGGCGTCCGAGGGGTCTCAGGGGGAGGTGTCCTCACGGCGGCTGAGCAATGCCCTGATGGGGGGGCGTCTTGGGGCAGCACCATGGAGTTCCGTTCTGCAGGCTGAAAGGGCGGAGCTGCAGGGAGCGGTCCCCCAGATTCGGTGGGGGCGCGGGACGCCCAGACGCCCAGGCAGAGCGAGGGCGCAGAGCGGTGTGGGCACCACTGGGGCACAGGCCAGGGCGATGTCCTGGACGTGTGGGGTGCCCTCGCTGCTCGGTGCAGCTGAGGGCCGGCGCACACAAGCTCGCTTTCTGCCCTGGGACCCTGGGTGCTGCCATTTTGGTGGGGTTGGCACCCCAGGGAGGGGACTGCCTTCCAGAAGGTCTAACGTAGATTGATTGCAGCTGAACTGGAAGCTGGGGTTGACCATTCTTAAACCTCTGCTGCTTCTGGGAGAGCAGAGAAAAGGAGGACCATGGTGGGAACTGGAAGGATGGATTCTGGCCATTGAGAAGAAATATGGTTTCATCTACTCAAGAGAGATGGAGGTGAGTGTAGATAATTTCCGGAACATTCGATTTTTAGGCTGCTGGGCAGTAAAAGTTAATGGAAAGCTACAGCATCTCCCTCTAGGCCCGCCCACAGACAGAGCACCCCCTGGGTGGGAAAGAAGGCTTGCGTCATCCATGTGGCTCTGGACCCCCCACGGGTTACGGGCTGAAGATGAAGGGCCAGTGAGCTGCGTGGGCAGCACCCGGGGCAGGTCAGAGCCGTCCCGGCCTCTCCCGACGGGCGTTTCCTCCCGTGCCGGGTCATGGATGGATCTGTGTGCTTTAACTAATTTTCTTTCACATTCCTACCTTCTTTCCCATGCCATTTTCGTTGGTTAGCCTTATGTTTCAAGTCGCAGGCCGCAGAACATTAAGCAGGCATTCAACAGAAACCAAAGAAAAAGAGAGATCTCAGGCTCGGATCTAAGGGCCGGGACCGGCAAGGCTGAGTGAGGGCTGCCTTCCCTCACCGGGCCGGGGGCCTAGAGGTGTCCGGTCTGTCCTGGAAGCATCCATCACCCCAGGCAGGACTGTTTTCCAGTGAAGAGCGAGCATAGGATTCAGGTGGGAAGAGGATCAGCCTGCGCTGGACACCTCTGTTGTTTGTCTTCTCAGCCTCCAAACGCCCTTGCATTTCTGGGGGACCCTCCCACCTGGGAGTCCTGGTGGAAGTGCAGCCCCCCCTCCCCCACATTGTAGATGCTGAAACGGCTGGATGTGCCTCCCCGGCCCGGGTGCTGGGGCGTGAACGCCTCCAGCGCGCCGGCCTCATCCCTCCACTGTCCCTGGGAGAAGGACGCAGAGTCACAGAGCTTGGGAATGGTGGCAGTGGGCAGTGCCAGGGTTCTGGAGCAGCTGTGTCGGGTGGCAGTGGTGACCGAGGTGGCATCCCGACCGAACGTTCCTGGTTCCCGGCTGCTCACTCTCCTCTGGTCCTGCCCGTGTTCTCAGCCAGGCTGACTAGCCCTCCCACTGAGCATGTTCCCAGCACAGCACCCCCTCAGTGAAGACCTTACTGTTGTCTTAAGTTAGTGATGCTCCGTCCCCATGGCTTCCAGCCCAGAGCCTTGATCCTTACAAGACTGATATGTGGGTAATGTTGGGTTTCCAGGCAGGGGCAGCAAGCCAGACAGCACGGAGGGCTGCGTGAAGACCCCTGCCAGCTTTCTGGGTGTGTGGTTGTTGTTTTCAATACTCGCTTACTTTTTCACGTGAAGTAAACAATAGGGAAAAGTAGAAGGACTTGCACTGATAGACAATCGGACACTTAGGGAGATAGATGCTTATCTGCAAAGAAGGACATAAGGAAGCTTCCCCGGTGCTGGTGCGGGTGCTGGCCATGTTCCGCCTCTGGGCCTCCAGGTGGGTTCTCACCCTTCACCTCTCCATCCGGCACCACAGGCGGCCAGCCGGCCTGCAGGTGCAGGGGAGGTGCGGTCAGCGCTGCAGGTCCCGCAGGGACAGGGGAGGGAGGAGCGGATTTCATGGTCCTCTGGCCTGCAGGAGCCCTTCCCAAGGGTTAGACCTTCCACACTGTGAAGGCTGACCTTCCCTAGCACGGGAGGCACCTATTGTGTCTTACTGTGCTAACGAATTTCTGTAACCCCCTTACGAGCACAGTTTAGAAGGCCTCATTTGACTGTGTAAGTTTTCAGAGGCTCCGGATTCCTCCAGATAATCGAGGTATGAAATCTGCCCTTCAGCAGGGCCCAGACAACAGAGTGCGGAAGCCCAGCTCTCTTCTCGCGCTGGCCAGCTTCACAGGGGGAAGAAGCCGTTCCTTGTCAAGGTGACGAAGTACGGCGAGCACCGTCCTGTAGGAGTTGCTCAGTGCTTGGAATCTGGTTCTTCAATGAACACTCGGAATATTCTGGTTTCTGTTTTGATCTTGGCGAAAACGTCCTCACGGAACCCGGCAGGCTGAACGCACCCAACAGCTCAGCTCCTTTGTGCGGGAGTCGTGGAGGGCGGAGGCCTGGGTGGCTGACCTTAGCTCACTCCCTGCCGCAGGCGCCTGGGTGGGCTGCCTTACCCTGGAGAAGACGGAGCGCAGATGAAGCAGCAGGATGCCTTCCATCCATTTGCTCTTTGGTGCGTCTAGAACGGGGAGTGGGGCCGGGAGAGATCTATTTGGCTGAACAATCCAAGTCATGTGACATCTGGAAGATGACAGCATAAGGAATAGGTGAGATCATGCTTCTAAATATAGAACCTTGCACCACAGCTACCCACAGCACCAGCGGGAAGGTTGCGAAGGCAGAATAATGAGTTCGTTTCTGGCAGGCGTCCACGTTCAGCAGCCCGTCAGGAGGACAGGTGGGCTGGCTCGCCACCTGGGACGAGGGCTGGCGCAGGGCGTGATGGGAATCACGGCACGGCGGGGAGAAGGTAAACACTCGGCGGGAGCGGAGGAGCTGCCAGGCCATATGTTTGGCCAGAGCTAAGAAGCTCCTTCTCCAGAATAAACCTCCCTGAAGCAGGCACTATGTTAAAAAAAAAAAATCTGTGGGCTAAGCAAATAGGTCCCAGGATGTAGAAATGCATTTCGTGTGTCGCTGTGTCCAATGTCTGGGATTTGTGACCCGGCCAGAGAGTCACTGGAGGCGTGGTGTGGTGCGGCCGGGGAACGAACACCCAGCGTCAGAGCATCACCCAGAGGACGGGCGGCTGTCGAGGCAGCCGGACGTTGAGCGGTCCGAACACTCGGCACTGTGCCCATTGCAGACTCTCAGAGCTGGAAGGCACCCAAGAGTTGACCAGACTCACTTATAGTCTTTGTCGGACTGTAAGATGCACATTTCCCCCAGATTTGGGAGGAATAATGGTTGTTAGTGCTGCTGTGGAGTTCTGTTTACATTTAAACTGGTGAAATATGTTATTTACCTTATTAAATATTTTACCATATTTTTTGCTTCAAAAATGTTTTCCCTATTTTCCTCCTCTAAAACCTAGGTGTGTCTTATGGTCTGAAAAATATGGCAAGCCCCCTGGTGTGTGGCTAAACTAACGTCCTGAGAGTCACGTGGCTTGTTTAAGGGTCCCACAGCTAGTGGCGGGAAACCTGAAACCAGACCCGAAGTCTTCTGAGCCTCACTCCTCCGCTCGTTTTATCAGAGAACGTGGTTTATGGCTTGTGTTAGTTTCACGTGGATGCTGTAACAAATTAGCGCAAACTCGGGGGCTTAACACAGTGCTCATCTCTTCCCACGCTGCTTCGGAGGTCAGCAATCCAACCCCATTTTCATTGGGCCGATGTCGAGACGCCAACGGGATGGGCCCTGCCAGAGACTCCGGGGGAGACCCAGCCTCTGCCTTGGGCAGCCTCCTTCTTGCACCCCTTGGCTCGGGGCCCCTTCTTTGCCTCCCTCAGCTTCTTGCTTTCACCACCCCATCTTCTGTTGCTGTCCCTCCGCTGTCCCTCTGATGAGGGCACTGGCCACGACCTTAGCCCCAGGCAGGTCATCTGGGGTAATCCCATTTCCAGATGCTCCATCACATCTGCAAAGTCCGTTGTACCATGTGGGGGTGCCAGGGATTAGGATGCGGACCTTCGGGGGGCACGGTTCTGCCTGCCATTCCGTCCTATCCCTCACCCACTGCCCGCCCCCCTCCAGTTCTCTAGCACCAAATAACAGAGGACAGGAGAGATTTCTGGAGTCAAAACCACACACACTCAGGACGCTGGGGTGGTTCTCTTCACCTGACGCAGCACCTTTGCCTCAGTTTCCCTGACCTCGCAATGAGCGGAAGGGCCGATATCACTTCTATCTCACAGATCAATAAAAGAGGGGGCAGTTAAGAACTTTATTCAATTATAGATCGGTTCTTAAGACATGCCTGCTTGTGCCTAGTGACATTTAACTGCTTTAGCCCTTGCAATGGTATTTAAAGTCCTCAGGTTTCTCATCCTTTTGTTACTATTCACAGCAAGTGGCTTCATTTGTTCCTTCGATCAATTTTTCCTTTTATCTCCGTGGTGAGAAAAGAGAGCATTTGCCCGATACCCGTTTGTGTGTGTGACCTCATGTCCTTGGACTGTGCCAGTGGTAAAGAAAACTTACTCATGACTTTAAACTCATTCTCTAAGTCGCTGAATCAAAAGAGGGAAGGGCGTGTCCCCGGAGGCCACGCAGGGAGCAGGCCCAGGGGGAGGAGGCGGCCTTGTTAGCGAGGGGCCAGCCTGGCCTCAAGAGGCTGGTCCGTTTTGCACTGTTCGTTGGCAGGCAGATTAAGTGTCTCACTCTCTGAACGTCTCTCTGGGAGAACAACTGGAGAGAGAATAAACATATTTACAGTTGACCTGAACGTTACCAATACCCCAACATTCCGAACACCCGGCTTTTTTTTTTTTTTTATTAGAAACCATGGCAGTAGGCACTCCATAAATGTTATAAAGCATTGGCTAAATGACCTCGTCACTGGTTGATTCCCTGCCGGAAAGATAATTGAAGAGGGTTTTCGTTCTGGCCTGTTTGCTTCCTCTGCGTTCAAGGATGACTCACAGACTCATATAACTTTTAAAACTGGGCTGAACGCAGGCAGGCCTGCAGTCAGAAAGCTGCCGGATTTGGCTTGCCGAGGAGGCAAAATTGAGGGAAAATATTTTGCTGGACTCGGTAGGGCCTTCGCGAATGTGCAAAAATGGGCACAGAGAACTTCCTTCTATCACTCCAGTGTCACACCGACCACCTGCGTACGTCCAGGCTTCTTATGTGGGAGGAGCCACGGCCACTGTCTGAGGGCACCTCGGGGCCCGAGGACGGCCATGGAGTCGGACACAGCAGCTGTTTGAGCCCCAGCCGTGACCCGGGCCTTTTCAGACCCATTGCTGCGCTCGGTTTTCTCCTCAACTTGGTGGCCCCGTGGGTGTTTCTCCGATTGAACGGATTAGGGCACTGGAGGAGGGGAAGGGAGCTGGTCAAGAGAAAGACCCGAGCAACCCAAGGCCCTTGCTCTTCAAATCCAGATCAGCGCTCTTTGGACTCCACCATGGCTTATTTTTATGCCAGAAATTTCTGTGCAGAGAAAACGCTCATGGGATGTTTGGAAAGAAGTGAGCTCATAAGTGTGACACACCTCCCAAAGAAGGACTTGCGGGGACAAGCTGACGGAACGTGAGGGTGTCACTTCCGGTTTTGCAAAGGGACGCCAGAGCAGGAGCTTCGCCCTCGGGCGACTCGAGGGCCTGGCCCCCCACTGCCACGCTGGCATTCTGAACAGGACCCTCGCCCTCCTCTGCCCTGCCCTCGTTTCCAAGACGGGGCAGCACCACCACTGCGTCTGGGCAGGTGGCCGTGTGAGGGTCACAGGTGGTCATGTGTGCTCGGTTTATATACCTGGGACATTCTGCGGTAGCTACGTGGGAGAGTCAAAGCCGTTTTCAATTTTCTGACACTTTTAAATCAAAGCTAGTCTTCTTTTAAGCCTCTTTTGTAAAGTTATGAGATTCTAAAATTATAGATGATGATTTTCAGAATAACTACATTTGCCTCATTATTTAATACTTTTGTATATAAAACTTTCCCCTTTAACCCTGGACAAGTAGCTCAGTTGATTACAGCATCCATCGTCCTGAGATACCAAGGTTGCGGGTTCGATCCCCAGTCGGGACACATACAAGAATCAACCGATGAATGAATCCATCAATAAGCGGAGCAATCGATTCTCTCTCTCTGTCCACCCTCTCTCTAAAATCAATAAATAACAAATTTTGAAACGCATTACAAGTTTTTAGTTTAATTCTTACATCTCTACAGAACTGGCACGACACCGATCTTTTTCCGCAGCCTTTGCAGGGCACCCCGTTCGGGGTATTTATTGCTCTGTGTGCCGCCACCCCTGCCAGACCACGGGTGGGGCGGGAGGGGACGTGCCGTGAACCCCTCATTCTTCTGTCCTGCCGTTAACAGGCCTTCCCACGGTTTACTGGGCCCCCGTCCGTACCCAGCAGCCTCTGCGGTTCAGGGAGCTGTCAGCCGCCTGGGCTGTGAGCTCCTGCTGTCCGAGGCAACAGTGTAAGGGAGCGCCTGTCCTTTGTCTGCTTGTTTGCTTTTGAATCCTCACCTGAGGGTACACTTACTGATTTTAGAGAGGAAGGGGGAGAGAGAGGGAGCGAAACATCAATGTGAGAGAGAAACATGGATCAGTTGCTTCTCCCACGAGCCCTGACTGGGGGCCTAAACCTGCAACCTAGGCATGTGCCCTGACCAGGAATCGAACCTACGACTTTTTGGTTTGTGGGAATGACACTCCAACCAACCGAGCCACACCGGCCAGGGCCCTGATTTTGTCTTGCCACTCATGGACTGAGGCCCGACCCATGCAATCAGAACTGCATTACCTACCCTCATCTGCATCTATACCAACCAATCCAAACTGCTCCATACCAACCAATCAGGACTCTGAGAATTGCAATGCCTTATTTGCATAAAACTGGCCCAACTGGGAACTTGGGTGGGAACTTTCTGAAAGGTGGCCCCCCTTCATCTTGGTGGGGTGCACTTTTAGCTTCTACTGGAGGCTGCATTTCCCCAGTTTGCAAACGATTCACCAGAAGGAAGTTTGTCCTTTTCCACACCTCAATCTGGGATTTTTTGTTGACAACACTGATTATGATGAGTCCATAATTTTTTTTTAAAAAGCCATAATCTATTCCACGGGCACAGTGACTAATCGTTGCTTCATTACTAACCAACCCAGGTCGGGTTCCACGGAGGCAGCGTGTCGGACACGCCAGGCTGGCAGCGGCTGGTTTGGGGTCGGGCCCGGCATCACCACCCACCGGCTCGGTGCTGTCTGTCTGGAGTAGCTGCTCTCTCCTTCCGTCGGACGTGCTGAGATTCTAAGCAGGCCGTGACTCTGGCTGAGCACGCCTCAGTCCACGCGGAAACATGTGCTCGGAAAATGTCCTTTCACGTGGCGCACCCGTGGAACACGTGGAAGTGGACAGGGAACTGGCCTTCGTGGTTTGGCTCCTTTCACTTCTGTCTCCATCTCCCTCTCAGGTCTTCCCCTTTCCAATATCTTGTCTGCTTTCTGTCACCGAAGCAGGAGATGTCTCACCTGTGACTTCTCACTCGGACTGTCCTTTCGTTTGGTGCCTGGGAGCGGGGATGGTGGGCGCCCACTGGGCTCTTGGCACTGGAAGCGCAGTTGGGTGTGTGACTTACCGGAGTCTCCCGAAAGGCCACCAGGTGGGGATGTGACTCCACAGACTTAGACCCTCTCACTCTGCCCACCAGTGGTCGTTGAGTGCCTACTGTGTGTCTGGCGTGGGGGCCGCTCTGGGATGGCAGTGATGCGTGAACTAGACCTTGAGTGCTCAAGGGAGTCGCCAGCCCCGCGGTGAAGGGAGAGGCTTGTGGATGTAGCAGCCCCCGCAGCGCGGGGGTGAGAGACGTGCAGGGGCCATCGTCGTGTGCGTGGCAGGACCCGGAGTGCGAGCCGAGAAGGCCTGGGTGACGCTCTCAGGAGGCCCCCTGAGAAGACAGTGTCTACACTGAGCCCCGAGGGTGGTGGCTAAGCATTCCCTGTGAGTGCAGGTCTCATCTGGACAGAAGAATGGGGTTCCCACCGTCCCAGTGGTGAAGGTGGACTTGGAAGGAGTCTTGAAAGCAACGGAAAAGTGTCAGCTTACCGTCAAAGCACAGGAGTAGAGCGAGGGGAGAGACAGGGCGCAGCTATCCTACAAGGTCTTTCTCTTCCGTCTCCCCTGGCGCGGCCCCTGCCAGGTCTCCGTGGCACGCCGTGTTCCCTGGAGGTGGTCCCTGAGCCACCAAGCCCGGGTTGGGAGCCTCACCTGCGGGCTGCACCGCAGGCGATGTGCCTGGTCCCTGGGGTCTATCGTGGGTTGAGTGGGTATTAGCTATTGACATCGTTGTCAGAATCGGCTGCCCATGGCCCATCATCCCATCCTGGGGTGTAGTTTCTCAACCAACAGTTGCTCCTTCTATTGTCTCCTAAGATTTTTGAAGACAGGGGCCGTATTTTATTTTATTTCACCATTCACGCTCCAGCCCCTGTCACTGCTCCTGGGACGAAGGAGGTCCTCAATCAACAGGTGACAAGTGAGCGAGGGTATTCATTGTATTAGTCGGGGTGTCCCTGGGCCACACTGAAAGCCCGCGTACAGCTCCTCTGAGGTCTCCCCCGTCAGGAGCTGGGGGCTCCCTACCGGCAGGAGACGCGTCTGACTCAGGGTTTTTAATTCCTTATTTTTCCGGGTTTTCGTTGACCATCCTTACTTGAATCACTGCTTTCTGAATTTAATGAGACCATTTAACCTTACAACTTTAACTCAGCTAGAATATTCGTCTTTTTATTTTACCCTTTTAAGCAATATACGGTAGGTATACATTTGCTTTTACTCGAGTTTTAAACTTAGCTATTAGATGGTTTACTTAGTATAGTCAATAGCAAAGGCAGATGAAGTTCTTCGCCCCAGGGAGCATGTGCTGGTAGGAGGGATGGAGTCTGTCTCCTCATCACACCCCCTCTGGCCTCCTCCAATGTGCCCATGGACCACGCATCTGCCCCATCACCTTATGGGTCTCTGATGAGCTTACACTCAGTGGCCTTTCCATCCAGGAGAATCTGGCCGCTCACTTATTGCTGGGGCCATTTCTCGAGACTGTCATCCCTAGAGGTTATTTCCTGTGACAATCAGGTGTCTGGTCCACAGCCCACGGTCCCCTGGTCTGTCAGCCTGTCCCCTCTGTCCTTCCCCTCAAGGCTTGTTGTTCTTACTGCCCCCCACTTGCCCCAGCCTTTGGCGGTTTGTACTTCCTTTTCTTTCTTGTGTTTACTTCCCAACTTTGAACAGGTTGCTCCATACACCTGCACATCCTTCACCTACCACCTTGATGTTTATCTGCTCAAGCTAAACAGGTGGCTGAAAGAGGCACTGTGGCTTAAAGGGCCCTGAATTGGAGTCAGGAGTTCTGGGGTTCAAATCTCAGTGGGACCTTTACTAGCTTGAGAACTTTTTTCATAAGGGTAAGTTATGTAGCTCATTTGAAACTTACTTTACTTCTTTGTAAGTTGGGGAAGCTAATTTTTTGTTTTTATTTTTTATTTTAGACTAATTTTATAACGGGGATACATGGTGGTGGAAAAACACAATAAAAATAATCTAGATTGAAAAATTAAGATAAAATAACAAAATAATTTTAGACTGACAAGTTGTTGCAAAATTAGCACAGAGAGTTCCTATGTATTCTCACCCACTGAAAGCTTCTTACATAACCATCAGCATTATAAAACCTGATAATTGACATGCATACCATACTATTAACTAAATACACACCTAATTCATATTTCACCTGTTCTCTTAGATGTAAGCTTTTTAGGGGGTGTGAATAGTCCGTGAAATTTCGTCACAGGAGTAGATCTGCAGAACCTCCGCCGTAGTCCGGACACCCAGCTGTCCCGGCTCCACAGAGACCCCCTGTGTCACCCTCCCCAGTCAGTCTCACCCTCTCTCCTCTCCTGGTTTCCGGCGGCGCCGGTCTCCTTTTCCGTCTCTATAATTTTGTTATTTTGAGACTGTTTCATAAAAAGGGTCGTGCGGGATGTATTTTGACTGGCATTCTTTTTCACTCCGCGGGTTGCCCTTGAAATCCATTCACGGTGTTGGGTGTATCCGTGTGTGTTCATTTGTATCGCTGAGTAGGGGGGCCCCAGTGTGTGGGCGCACCACCCTCTACTTCTCCACCCCTCTGAGGGCACCTGGGTCGCTTCTTGTTTTTGGTTCTTACAGGTAAAACTGCTATCAGTTTTCATGCAGACCTTTTGGGGAAAACATGAATTTCACTTTCTCTAGATAAAATACCCAGGCATGTACTTGATGGACCATATGTTTTATAGTCCAAATAATGACCAAGCATATATTTTTAAATGACTATATCAAAATATTGGAATTTTGTAAGATCAGAGTAATTACATGTTAACATATTCTAGGGGGGAAATATGAGCATACGAGAAGAATAAAAGGAAATGGCGAACGTGTGTCTGTTTCTCTCACTTAATTTAAGAATGAAATAGCTCTCCCCTGTTATTTATAGGTCATGGAAACACCCCATCAAGGGCCATGTGGCAGAACCTCATGGGGATGGGACTGTTTTGTATCTTGACTGCAGTAGTCAGTTAATGAACCTCTGTGTCAAAAATTCCCCAGGAACACACATCAACACGCAAAGGCGTGTAAAATGAGCGCAATCGGCACAAGTTCCAAGGACTGTATCTCTGTGACTGTCTTGGTGCTTTCTGAGCTACCTCTTCCTTCGGAACCTTCAGTAATTCACGCATCGGTTCTTTGAATGTGTCTCCTGGATCATGTAGGTTTTCCTCACTCTTCTTCATTCCTTGTTCTTCGATCTCCCTACTGGAAAAATTAAAAGTTCCTGTCTTCTGACTCACAGGTTCTGTCTTCTCCTCAATCCATTTTGATGCCCATGCTCCCTAGGGCATTCCCTGCCCCCCCCCCATATTCATTCATTGTATTTTTCTACCCCAGAGTCTGTTTGGTTCTTTTAAATGATTTTTATCTCCCTATCAAACTTTCCATTTTGTTTGTGTGTTGTGTTGCAAATTTTGTGAAATTTTCTTGTAGCTCATTGACTTTCCTTTCGATGGTTTTTTGTGTTCTTTATGAATGAAATTGCAAATTCCCATGAGTTCAGCATCGATTACTAAAAGGCTGTTGCTATCCTTTGGCAGTTTCATGTTTTATCAATTGGTCACATTCTTTGAATTTTGCATTGCTGTCTTTACATTTGAAGCAGTGATTCCCTCCTTCGGTCTATACTAACTGCCTTCTCCAACGCACCCAAACTCATGACGTTAATGTGGTTGTCCCAGCGGCGGGCTGGAACTTCTGTGCTAGAAACCTGGGCTCCCACGGAGCTTCTGTCCTCCCTGGGTGCTCGTCTGAGGTGGTCTGGGGCTGGCACATGGGCCACTGTGGAGTCTACAGCCAGGACCGAGTCCGTGTGCCTGTCACCCAGCACATGGGTGGCTGAGGTCCCCCTGGGCCCCTTGGCTTCGATGCTGGGTATCACAGCTCCCACAAGGGCACCTTGGTGTTGAGGGGGACACAGACCAGGGACATTTGCTGCCACGATGCCTGACAGTTAAAAATTAATAAACGATTGGATGGCTGCATCTTAGTCTACGGCTAAAATGAAACAATATTTGTTTTAAAGTTACTTCTTTTTCTGACTTTTCTGTTGTTTTTTTCTAAAGTCACCACTTTTTTTTTTTGGCCTATGCTCACACTCCCTGAAGTGTCTCCTACATCTCCACCTCTTGACCTCTTCCCCTTACCAGTTGTGGTGAATGCAGGTGGAACGGGTCCCCTACAACCAGTGCATGTCTGTCCTGACCACTGCCCCTGGCCTAGCTCATGCCCTCATCACCGTCCACCAAGCTCCCGCTAATTGTCTTCTAATTACTTGTACTACCTCTAGTCTCTCTCCATGTTAATCCGTCTTCCTGGTGCCAGCCGAGCCCTCCTGAAGCATGGGTGGGATCACGCCATGCCCTTTAAATGGACCAGATGGCCATGATGCCATCAGGATAAAATCCAAATTCCCCCCCGCCGTGCCATTCAGACCCTTCCGCCATCTGGCCTCAACCTGCCTGTCCACCCTTTCCTTTCAGCAGTTCCTTCCACGGTTGACACTCGATACTTCCCGGGTGAATTCCTCAGAACGCACTTTTCTCCAGTGTTGATAGATGTTCATTAAACACATTTCCCAACACCAAATAAGCGGGGGAGGCAATGCTGGCTTGAGCAGACCTTCGTAGGACCTCCCAGAGCCTGCCCGTGCGCAAGATATGACCCGAAGCACGTGTCTTTGGTGAAACTGTAGAGTCGGAGGAATGATGGGAACACAATTTGGGGTGGTAGGTATCTTGTGTGCAGAGCAGGAAGGTGTGCCGAGGGGATGTGTGCACAAGGGAATTTAATGCGGCTGGGAATCATCCTGTGTCTCGAGCAAGGCCGCGTGCACGTGGGCGGATTTCCCTTATTGTTGTCTCACCCCCCCCTCACGTGTTCACGTCTGTGAAGTCTGGGTGGCCTTGTAATTACTGAGGGCCAGGTGACCGTTGTGATGAGTTGTCTTTACCTGAGAAATGTCTTAACCCATTCATTTCACTTACGTTCTCCTTGTTTGTGCGCATAGGAGTGACGTGTGGCAAAAATCTAAGTCTGAAAGGCCTCTTTCGTTAGGTACACAATAAAGATCTAAATGCTGAGAAACAAAATCATCGCTAAGTTTGTAACAATATCTACGTGCAAGCTGGATAGTAACAGAGGGGTCCTCGGGGCTGAGGCAGGTTTCCCATGACTGGCTGCGCATCTCGGTCCCTGGAGATTGGGAGGAGGTTAATAGCATAGCAAGCTCGCTGCCTCACACCTGGCGGGCCGCACTAAACACGTGGACTGGGTTTCAGTGACTGTTAACATTCCGCTCAAAGGGCCCACTAACATTCTTCACCTCATCCGGCCGTTCCTAAGACCCACCGGCAGCAAGGACTGGAAAGTCTGCCGTGATAACCGTCTAAACTAATGAGACAGTCAGCACTCAGGTGCTCAGGGGGAAAGGCAACCAGGTGTCCGCAACCCCGGTCGGTCGTATCTTCTCCTAACCCCTGTTACGCTTAATTGAGCGCAGGAGAGTACTTAGTTGTGTCCACAGTATCAGAATCCTAAAGTCCTCGAGAAACCGTGGCTCGCGTTCTGTTATCACACAGAGTACTAGGGGTAAAGCGTCAACTAACCTGTTGTTTGGTCTGGGGCAATGTTTGCTTAAGAAGGACATTGATCACATCCTCAAATTGCGGGCTTTGATTTGTGACTCGGCTTTGTTTCTATTATCACAGGACCCTAAAATCCCACCCATAAACCTACACGTGACACCATCTATCGGTATACTGTGCCGTTCTTATTTATGTGGCTTGTAGTCGCTAGGCTGAGCTCAAAAGTTAGACACACTACGGTACGAGGAAATCCCCCGTTTCCATTTTACTGGCCTTCAGAGTGAACGTGTTGGTTTGACGAGGTGCGGGTCCCATGTCGGCATACACGGCAGCTAGACCTGTGGGGGAAGCTCAGAGCCTGCCCGTGTCCAGACCCGGACTCCCTGGTTCATATGGAACCCACGCATCCTGACTGTCCCTCTCTGTGCCTTAAATCGTACAGACACCATCACCCTGCAGTCTTTCTTATGGCTGATTCCCATGTCCATGTGCTCAAATTTTCCTTTTTTTGAAAGGTCTGCTCCTCCAGGGGTGTCCAACCTTTTGGTGTCTCTGGGCCACGCAGGAAGAAGAAGAGTGGTCTTCTTTAATGGGCCACACATTAAATACGTTGCAACATGTAGTCACAAAAAAATCTCATCATGTTTTAAGTAAATTTTGCGTGGGGCCGCGTTCACAGCCATCCCGGGCCGCAGGTGGCCTGCGGGCCGCAGGTTGGAGGCCCCGGCTGGCTTAGCTCATCTGTAATCTCCAGTTTTCCTGTCTTTCACGGTACCAGGGCAATGCTAAGCCCTTATAACTCTGTGTTGAATTTCAGTCCTAATATTTTGTGAAGTGAAGACTTTGCAGAGTGTGCGCCGTCCCTGAACCCTTTAGCGCCGTGAAAGTGGAAGACTACTTAGAAGCAGATGCTCTGTGGCCTGCCTGGTTCTAATATCTTTATTATCCCTAAAGGGAGACAAGGGATCTTACGATCGCTGCTCTGGCCAGTTATTCCTGAGCAACGAGAAGCCCTGCGGCGTATTGCACTGCTCCAACCGACTGCAAACTGAGGTCAACCCTTCCCGAGACGAGCAAAATGCACGCAAAGTTCATTGTGATGCAGCTCAGGTGGAAAGTTAAGCTTAAATCCACAGCTGAAAATACTCTCCTTCGTGGTGGAGACACCCTCTAATTGTTATGTAAAACTTTAGAATGAAAAGTTCTTAAAGATTCAATTCATTCTAATCTAATAAGAATGGAATTAATTGCTTTTTAGGGTAATTCAAGTATTAGCAATATTCATCCCAACAGAGATTATTTAGAACAAAATGACAATGCTGGACAAGCTTTAATATTGTTGGGCTGTTTCTAAAGACCACAGTTGAAAGTGTCACCTAGTTAATCTTATTTTCTGTGACATAATTTTCAAAATTAGTTTTTTGATCAGTGATCCAATTTAAACCTTGTTAAAAAGCAAGAAAAGCGTGTAATCAGAAATAATTCTTCTGTCATAGCTTATATCAAAGTCAAGGCCTTTCACAAATCCTTGAAAAGTATTTGGGAATCAGAGCATCATTATTTTAACAAATCCTTTCTCCTCTTCACAACATACACCTAGTGCATGTCACCTTCTCCCTGACAGATGCTATGGTAGAAAGTCTTCAATGTGTTTGGAATAAAAATTTAGAATATAAAATTTTAGTCTCTTTCTAAGGCTATGCTGGAAGTCAGAAAGGGCTAAAATAATCAAGTATTAAACTACTCAAAAAACTTAAAATATTATTATTGGAAAGATCAATGTTTGCCTTGCATTTATCTGAAAAAACAACACTAAACCGGCCAGTTCGGCATTTGTTTTTATACGAAGGATGAGCATCTGCCTGTTAAGAGAGAGAGAGACGCACCACAGACTCCAAGGGTCATTGTTTGGTGACACCTAGCTCACCCAGGAGCCCTTGGATAGACCTCACTGGAGCCTCAGGAGATGCAAACTTGACTACCAGAGGTGCCCTGGTTCTCTGTGGTTTTCCAGGGAGACACCAAGCGCTCCCTGATCTCAAAAGCTTGTTGTGACTTGCATCCTGGTTCCTGTCGTGGTTGTTAGCTCCACGAAGTTAGCTGGGAAAGCCTTCCGGTTTCAGAGCGGAGGGGACAGCCAGATCTTGCTGATCCCGCTTCTGTAATACGGTGTATGCATACGCTGTTTATTCTGTTTCTCTCTGGAGAACCCTGTACACAGAACATATATGGTATATGGACAGAGAGAGAGAGAGAGTGAGAGAGAGAGAGAGAGATTGACTGTAAGGAATTGGCTCACGTGATAAGGAGGCTGAGAGGTCCCAAGATGGGCAGCCAGCCAGCCAGCTGGAGGGTCTGGAGAGCTGATGGTATGGTCTCCCCCAAGTCCAAGTCAGCGGTAGACAGAACAGCCCCAAAGCTGGCGTGCTCAAGGCCCAAGAAGAGCCGATGTTTCAGGTCAAGGTCAAAGGCAAGAGCACACGGATGTCCCTGGTCACACAGGCAGGAGCAGTTCTCTCTTCCTCGGGGCTGGTCAGCCCTTTGGTCCTAGTCAGGCCTCCCAGGGACTGCATGAGGTCTGCCTGTACTATGCAGGGCAGCCCGATTCATTCAGTCTGACCGAAGCGTTCATCTCATCTAGAAACACCCTCACAGATACCCCTGAATGATGTCCAACCAAATATCCGGGCTCCCCATGGCCCTGTCCAGCTGACAAAACAAGGAGTCAAGAACAGAGACCACCCCAGTCTGATTCTCCTCATCGCTTTTTCTCAGGGCGCCTAGAAGACGTGGACGCCATCTGACAGCCCTTCTTCAGGCAGGATGTAAAGGGATTGAAAGCAGAGCTTTCCGTAACCATTAATATTTGAGTCCTAGAAGGAATCTTAGACGCTTTTAGTTCAACTCTTATTTTCACAAAGATAACTGTCCCCCGTCCTGAGACAATAGGCCCCACTAGTCACTGTCCCTTGGCTGGCAGGCTTGGGGTCCTCCCGCAGCTCATGGCATGTCTCCAGATCTGTAGGGCCAGGAAGGTGGCTTGGGGACAGGCTTGTCTGCTCCTTCAGCAGCTCCTGTTCCTCCTCCTTGTCCTCCTCCCACTCTCTACCTCCTTCCTGTCACTCTTCTTCCTCCTGCCGATCTTGCTCCTTCTCCAACCCTTCCTGTTTCTCTTCTCTACCTTGTTTTTACTTCTACCTCTTCCTCCTCCTCCTCCTCTTTCTTTTTCTCCTCTTCCTGCTCTGCCGTCTTCTTTTTCTCAAGTGTGGAAAACTTACAGATTGGAATAAATACAAAAGAAAGCCGACTTCCTTGCCTTAGGGTTATCCATCTTCAGCCCGAAGGCAAAGGTCATCTCCCTGTGACAGGTTCTCTTTTGCGCCAAGATCTTGCAGCTGTGACCAGTGTAGGAGCATCCCTAAGGCCTTGAGGCTACATCTGGAGTGACCTTTGGCTGAGACTCGGCATCTCACAAGAGAAATTGTTTGGGGCATTCGCTCAGTGAAGTTAACATTTGATGAGCACATATTCTATTGGCTACTGTGTTAAGCACTGAGCTAACTCAGTTAGCAGGAGGAGAGGAGCCTGGGAAGTTGTATCATACAATTGTGGTAAACTTTATATATATATTTAAATCCGCACCCGAGGACATTTTAATTGATTTTTAGAGAGAAGGGGAGAAACCGATGTGAGAAACATCTGTTGGTTGCCTCCCGTACGCACCCACACTGGGGATTGAACCCTCGGACTTTTGACGTGTGGAGCGATGCTCCAACCAACTGAGCCGCCTGAGGGCAAGTTGTAGAAAACTTTAGTCACCGTTTCAGCAGGCGGATAAGAACTGGAAACCAGAAACCAAGTGAGCGGTAAGTGAATGACTGCAAAACAGCGTGATGGATGCGATGCTGGAGAGCGTCCGAGTGGCTGGGAGGGATTCCAGGAAGGACAATTCTCCTGACCAGACAGGCTTCCTGAGGAAGGGATCTCAGCGTCAAGTGCCGCAATGGGTAGGAGACAGCGGGTTATAGTGGGCTGGTGGTTGGGCGAAGGCTTGAGGAATGGCCAGCAAAATCACCCGGAGGGAAGGGCACGCCCTCAGCACCAAGGAGTCCTCTCCAGGGTGAGGCTGCGGAGCCATGCACGAGCCAGATGTGAAGGGCCGTGTGAACCCATGTCGGAGCTGGAAGCTCCCTAGAAGGGCACCGTGGAAACACGCACTACGTATCGGGGTGCGGAGAGATCAGACGTGTACTTTACAGGGACCCTTCTGGTTGCAGCACGCTGCGTGACCAGGTGGTCCAGGCCGAAACGAGGCGCAAACATATCAGCGAGGGGACTGATGTTTTCATAATAACTAGAGCAAGGCATGTCCCTGACCTGTGACCACGGCTGTGGTGATTGGCTTGATAGGTGAATGGGCGGTTGTGCGGGAGGAGGAAGGAGTGGAGTCCTCGGAGAAATGCGAGCCTGCCACTGGTGGGGCCGTGGCCAGAACGACAATGGGGGCACCAGACCGGGAAAGTCTGGGGCTGGGGCAGGGTGAGAAAGGAAAGGAGTGAGTTTGGCTTTGGTCCTTTGGAGTTTGAAATGCTTGTGGCTCGTCCAATGGAGACTGTCCAGCAAGAAGCAGGCAGGCAAAATGTCAGTGTCGGTACGAGGACTTAACAACCGCTTATGTTGTGAAGACACTCTCTGGATAAGGAGGTAAAGTTCTCCAGAGAGGGGCGAGGACCTGGGGGTTTCTCAAACCCAAAGTAGTGGCCCCAGGCCCTAATCTGAGCTGAGAGCCCTGAGCAAGGTGCTGAGAGAGAACAGAGGACCATCCGGAGGGGTCTAGAGAGGAAGCCAGGGACCCTTCCAATCTCTTCTCCATACTCGATCTACATGAAATCATTCTGAAAAGACCAAGTCACCCGGGGAGTAACTGATGTTGCGGTCAGCTCCAAGGACTCGGCGCTGAAGCCCAGGGGCTTTGAACCGGTGACTCTGGTTCACAATTTCGTTGGTGACCTTAGGGAGCTCGGTCTCTGCAAACCTGAAGGCTTTATCTGTAAATGGGATAAGGCTACCCAGTTACAAATAAAAATACCTGGCTCATCAGATTGTGGTCAGGATTAAGCGAAATAAGGTCTGTAGAGTTTTAGCAGGTTGCAGTTTCTGGCGAATAGTTAAGTCTAGAAGTGACTGCGGCTGCTGGAGTTGTTCTGAGGAGACACCCGGGGGAGGAAAATTCCTCCCCACCCTCACCTCCGTTGACTGCGGCGACCAGGGGTGAACCAAATAAATAGATAACAGGTGCACGGCCACAGGCGGGCACACAGGTGTGCACAGAGTGCGTGCCTAGGGCCTTACTTGTAATAACAGGAAACTGTAATTTCTTGCTTGAAAACCAGAGCCGTGTTTCTCTTCTACGGAAATATGGCAGAGCCACGCCTCCCGTTGCTAAGTGATGTGTCGTGTAATTACTGGGGAAACAGATGGCCGATCAATAGCAGGCAGGTAATTGCCTTAGAGATGGATTTCGTTAAAGATTGGAAATGATGATGGAGTGCATTGTTTGTGTGATGGTGGTGTTAAGGCCGTTCACGGCCCACTGGACTTTAACAAATCACATGGAAAAGAGCATCTTAAATCCGTGTTTGAGCTGCTCGGAAGCTCCGGCTGGCTCTGGCGCAGTGCCAGGCGTTGGAAGGAAACGGAAGCCCTCGCGGCGCAGGGCACACGCTTCATTCGGGCTGCGGTTCCTCTGAGGAAGGGGCTCCACCTCCGGACGGTCCACCCAGCCGGCGCGCACCGAGCACCCACTCCTATTCTCTCACGCTCCTCCCTTCCTCCCCACGCTGCACCTTCTTCTGCCGCTTTGCTCGCTGGTACTCCAGGCTGCCACAGGCATTTCGAAATGGGCGCCTTCCCCATCCTTGGCGATGGCAAGGCAAGCTGGGACAGCTTCTGCGAAAGCCACATGCCTCTTTGTGAGCCAGGCACAAGAAGGTTAGGGCATTTTTCATCCAGCAGTCCCGCCTCCCTGAAATTTATCTGGAGAAAATAATTCAGCGGAAGAAAAACACTATTTGGATGGAGATATTTATTTTAGTAGCTATAATAATAAAAAGCTGAAATAAATTAATGTCTAATGTTAAATAATAATAATGACAATGGAATATTCGTTCTACGTAATACTATACAGCTACTCATAGTATTTTCAGTTTCTCAGAAATTTGAACAAAATTCATGATGTCTTATATGAAATACTTTGCAAGAATTTACTTGTTCTATGTTTACAGCAACATAAAGTCTAAACATGCAATATAAACACGACTAAGAAAGAGAAAACAAACATTAACATAGTGTGTTAGGAGAGTGGAATGTTTTTTCTAATCTTTAAAATTTAATCTTATTCTAGAATATTTAAACATTAACACCACGAAGAATGGTTCTATATGCGGTGAAAATCCAAGACGGCTTCTTGCAAGTACAGCAAATGACCGGGCTTTTCTACTGTCAGAATTCGAGTAGCCCTGGGAGAGACACGGAGTTCTGCTTCCCCGCGTTGTCGCCCCCCGGTTTCCTGCTGCAAGAGGCCCTCGCAAGTGCACCGAGTTCCTCTTGCTGTGGGTTCACCTCGGCCGCTTCCCTACAAGCCGCCCAGTCCTGCGTTCAGTGTCGTGGTCGCTGAGCAGGGACCGGGACGCCCACGACGGGGGTCAAGAGCGAAATACGGGAGGCTTCTCAACGCCAGTGCGCACTTCCCCTTTTCCCGGGGATTGAAAAAATTGCATAGAAGTATATACAAATATCCATATGTGAATAGATAGCTATGTTATCAGTATGCTATAAACTTATATATATATATTAAAAAAATCTATTAAACTCTAGCCTTGTTCAGGGCAGGGACCATAAAGTTTGTTGAATCTGAAAACATGGTCTCTGTACTATATTAGTCACCGTAAGATAAAATCAGCATCTTCACCAGTGAGTACGTTTGCTAGAGATACGGAGAACAATGCCGGCTTTCCTGGGATGCATTCCCACTTGGCTCATGCCCGTATCAGGGCTTTATTTTCTTTCTCTTTCAACTTCTCGACTCCAATTTTTCAATCGCTTAGGACAGTTTCCCACTCAATGTCAGGTAGGGAGCTGGAAATGGTTACTGGCTACTTGCACTAACGTTGTACTATTATTACTTTAGTATGATTTAATTAAAACAGCTGAAATTATTTATGATGACTGATTTTAGAACCGGGAGAGGAGGACTCTGTCTGTAGGTGATGGAGGTTTGTGGGTTCAGGCCTGGGGCTGTAAGGGATGCACACAGACCGGAATCACTTGCTGAGACCCCGAGCTGCAGGCTGTGGGGGAGGGGGCCCCACCCAGGACGGCCGCAAAGCACCAGCCATCTGCTGCAAAGGTCAAGTCACAACTCCAAAGCTGTTTTTCTTAAGACTCGGAATCTAAAGAACACTATTTGAATGTCCTGTTAGAAATAGAAAGAAAGAAAAAGAACCCAGTAAGCAATGGTCCTCTTGCTTGTATGTCGTTCTACGCAAACCTCCCTGCAGACAAAGCTGACTGCAGCCCTTCGGTGACGTAAGCGGATAGCAAGGAGGTCCGGTCCCTCCAAGGCGGCCGGGCCCGCCGTCCTTCAGTGCCAGTGTCTGGCATGGGCTCTGAGATGAGATG
This sequence comes from Anoura caudifer, assembly GCA_004027475.1. NCBI lineage: Eukaryota > Metazoa > Chordata > Mammalia > Chiroptera > Phyllostomidae > Anoura > Anoura caudifer. The sequence goes on along the minus strand of PVKU01001703.1, from coordinate 29,250 downwards.
ATGCGAATACAGAGGCCTCACGGCTCCTGTGGGGGTTTGGCTGCTGGGGCCGATGGCGATGCCACTGAGACCACGCAGAGGGAGGGAGCGCATGCCTGTGCGTGCTTGTTCATACATGTGTATACGTGTGTGTGTCTTAGTGGTTTTAAGCCTGTTTGCCAAATGAACTTGTGGTTTATATTACTTCCCTCACCTCCAAGGTTACTGACATAATTGAACCCCCAAATCAATGTTATTGTGATGGTTTTTCAAAATTAAAGCTGTAGCTTCTTAAAGACATGAGTGTGTTGAATGTCAAGGATCTGAAAATGTAAAAGTCTGAAAAGACGGGCAAGACCCTGGACGTGAGCTCCTGTTGCCAGGTGCTCGTGATGGGAAGGGGCCTGCCAGGTGCGAAGGGCCCCACTTGCCCTGTTCGGGCCTGAGTCAGGAGGCAGGTCCGACTCAGTCACGGCCAAGGCTGCGCTGGCAGGCCTCTGGCTTCCTGCGTGGGAGGTCTGTGAGGGAGGCAGGAGGGCCCAGGCTTCCGGGGCCCAGGCTTCTAAATGAACCGGAGCCTTCATTTCCAGGAAGACAACCACGGGCCTGGGAAGGACGTTTAGCCCTCAGCGCAGGAAAGAGCCCACAGGTCTAATGTGAGGGCTGAATCGCAGTCGCATCCTTTCAATACAGCAGAACACTCAGCTGTTTCCAGGGCCGCTTCAGGGTCTCTGCGAATACGTTACGATAGAAAGAGCTCGCCTGCTTCCGTGGAGTGAAGCAAACGCTGCCGAGAGTCCCATTTTGGATCCATTAGTCGTGTTTCGTGGACAGCTCAGGGCCCTCCCCACACCATCCGTTCATCAGGCCAGGCACTGCCTGGCGGCCACCACACACACGCACACACACACACACACACAATTTAGCTGCCTTCTCCCGCCAGCGTACTTTGCTGAGCCCAACTTGACCTGGGTTAAAATTTTGTCCTCAGAGGATGACAGGTTCCCTGGGAAAACTCACCTGCTAACACGGTGCGTAGCGTGTCTGGGTGAGATTGTCGCTGCCGCACCAGCACGGTGCAGAGCCGGCAGATGGTGCCCCTCCATGTTGCCAGGAAATCCCTGGCTGGTTGGGGCAGCCGGTGGAACCGGGGCCGGGGGCGGATCTGAAAGAGCTCAGACTGCAAGAGGCTCGCGGAAACTATCAACTCCATTTTTTGAGTGACAATTACCTGCAAAGCGCTTCGCCCACGCCAATCCCTGAGCCCCAGAGCTCTGCAGGGGGCACATTCCAGCAGGGGTCTGGACTCAGAGAGACCCAGAAGCTTGCCCGAGGTCATCCAGCAGGGGTTTCAGAGCTGGGGTTAAGCCCGGGTTCTTCCCATTGCCTCAACGTGCCACAGACTCATTAGTTTCCTGTGAATACATTCCACTGACAATATCTGTTTGGACTGAAGAATTCCTGGAGGCTTTGGACCCCAGCAATCGGAGCTCCATGGTTACCGAACCGTCCAGGGGCCTGGCTACCGGGATTCAAACGTCCACGTTCAGTTGGCTCGTGGCCGCTGGTTGGCTGTGCGATTCGGGGCTGTTGCTTCTCCGGGGTTGGGTTTCCTGAGCTGTAGAGTGAGGACAAGAAGAGCGTACTCCTCACAGGGCCGATGTGAAGATGAAGTGAGAAAACGCTGGCAGGTGCTCTCGGGCACTCCATGCCCGGTGACCATTGTCATTACCGACATCCCTGCCCTGTGCGTGTGGGAGAGGGGAGAAGTTACGGGAAAACGATTGGTGCATGTTAATTTGTGACTGGCTGGGAACCTCAAATGATAGTGCTGAGCCATCAAGAAGGCTGACATTGAAAACGCGCCCGCAACGGAGGCCTGGCAAGGCACCGGGCCGTGCCGTGCCCGGGCAGCCGGCCCGGTCCCTGGCCCTAGCTGGGGCCGCACTCCGAGCTGACTCAGCCAAAGGCAGGCAGGGACCACGGCCAAGTTTAGACGCTGGAGAATTGCCGTGGCCACATTTCCACTTCCTCACCAGCAGAGGTGAGGGACCAGCGTGATGGGAAATTCCTTACGAGGCTAATCAGGAAATGCTGCCAGAACGGAGGCCTCGATTTGCTGTTCATTAACGGCTGCCAGGTGGGAGCCGAAATGCGGAGTCGGGGCCGGAGACTCCCTTCTGCCTTTTGGCCACTTTAGAACAAATGACTTGTCAGCGCTTGTTTATCCTGGAGCGGGTAACAGATTGGGGTGGTGGTGGTTGTGCGATGGGGGTTCCCGAGGACACCTGTCTCGGTCCCCCACCGGCCATGCCATCGATGTCACCTAGCCCAGAAGGTGCTCGCCCACCACACCAGAAATTCGGGAGAGCGCACGCAGCAGCCCTCCCAGCACGCTCTCCCCGCATCTCTCTTGACTTCTAACTGTGGAAATGGATCAGGAGACGTGTTTCCGACGACCCTTCGCCGAGTGCAGATCCGCTGTTTTTCTGCTAAATGGTACTAATTGTGGTTGTTGTGGAAACCCTGAAGGCCCTCAGACCAACCTAGTTTTGCCTCTGCAAGCAATGATTTCTTTGGCTGACATTGAAGCTCCTCTTCTAGAAAGCCCTTGTGCTGTGCTCACAAGACACCCAGTCTAAGTCGGGCACCCGGCACTCGGTTACACCGGTTCCGTCTGTACTGCGGCACCCGAATCAGTTTGCTTCAGATGGAAACTGATCCCCTACAAACATCAATAAAACCAGTTGTCTGCTTCTCTGCCCGAAGCATAGATGTGAAGCATGATTTTGAAAACAAATCAGCTTGCTTTAAAATGCTTGCATCATTTTTATTTCTATGTGTATGCTTTCAAAATGCCATTTGCTGTAAAGTTTGCAAAAGTGGAAAACTTCTATTCAAGCGTGTGATCTGCTTCTTGCTCACCCGATGGGCAGCTTTCATGGGGAGCAGAATTTGCGGAGGGTCTGTGTGCGGAGGAGGAAGAAGTCTCTGGAGTTTCACGGTCTCAGGGAGAATGTTAGCCCCCCAGGTATCCACTGCGGGCCCTGGAGCCGGGTCCCGGTGTCCTCGTGTGTCACGTGGAAGTCGGGACTCCGCTGTGCTGTCAGGTTGCAGCGTAACCACCTGTGTCCTGCCCGAGTGCAGAGCCCCGAGGAGAGCAGATGCTCCAGAAATGTCACACCCCTTCGCCCCCAGTCGCCCTGAGCGCACCCCACTCCCTCTCAGAAACTCGCCCCTGGAGCCCTGGGGGTGACGTCGATGCAACAGAGGAAGAGAACGTTCAGCTGACAGCCACAGCTGCTGTCTGGGGTCTACACGCCATTCCCACGTCACAGAGACCAACCACGTCCCGGGACAAGCCTGACCTGGCAGGAGACGCTTTCCCGGAGGTTTGATGAAGTCCACAGTGATAACTTCCCAGGGCCCCTCGGGACCTTGATCACCCTCCCGACACGCAGCATCTGATCACCCGGGGGTGGGGGGGGGGAGCTCTCCTGAGGAACAGCAGTTAGCCCGCTGCAGGCATGCAGCTTAGCAACAGCACAGAGAGGAAGCTTCCAGGTGGCGGTCGGTCTGCTCCTCCTACTCACCGCACCTACGCCAAGTCACCGTGTGTTCACCACCCCCATCCCCTCCACCCCCCGTCTGTCCGTCACCGTGGACCCCCCATCCCCTCCTCCACCCCCCACCTCCTACTGCAATCACCACCCTGTTGTCAGTTTCCATGAGTTCTTCCTCCTTTCTTTCTTTTTTTGCTCAATCCCTCCACCTGCCTGCACCTCCACCCCACAGCTATCAGCCTGCTCTCTATCCGTGAGCCTGTTTCCATGTGGCTTGTTCGTCTGTTTTGTTCACTAGGTTCCACACGCACGTGGGATCATATGGTGTTTGTCTTTCACCAACTGGCTTATTTCACCGACCACGTCTACTGGTCCTTGCTTGTCATGAGCTCGGTAAACACTGACGATGACTATGCTTCCGTGCGGTAAAAATAGTGTTGCCACGCTCTCCTCTTTAGCTTTGGTCTGCCGTTTTCTCACAGAGATTTCTTCTATGCACATCGGTTTGTCAGAGAGTAAAACATCCGACATGTGCATTTCGTGCTTCTATTAAAGGCAGGGGAGTTTAGGGAGTTCATTACTCAGCGGAGAACATTATGTTCAGAAATGACTGCGCTGAGTTCTCCTCTTTCTTTTGGGTAATTCGTGACCCTGCGGAGTCCATGTGAATTTCTGCCGCAGCGAACACACAAAGCCTTCGTTTCCTGGCAAGCTGATGTGCCATTACGTTTTTTTCCTGGAAAATTTTGTAGGAAAAAGAAGACGTTAGGAACGTCACCAGTTTTCTTGGCATGGTGACGAGGCCAGTTCCAGGGAAGCAGCTGAAATTGCACTTCCTTTAGACACGTGGGCAATCTCCTGTCCCGTGTGCCGCGGATCACCAGTCTCTTGAGATGGCCCATGAAATGGAGCTTAACGAGCAAATTACTTTAAAAAGCACGACTATTTATAAGCCCCTGTGAAGAGTATAATATGCCTTAGCATAGGAAATGCTCTACAGTGTTCTGATGTTAAAAAAATGAACTTAGTTTAAAGCAGAAATCCTTACACTTGCTTGAACAAGGAATTGTCAAACCCTGCACCCCGCCCCATTGAAAAGAAATGTAACAAGTCATGTGTGTTGGTTGACGTTCTGCAAAAAAGACCCAGCTCTCTGGAACACACTTTGAGGAATTCTGTCCTTGGGGAATGGTGGCGCAGACATAAAAATAGAAAATTGCAGGAAAAAAGCATGACAGTCATGTGACACTTGAACAATACATCCTGACTCGGTTTGCACCCGGACCCTCAGAGGGTCAACGCCAGGCTCCGTTCATCAGATAAACAATCTTTCCAGACATGGCTGAAGGTAGGCACCTGATGCTAATTTAACCACATGACCACAGAGTAGGTCCACAGAATGGAGGGTGGCCACGTTTTTTCAAAGATTAGGCTGCTTTGTCTTTAGTCACGATGGAAATTTTTTCTAAGCTCTTTCTATGCATAAAGGACTGAATAACCAGTAGGAGGATTAATATACAACACTGTCAAAAATGTTCTTACATTCATGGAATTGTTTTGAGGACCAAACAAGCTAAATGAAGAGAAGACACTCTGTGAATTACGGAGCGCTGGACTAAGTTTTTTTTGCTGCTGGATTTGGTGCACCCAGCTCAGCAGCGTCCTTGAAATTGCCTCCCATGTGCTCTCAGGAGTTCTGGTTGTTAGCAAGCACAGACGCAGAATGAGGCTCCAAAATTTTTATCTTGACACAGTGAGCTGCAGGCAGCTTGTTCCGAGGACCTGAAATTCCTCCCAGACAGTGAAGCTGGCACTGTGGGGACTTGACCAAGCCGAGCTCCATCACTGGGGCTCCAAGTTCACGTGCCAAACGCATCTTCTTCGTTCCTACCATGTCCTCGTGTTCAAAAAGCCTGCCCTGCAAGAAGTCACACGCACGTGAAGCCTGCCGACAAATGAGACCTGACAAGGGAACCCCTTGCAGCCACGGGATCTGAGGTTTGGACGTGGAGTGTCCTCAGCAGCTGCTGACCCCGTGTTGCCGAGATTCTTCACGCGATGTATTAAAGTGCCCTTCCTGTCTGAAACGCCCTGGGGAGTCGAAAAGGAGGGAGGATTTGTAACAGGCCGCAGCACCTCAGAGCTGAAGCCAATAACTCACGCAGCTCGGCACGCCTCCCCTCTGAGGGCGAACCTTGGGAACACCGAGCAGCGACCTGCGGCAACAAGGTCCAGGTCGTCTGTCACTTTCTGCCAATGGGAGGCTGCCTGCCCTTGTCAGTGACGCCAAAGTGAGTCCAGGTGAACGTCTGGCCTGCTTCACAAACGTGGAACGGCTGTAAAAAATGCTCAGGAGCTTACTCTGCTGAGTGTAAATGGTGGTATTAGTTTGAGTTAGATGAGCATTTGGGCTGCCGGGGTTTATTTGGACGCTAATTCCAGGGAATTAACGGCAGGGGAGGAGAAAAGTGGCAGTAATGGGCCCAACATCCGATAGAGTGTCGGGGTGTCACAGTAACTCGCCTCACTGCAAACCCTGGGAAGCAGTGTGGGACCCCTCCCCCAGTTATGCCCCCCGAGGGCGGGTCCTACTGTGTGCACACTGGGTCGTTGTGGTCAGCCGTAAAGGAAGGCTGCTCCGAGGGAGTGGAGGGGGGTCTCGCCCCGTCAGCCTGCCCCACGCGTGGGGCGGGTGACCTCGGAAGAAAGCGGGCGGAAGCTCCTAGGCAGAGACACATTGGTCCTGCTGTTGGAAGTAGCCCGGTCTGCACCGGAATTGAACGCCGGTGGCCTGGGCTGCGTGTGCACGGATGTGAGGGGCAACCCATGGAGCCCGGCGTGATGATGTGTTCCTTCATTTATTACAGAAAATGAAACACCGAGCAGAAATGAAATATATAACAAATGCCGGTATTCCCGTTGTGCAGAATTACAAAGGTTTATGCACTTGTTATAGTGTGTATACATATATATGAGAAAATTTTCATGTCCTCCTGAAACTTTCTTGGTGATCTTCTCCATCTTTTTCTTTTTATTTCTCAGTATTTGAATCACCACCATGGGTTTGACGAAAACATTTACCTTTGAATTTTTGTAAAGTTATCGCCCCCAAAGTAACCATACCCAACTGTTTGTTTTACAATTTAATAGGAATGGCGTACGTGGAGTACAGCATTCTGTGACTTCTGACTTTAATTCCACATTACTCTTGAAATCTTTTCACACTGAAACATTCATTTTCGATTGTTCCACAGCCAGAGTTGGCAAACACTTTCTGTAAAGAGCTAGATAAACATTTTCAGCTTTGGAATCATAGAGTATAAACATTACATGGTAATCATACCATGTACACATTTTACGTTTTGGTGTAATTAACTTCATCAGTTTGCTCAGTGAATTACGTTTTGGGGGTGTTTCTTCTTCAAAATCCTCAAGATGGTGCGAAAAAATTCCATTCTTTCTCTAGTTACAGGACAGCCTTCGGAGGCGCACACCCCTGCCCAGAGTCGGCTGCCTCCTGAGTTGGTTCTGGGCCCGCAGCCCCCGCCCCAACCCAGGAGGGCACTGAACTCCACGGCCTCCAGAGCAGCCAGGGCTTCGGGTTAAGCAAAGACACCCAGTTCCAACTCCAGCTCTCCCAGGTTTCGGTTCCGTTTCCGCTTTCAGCACCCACAGGTTTCCCTTCCCAGCTGTAACATTTGGCTCCACATCGTTTGTTAGCTTTTACTCAGTGCTTCCAGCCGGTGAGGACTGGAGAGGGACTTTCCACCCTGCTCGGGTCCACCGGCTGTCGGGAAGAGAATCTGTCCACCCTGGTTCTCTCAGTGGAGACCTTGCCAACCAGACCGATGCTGAAATCCATTCTCTGGCCATGTTAGTTTCACCCAGCGCCGAACTTTGGCCCGGCAAATCTAACTTGTGAGCTCCTGGTGGACAAGGACACTATGTGATTTGTTGTTTCTCACCAGCATCTCACCAGCATCTCTCTAGTGCCCTACGATAGTAATTACTTGGTAAACTGATGAATGGAAAAACAAACTATAGAACATGCATAGGAAAGAAACCACTTAGCGACAGAAAAGAAGGAGCTTCTAAGCAATGGAATGGCATGGCTGAATCTTAAATGAATATTGTTCAGTGAAGAAGCTAGTCTGAGTCTCTGTGTCTGAGTCCCATGGCATGAGCATCCAGAAGAGGTGAAACTGTTGAGATGGACCACGGGAAGCCCACGCAGCACGTTTTCAGTGCTGTGAAACTCCTCTGGATCGTACTGTACTGGCGGGTACTTGATACTATGCATTTGTTAAAACCTGTAGAATTTTCCAGCCACAAAAGCTAAACTTGAACATATGCAAAATTTTGAAAAGTCTTTTAGAAGGTGTGGCAACCCCAGAATGGAACATGGAAAGTGATAAAACCATCTGACTTTATTGCCAGTGTGAGAAACCAGCTCCCAGAGGGGCGTGGGGAAGAAGATGCTGATCTCAGTAACTCGGGAACTGCGTGGAGTCTCTCAGGCGAATGGCAAGGAGTCCCGCACATGTGCAGAAGCACGGCATTCGAGTTGATAAAATGGCTGCCCATCGGCAGACAGGTTAACAGCTCTGAGACCCCTATCACGCGCACTAGACATGAAGACTTGGCCAAACAGGTGGTAGGTGGAAGCAACTGGGTTTCGTACTGTTGCAATGGGAGATTAGGGAGCAGCAGGGAAGGAGGCCAGAGCAACCCACCCAGTCATGCACTAAGGTGGCCCCGTCAGCATGAACCCATATTTAGCTCAATACACATGCAGCTGGTTACATACTGACATATTGACAGCTATGCCTATATGCAAATAGGATACACAAATGTACACAGTTCCTTGTTTTGTCAGTAGAGGCAGCCTAGAGGCAATGATATCCTGGGAGCCGGGAACCCACCTAGCACCCAGAAGTGGGTTTCTAATGCCATTTTCCAATAACAGGGGCCTGGGTGCCTTGGGAAAAAAGGCAGATTCTGGGGCTGGGGCAGGAAGTATACAAACTGAGCTTGGACCCTCTTCCATTTTGGGAAAATAAGGAAACGCTCTAAATAAAACATCAGGCGTGATTAATGAAGTAGAATAAAATGCTAAATGCGGGTCAAGGCGGAGGAGCCAATGGAAAGAGTTCTCAGTGACCGACTCCGGAGCCATCTGAGCCCCGAAAGGAAGTGGTGCTGGACTCTAATGGAAGTCAGGGGCGTGGACCCACGCCTGTGTCGGCAAGCAGCTGAATGAAGTAGATGGGGAGGAAGAGAAGTATCTAGCACCAAATAACGCCAAATAATGTATGTAGGTGTTCTATCCTTAACAAGGTGGGACACGACCCCCACCCCCAACCTTAAGTGACTTCCTCCCAAAGAGGATGGCATGGAAGGAGCAGGAAAACGGAAGCTTTCTAGTAGACACACCTGACAAAAACTCGCTCCGCCAGGTGGTCCGGGTTAACGCTCCGTGATACGCCATGTGGATCCTATGATGTGATGAGAAAGGCACTTTGCCTGTGCGATCTTCCTCCAAACCGTAACCCCCGGTCCGCTCTCGAGGAAAACATCAGGCGCACCCGCACTGAGACAGATCGTAGTGAACACCTGAGCAGCCGCCCGCAGACTGGCCGGGTCACGGAAGACCAGGGAAACCTGGGAAACCGCCACCACAGGAGGAGCCTGCGCAGACCCGGCAGCTAATGTGACCTGGTGTTCTGGGTGGGATGGTGAAGCAGAGCAAGGGCCTTAGGGGCAAATTCAGGAAATCTGCATCAAGTACCGACTTTAGCTAATAATGGCGTGGCACTATTGGTTCATTAATTATGGCGTACACACCTCGCTGATGTGAGGCGTTAATGCTGTAAGAGGGATCTTGGGTGTGCCGTAGGTACACGGGAACTCCGTGTAGCTTCCCAGCGGAACTGCAAATCCGAATGAAGGCTACTCTACAATAAACACCTCACTGAAGCCTGAAAAGGGACTTATAAACATTTCTCCTTTCAAAAATAATGCTCTGTATGCAAGTGTATTAGACCTTGTCATATCCAAGTATTTTCCACAAAAGATTACAACAAATATTTACGACTAATTTTTTAAATATATTTTAATCAGGAACAAAACAGACATTTAAAAAAGGTGTCGCATAGCAAATTTTAACGTTGGAACCAACCAGCTCGCTAGCTTTTGCTTCCAAGTTAATTCATTTTCCTCGCAGTCCAGGGAATAAACGGGCTCTGGCCACCTCTGTACAACTCATGGGAATTTTGATAACGCAAGGCAAGTAGTTTCAAAGAGCCAGCACGGCCCGACAGGGTGGGCGTGTGGGAACGTGGGCTTTGTCCAAGCTGAGTCAGCAGCGGCCACGGCCATGGCCGGCTTTAGTGCAGACTCAGCTTCATCTTGCTGACACCACCCTGGCTCGGCTCTGCGTTTCTTGAAAGTACTTCAGGAGTGACTTTGAAAAACACAATGCAAAAATACATTCTGCAAATGAAACGTCACAAAATAATACTCTTATATTAATGAAGTCTCACTTTACTATATTGGGACACTGCTTTATATATTGGATCCTACTTATTAATTAACTTTCAAAGAGGATTCTTTTGATCTTTTTTTTTTTTTTTAAGCCTCAATAGCTACTTTACACAACAACACTTAATCCCTAAAGTAGCCGAGAACTGATACACCTGGCAATCCATTTAAGCCCCAGGTCACCTCTGACTACTTTTATCCAACATTCCCCTAAGTCCAGGATGAACATTACATCAAAAAAGAAGGAGGTGTGAGATTTCATGAACGAGGAAGCACAGACTCCCAAGTCACCTACCAGTCCAGGGTGTTCTGTTTCTCTGACAGGAAGGGTTAAGAGTAGGAAACACCCCAGCGCGGCTGTGTAGCCGGGGTGTTTCTGTGCCTAACAAAGTGTCAGACACGTCGCTCTGCGACCTCCATTGGCACCTCTGTAAGTAGGTGTGACGACAGGTGACTTGTCCAAAGTCACGGAGCAGGACCAACCAAGCCCTTGAGCGCCCTCCTGGTTCCAGCACGAAAAATAGGTGGGCTTTTACCCGGCTTACACATGCCTAGCGATGGCGTTGGCTTCATGGTATCTTTATTTAAGCAGTTGTTTCTGTTTTTCCACTTGGTCTTTTTCTTCCGTTGCTTCTTGTCACCTCCCTGCCTTTACTCTGACCAGCAGTGTCAAATGCCTTTGTCGACCTCCCCGGTCCTCTGGGTCCACAGATTTGTTTGAAGGTCAGATTGTGACCTATGGGATGCTTGGGGATTAGTCTTTTCCTCTCTGTCTCTGCGCTGTAACTTTTTCTTAGATTTCCCTCATACCTCTGGTTGCTCCTTTGCAGTCCCTGGGCAGGAGAGGGGGTCCCCCTTTCTCCAGCTCCTGCCTGAACAGCAGATGCTCCCTGGCGCCTGTCCTAAGTTTCTGTTCTTTGACTCTTCACTCTCTTCCCGCTGACCTAACACAGGTGCATTAGAAGACTATTGCATAACATGCTGACTGTAGAAACCAGCATTTGTCATTATCTAGTGCCTTCCTTCTTATATTCAAGTGTCTACTGAACTCTTCCACGTAGCTGTCTTACACGCGTCCCAATGCATGATGTCTGGAACTGAACACAGCTTCCTCACCCCCAATTATTGTATCCCCCACTTTACCGAACGGAACCACCATCAGCCCAGCCACCCAAACCAGAAACCAGGGGTCCATGACGATTCATCAGCCCAACCCTATGCCAACTCCCTACGATGTCTGTTTTGCTGTTCCCCTTTCTCTGTTTTCCATTAAAGTCACAGTAACTGTGGTATAAAGTCTTACTATTCTCACCTGGATCTTCCAACTTGTCTCTCTGTTTCCCGTCTGGTCTCCTTTCAATCCATCTTTCTTTGATACTAAAGGAATTTTCTAAAATATAAATCATTTCATGTTTAGGATGTTTTAGGATAAAGTCATCCTCCTGTCTTAGGCCAAAAAATCATCATTTCATTCCTGCACGTTCCTGAGACTTGCTCTCTCTCTCTGAGACCCCTCTGTTCCTCCTTTGTTCCCCGTCCAACCCTTCCTAACCATCCCCAACTAGTCGCTGCCCCTTCCCCCTGAGTCCCATCGCCCCCTCTGCACACACCTATCATCGCTTCTGCTAAAGTAAACTATGATCACTCATGCTCACTTCACACTTCGCTAGGCTGTGAGTTCCCTGAGGGCAGGAAGATGTCTTACTTGACTTTATGTTTCCAACACTTTCACTCAGCCCCTCATACGGAGTCAACACTTAAAACGCTTTCTTCGCTGGATCGCACAGATGGGCACCTTACTCCTTTAGAAAGCGTATCCTACCCGTACAAGTTACCACCTCATCTACCAAGTCCTAATCTTCTTTTTTCTACAGGCAACTATGTGCAAGAAAAGAGTTTTTATTCAGTCAGCAAACCAAGGATAATTGCAGGTAAAAAAAATTAACTCATGCTGCAACCAGTAGAGAGGCTGATGTGATCGGTGGTCATTCACACAATTTCTCCGCCGGTCCCCAGAACTGAGATGGGGTCACAGGAACAGACAAAGGAAAGGGTGATTTCACCTCCCACGTCCATGCTGCTCAAGGACGAAGAGCCAGGTTCAGAAGAGGCCAGCAGGCAGCAGCTGTCTGGGGGTAATGAAAGGCGGAAAGAGGCCGAGACCTGAGAGGAAAAGAAGATTTTTTTTTAAACGCTGTGATTGACAGGAAGGGAAGGAGACTCTAGCAGGGACTGAGGTGGCCGTGGAAACTGTGGGGAGCTGACGGTGGCACTTAGAGCTCGTCACGTTGTTTCAGTATGAGGGGTTGAATTCAGGTCAGTAGTCACAACTTCTAATAATGTATCAACAAGCCATTGGAAGGCTGTGAAAGAACAGAATTCTTATGCCTATTTAGAACCATTTCCAAAAGCCCTTAAAATAAGATGCTTTGTATGGTATTAGACATGTCACATTTGTTGTGATTATTATTACTATTATTAAAAATAAAAGGCCAGTTGTAAGATAAATGAGTTGGGTTTTCATAAACACTAATAAGAATGTTCAACACCTGCCAAAATTAATCAAGAGGGAAATAGGAAGAAGGAAGACACAAATTACTGATATCCAGAATGAACTCGGGGACACCACCAAGAAGTCTACAGACACTGAAATGATAGCAAGAAAATAGTTCGAGCTACTTTATGGCAACGGTTTAAACAATTTGGGTAAAACTGGAAAGTTCCTGGAAGGACACGATTTATCAATCACACAGCGTGGACCCAAAGGGAAAAGGAAAATCTAAATACCTCCATGTTACTGAAGAAATTAAAACTATAATTAACCATCTTCTGCAATGGAGCCCTTCACCAGTAAATTCCAAGGGAGATTCCTTAAGGAAGAAACGATGCCCACCCTATGCGAACTCCATCAGGTGATAGAGGACGCAGCAACATTGTCTCATTGTCTTACAAGAGCACTGAGGCCATTTCAAAAAAAAATTACCGACCAATGTGTCTCGTGAACATGCATCCAAAATCCTTAATAATATGACATCCAGAAAAGTAGAAACGTGTATACTATGTTTTAAAGACAAATAAAAATAAGCAATATACTTAATGAAATTTTAAATATATAATACTTTAAATATCTAATTAAAATTAAAACATTTAATAAATAAAGGTATACTCAAAGAATTTTAAATATTAAATTTATATGTTTAAAGTATCTAATAATAAATATATGTATAAAATTTTTTCAAAACCCACAATACATGCATTACGTGGGGTTATTTCGGGAATGCAAAGCCAGTTTATCATTCAAGACCCAAAGCCATTCACTGAGCTACACATTGAGTTGGAAATTATACAACTGTCTTAAAAGATATGAAAAAAACCATGAACGCATTTGATACCCATTCATGAAACAAGAAAAAAATCAGAAAATTAAGAATAGAAGGAATGGTCCTTATTCTCATAAAGTATGCCTACTAAAACCCTATAGCCAATATTATATACAATGGTGAAATATTTAACCAGAATTTACCTTGAAATTGGGAACAAGAGGAGTCCCTGTCTCACCATTTCCATCCAAAATCATCTTGGAGGTCGTCAGGAATGAAGTAAGGAGTGTGTTGTACGTACTGCATGTAATATACATGTTACACACATAGAGTCTTCACTTACAGAGCTTGTAGCCATAGTCCTAGAAAACCCTAAGCACCTACGAAAAAAAAGTCTTAGGCCAGTAGTCCATGAACCCAATAAGATCACAGGATACAAGACCCACCATATGAAGAATCCATTGGATTTTCCCGGAGTCAGGTCACTCAGGGGGTTACTGCTGGGGGCAACTGAGGCTCAGCCCCCAGGGCTCCGAAGAACTGGGGAGAGCACTCCTCGGCATCATCTCTCTGGGGACTGGGGAGCTGGGGTACCCATTCACCCATCCCTATCACTGTTCAACAGTCGCCCCTTTGGGTACTAAATGTACAGTGCTCTGAGGCCGCTTTGCTGCTGGGCTGAGCAAACACCTACAAATCTGAGAGAAGCCACAGGCAGACAAACAGAGAGATGCAGGCCCTTGGTCTGGGCAGCGGTCAGCTGGGAGGTGCCCTCCAGCCCAGCACCAGGAGCGGAGGGGAGTAATAAATCAACGGTGCCTTCTGTACTACCTCCAGAAGGCTGGGTGAGTGATGAGGTTAAGGTGGTGATAAGAAAATGGATGTGGGCACGTGAGGTCTTCAGGGATAGTTTGTGTGGAACTGGCTTTACAAAATCCTTGCTCGCAGCTGAAAATTTAAAAAAATAAATAACCAAAAAGGAGAACAAAAGCAAAAAAAAAACAAAAAAAACAAAAACAAAAAAAACTGATGTGTGAGAAGAACATCTTGCCCAAACATAAAACTTAATATTAAAAGGAAGAACTAATGTCTTTGAAAAATCAAAAATGAAAGACACTATTCTCCTGGGTCCTGGCTGTACCCAGGAATTTGCCAAGTCCCTGCTTCCAAGAGATTAGAGTGTGCTAAGGTGTACGCGGGTGTTCCTGTCACACACCCTGTTTTTCAGCTGACAGCGTGTTCCTGCGAAGGCCTGGACTGGGCTTCTGCAAAAGACAGTTGAATAGAACCCTGCACACTCAGGAACCTGGCAGCCCATGAGCAGGGAGGTGTCACGCGCGTGAGCGACCGCATGACCTGAGACGGGGTGGGTATCACAATCAGGGAGGTGCAGAGGGTTCGGCCGAAGGGAAACCCTTTCTCCTGGCTGCTGGGGCAGGTCAGAGAGGAGACCAAGGCGTTTTCCCTTGCCTCTGAGTTTGGCCCTGAGTTCACAACGGTTCAGGGGGTTCCAAGCTAGAGGGGGGAGGGGTGGGGTAAGCTATTATTCCAGGAACAGCAGCCAGATTGAACAAATACGAACAAACACGGAGGTGCATGGCCATCCAACGAGGCTATAATTTAGGAATTTGGAGCTGGCCTCCGGCAAGGGGAGCTGTGAGGATTTTGAAAGGAGAGCGGCGCTTTGGGCTTGCTGTATGGGAAAATCGACTGTGGCAGCAGTGGGACTTGACTCTGAATGAGGAGATGTCCGTGGGGACACTATCCCCGGTGACTGCCGCACAAAGGCAGGCGTGCTAAGATTCTGGGTGACCCGCAGGAAGTGCGGTGAAGACCGAGGAGAGGTGATAACAGCTGGGAAGCTCATGGACTGTAAGTGCTTCCAGCTGAGGCAGAGAGCGAGGCGGCTTCTGCCCCCGGGTTCCAGTTGGGGGTGCGGGGGAGCCAGCTGCTGAAACAGGAGCGGGGGTGGTGAGGAGCTCCGGTCTGAGCATGCTGAGCTGGGTGCTCAGAAGTACCACCTTCCGCCTTTCACCAAACGGGGAGGCCTTTCGTCTCCTGTCGCTGCCCACCAGGAAAACAGCTGTGATGAACTGGAAGAGAACTGTGGATAGTGTCAGCGCTCTGGAAGGGAGGTCTACGACCGTCCGAACAGATAAAGTGCTGGTTGAACACCGCGGCGCTGCTCGTGTGTGGCCAATTTGGGTGCCCGTTCGTGGCGACTTCGTGTGGTCTCTCCAATCGCTTGCCTGCGTTGGGAAGGAAACCTACCAAGGGTCCTCCTTCAATTTCTTCAAGGAAAGCATGGTTATTGTTGAGTCATAAAATAATCTCCCAAGGGCAATAAAACAGGTGACAGAAATTAATCAAGCCAAAATTATCTACTTTTTATTATTGACCTTTCGGGTCTCACGACCCACTCTCTCGGACTGGTGAGCAGTGCCCAGGTGGGCCGGGAGAGCTCCGGCCGGGGAGGTGAGCAGGAGGGTTGGGGGCTATTTGGGGCTCGACTCCCAAGCACGCTGCCCGGGAAGCTGGGCCGGACCCTCCTCATCCTCCTTGGTCCTCACCCCAGCATTCCACAGCATTTACTTGAATTTCTGGGTACTTTGAAGGAGAATCACAGGGCTCCTGAAAACATCCTTTACCTCTCAGGTAAGTTAAACTGAAGCCTTCTTATTTACTAGCCGAAAGGAGGCGGAAAATACTTTCAGGCTTTTCAAACAGAAAGAAAAGGCTACATTGAAGAAATGATATTTTTGTTGATGATGGATGTCAGGCACATTTTGTTTTGCAAAGTTCAATTCTGCGATCATTCTATTGCCGTCAAAATAGAGTTTCGGACTGAGTTACACACATTTCTCTCCAAAGCCAGTCCTGCTCTCAGGAACCGAGAGCTTCCAGTTCAAAATGATGTCGCCTGTCAGATTCAGACTGACATTAGTATAAAGCAAATGAGGAAAAATGAAAATATATTCACGCAACCGTTTCTGCACATCGCCTTTAATCTTCCACGCACTTTAAAATATGTGCTTCTCGGAGAGGAGGAGACAGAGATATCTATTTTTGCTTCCTGTGAGTATAAAAGTAATTTGTTGCCATGGCGATATATTTTTGCCATCCTGTTTCTCAAACACAGCCCTCGCTTCAGGTTTCGGGGAAACGGTCGCTCTCTCTGCCCCCTGTTCACAGAGCCATGCGTGCACCCCGACCCTTCACACTGAGCACAGGGAAATCCACACAGTCAAACACCACATCTGACCGAGATTTCCATTTTGGGGGCGCTGGTATCAATGTGAGCCTCTTGGCAGAGTCAGGGAGAGGACACTTGAAAATCCTGAGACCCCTGATTTGGCAAGTGCTGAGGTCTAGTGCTCCAGTTTCCATGGTTTTCTCCCCGCGAAAGAATAGCTGTTTATTTTAACCCTGTGCAATCCAACCTGGTGGATAATACTCACCCAGCACCACCTTCGCCAGCCTGCCAGTCTACTGAGCGCGTTATTCTATTAATTCTGTCTGTGGAATCCTACGAGCCAGTGACTTCTCCATTGCCTTGTTAACAAACAAAAATAATCAAAGGCCTAATTATTTTTGACGTATGGGAGGTGTGGTAGAGAAATAAAGCACATTGAACAGGGAGGGTCGATCCACAGGCTCATAGAAATAAATCAGCGATTAAGGAAAATTGCCTGGAAGACAGGTTTGGTTAGGGAAGACGGAGAACGGGGGATGCGGTCGGAGAATGGTCTCGGCGCAGTTCCAAGGGCGAGTTTTCTGTGTGGCTGGGAGGAGGGAGGGGGAAAGGGGGGAACAGAAGAGACTCGGGCGAGGAGGACAGACAACTACAAACACAGAACGTTGTCTAACAGGTGAGCCTTTTCAGTTCCAATATTTCTTAAAACAACAAACGAATCATTATCAGTCAACCCGTGACCACAGTAGAAGGTCACGCACAAGTTCGTCTGCATGGCCTGCTCTTGGACAGGACAGAAGACACAAACACACAAGAACGGATCATTTATGTGTAAGTTAAATGTTTGTTAAATACCCACCTGGGCAAGGTGTTGTGTTAGCCTCGAGGAAGGTCAACAGAAGGAGCGTACTCTGAACACCGAATAAACTGAAAGGCGATAAAGCGTAAACCCGCACAAGGCAGCTAATTGTGCAAAAGCCCCCTGGGCTGTGCAGATAGAATGGTTTCGTTACAGGCAGAAGGCAGCGGAGGTCCCTTTTACGGCAGGAGGCACAGCCCAGGACGAGGCCTGGCTTTGGAGGAATGAGCTGGTGTAAGCGAGAAGCGACTCTGGGTGCTCCCTGGGTACCGGCCGACGGAGCGCACACGTGAAGGAAATGTCGGGTAGAGCAGGAAGGTGGACGGCACACCCCGTGTGAGCGTCAAGGCTGACGTAGGCTTCTCATCCTCTCCTCCAAATCGCAACACGGATGCCCACAGAGATGCTCCCGGGCCTGAGGTACAGATGCCTAGGCCCCCACCCAACCAGCGGGGTGAGTGCGTGAAGACCCCCAGGTCGCCTTGGGCATCCACTTGGAGGCAGAACATACGAGGAGTCATTACCTCCCGGGAAGGGGCAGCTCCCATCTGACAGAGGGCTGAGTGAAGGCGGGCCTGGGCATCTGTTCTGGCTTCGTCCCGTCAGCATGGCCACCGGGAAAATACGTCGTTGGGTGCCAATTTCCAGCAAATTCACCACGGCCTCCTCCTCTGGGAGCGTCAGAGAAACCGTGCTTTCCCTCAATAGCCTCCTGTGTGGAGAGTGGGGATTTGGGCTGTTGTCTTGAATAATGGCTTGAATTAAAAACGAATGAAAAAAGAGAGCGCGTGTTCCTTCCCTCTCCTCCCCTTGTGCCCGTCAAAGGTGAAACAGGATGGCTGGGTCTTTGCGAATCTTGCATCACCGACGCGTCAAGAACCCCAGTGATGTAGGCATGATTGGCTCCATTTTACAGATGGGTAAACTGAGACTTGAGAGCTAAGGTTGAGGAACTGGCCAAGCTCAAATAACGAGTCAGTGAGCAGACGGGAGACTTAAACGCACACTCACAGCCCCAGAGCTGGTCTCCATACACATACAAAGTGCATTCGTCCCGCTGAAGCGAGGAAACGTGTCGGAGATGGGGAGTGAGAGGCTCTTCTGCAAAGGGTCCTGGTACCAAGGCTAAGAAGCTCGATTTGTTGTATAGGAAATGGGGGCTTCTGGGACATTTCCTTAGAGCAAGGACACGGTACAGCGTGGCCTACTTTAACTGACTGGGGTGAAATTCAGCCCAGAATATATTTAATAACATGCCAATAAGCCAAGTGGTGTTTAAAGTCTGTTAAAAATCATTTTAAAGAGATTTCAGAGGTGATGAGTCGTTCATCCTTGTACGGTTGGCGATCGCTCACGAGAAAGCACCCCAAGTTTCAATGATCCAAAACAACAGGCAGGTACCTCTGCATCAGCCCCTGCAGGTCAGCGGGAAGTGGCCAGTCCAGCTGGCACGGCTGGATGGCTCTGCTTCCGGTCGAGGTCGCTGGGCAGCTCTACTGTGTACCGTGCACCTGAGGGCTGGGGCGGGTGGCGCAGCTCCATTGCCTTCCTGCTCCTGGGACCGGAGGTTGAGAAAAGATGATCTTCTCACCGTGATGGGCGTGGCCCAAGCCAGCAAGACCACACCCACCGACCTCATGTGGTTGGGGATCAGATCCGACTCCCACACTGTGACCTTCACTTCAGTTTATCGGACAAAGCTAGTCACTTGGCTGAACTGGAAGCCAAGGGGCAGATAAATATGGTCCATTGTTTTCCTGGGAGGAACTTGGAAGTCACAGGCCCAAGGGTGTGACGACAGGGAGAGGTGGCGAGTTGAACACATAACGAAACTGTCATCCGCATCATTATCGTCATCGTCATGAGTCACCACTGTGTGCGTACTGAGCAGGTTCTGAATTTACAGGTTCTCTTTGAGAGATTGTTGCTTGTATGGTAAGTGGTGCTGAATTTTATCAGATGCCTTTTCAGCATCTATGGCATGATTGTGTGGTTCTTGTCCTTCTTCATTTCGTATGAGAGATTGTTACTTTTAGATAAACCCGATGTTTATAATAGAATGAAAATGGTAAAATCGAATCCTTAGCACCCGGAGCCTGGGTGTCATACTCTCATCTGTGAAACACAAGGTGTGGACTCGGCAGTGTCCATGGTCCCTGCTAACTCCAGGCTTCCACCGTTCTACTTCCCCATGTTGCTTTAAGTTATAAACATGTAAAACATAGCTGGGTGAGATTTCTACTTGAATGTATATTCTGTAATAAATTCATGGAGAAATGCTTAGGAACATTTTCAATATTGTAACTTTCAAGAACTCCAAAGACAGGCTAAAATTTCATTTGGATCAGAAAAACTGAATTGCACGCGACACCAGCTAATCACAGCTAAGAGTTTCGGGTCACTTGCGCCTAATACATATTCAATGTCCATTCAGTGTCCTCTTTATATCAAGGGAAACATGGGTGGAATGTCATCACTATAAGGCATGACCCTTCAAAAGGTCCTGAGGGAACAGAGGTGGACAGGCCTCCTGAGAAGTACCTGGAGCAGCAGAACAGTGAGCAAGTACAGTCGGGCCACCTCACCGTGGGGCTGTTCACATCTCCGCGACAGGGCCCTTCCTTCTCCCACGCCTGCCCCTTTGCCACGGGGACTGCCCCTTGGGGAGTGTTTTCTGACATGCGGGGACACGCGTGGTGGGGGATGGGATTGGCCATGGGCTGCTGCCACGTCGCTGCAAGGACAGGGCTGGGGAAAGCCACGTGCCTGCCACCTGCCCTCCTCGGGCTCTCCCAGCCACGTGGCACTTCTTCGCTCTTCCCCCGCTCCCTTCATCTTCTCTCCATCTCTGCTTATTTGTTGGTAACACGGCGTTTCCCTCTTATTTTCATGAGTGGACACCCACCCTGTTCTCCTGTTACCTGCTTGTATAATATGTCACCTGAGTTCTCCAGCTTCCTGGGCTCACTGCCTCCTTCATGATGTACCTCCATCTGCTTTGTGCCCAGGACACACGTTTTCTGAGGGGTGGGGAGGGAACACGGCATCGTGTCCATGAGCTCCAGGGATTCATGGGTCTTAATTTTCAGCACCCAGCCGCCCTGGCTCAGAGTCCCTACTGCGCTGCGTCCTTGATCTCGGGGAGCATCCCCCTTCAGGACGGGCTTTCTCCGCCCACACCCCAGCATGGCTCTGCTGGGCTCCCTGCCCCTCCGTGCTCCTGCCTGCCTCTGAAGTGCCGTGCACACGGGCTGGGGGTGTGAAGTGGGCTCAGTGCTGGGGGGCGGATCGGCATGACCAACCGCGTGCACACACTGGGCGCGACGGAACCGGGAGCAGCAGGAGCCGGGGCTGGGTGGCCTTCAGCCTGCTCGGTGACCAGGCCTTCTCCACAGACCGTGCCCCCTCTGCAGCCCCTGGCTTTCCGGGGCAGCTCTTCTCTCTGTGGCCTCTCCAAGGACAACCAGGGGCTCCCGGGCTATTACAGAGGACAACCCCCTATAGTCCCCACCCCAACCCAAATTCCAAGTGACTTCAGGGGCCCGCAGCCATGAAGTCCTTCACTGAACACAGGTTTCTCTCCAGGGCTGAGGATTTCAGCGGCACAGAGTCTCGGCTGCTGAGCCGCCTCCGTCTGCACCTGCTCCGCTGCTTTGGGGGCACTGTCTTCTCTGAATGCCGACGTTGCTAAGGTATCAACACCCCTCCTTTGCCCCACGCCATCGTTCGCAGCAGGAGTGGCTACAGTCATTTTGTCTTATTGTTGTTTTGAAAAACATTTTTATTTCCGACCCAGATAAATAGGAAACCTCAGCACAGGAAAATAAGTGAGGAGCGGAGAGAGTAAGTCACGACTGTGCAGACCCGTGGAGGCTGGGACGCCGGGAGGGTGGACGGGGACCCCCGCCACTGCTACGAAACCCACGGTGCGCAGGCGGCTGGGGAAGGAGGATCCGGAAACACATGTGGGACCAGGCCGAGGTGGGAGGCCGCTGAACTTCCCCCGGTGAGGGGTCTGCATCCCGCCCAAACGCAGTGGTCGCCCCAACCAATAACGGTTGTTGAGCAGAAACATTTTTATCTTCGCAATTTGGCTTCAGGGAGATATTCACGAAGGGGGCGGGGTCAGCTGGAGTGGCGGAGTGAGGAGAGAGAGAGCAAAGTCCGTAAGGAGGCTGTTGAAAGAGTGTGTGTGTATGCGTCCCGTGTGTAACAAACACAGACCTGAAGCGGTTCATTTCAGCGCCTCGGTCATTTGCTGGGTGTCTGCGCAGGATTCGGGGCCTGTTTGATTCATGGTCTCACTAACTGAGGAACATGAGAAACTGATGAGAAATTTAGAGATTAGAAAGACCTCGTCCACCCACACACGGCAATAAAAAATACTTCGGTATTTTCTACCACGTACTACATTCAACTTCCACAGAACCGAGGGACACACTTCTGAGAGTTCGGGCGGTAGTTACAGAGGGGTGGTCAGAGTCCTTCAAGGCAGCCGCAGCCAACAGAAAGATCAGAACTGGCCGTCCATTCGAGCCACCACCCGACAAAGGCCACCACAAACCGTGCTGGGAGAGCACAGTAGTCTTCCCGAGAAATGGAACCCCCTCCACTCAGCCCGCCCCCTCCTGCACCCCAGAAGCCAGCCCCCAGGGCCCCATCCTGCCGTGCGCGTGGTCTGAAGTTCGGCGAGAAGACAAGCGACAGACACATAGGAAGCTTCCACGCTCTACCCCAGACTTTTCCGTGTTGTTCTCATTTCTTCATATGCAGCCAATGATTTCATAGTAAACACATGACCAAAACCAATCAGGAAAACGTTCACCCCAGGGTGCAGAGATATTCATTCCTACCGCTTCATGGCAGCGACGTGGGGCCGGGGGCTGCTGGAATCAAGCTGAGAAACCGCAGGTGTCGTGGCGGCTTCCTGCTTCGGCTCTGATGCTGCGGGGCCCCTGGGAAGGGGAGGGGGTGCGTGGGAACCGAGGGGAACTGGGGCCGATGCCGCATCTGCAGCTTCAGTCTGAACTCTTCGGTCTACGTCACCTCCCTCCGGAGACCCACTGCCGAGAGGAATCAACGGTGATAACTTCATAGAATCGGGGTAAAGCCTGAGTCACAGCTGCCCTCTGCCTAGTTCTGACTTCTGCATCGGAGAGCATTGGGTCTGGTCCACGCCCTGAACCCCAGAGGGAGGAACGGGGAGGCAGGCGGAGTCACTAGGTCTGAGAGGAGGTACATTCACTGCAGACTTGCTTTCCCCAAGCCCCGTGAAAGGCCTTTGCTTACGTTAACAAAGGACTACCCATCCATGCCCACTGTGTCAATGGGAAAACAAGTTCAGAGAGGCTGGGTAAGTTACGGAAAGCCGCACAGCAAGGGGTGGAGTCCTTCCTTAGGATCCTTGTAGTCTCTGAAGTCCCTTTCTCCCTGTGGAATATGCTTTGCATTAGTTAAAGGACAATCCTCTGTGACTTATCTGAACTCACTGAATGTGTACAGCCCGGAAGGGGCGGAGCCAAGTTGGTGGGCCCCACACCCCACGGCTCCTTTTCCTGCCGAAGCTCACCTTGGCAAAGTCATTGCTGGCGGCCGGACTCTGGAATGATAGAGCTGCCAGCAAGAGCGCGGTGACTTTACTGATATTTTTTGACCATTTGGAACAGCTGCTCAGACTGAGCGCAACGGAAACCTGCCAGAGAGACGCAGGTCGGGAGGACCATGGCAGCCAGGGCTCTCGGCCTTTCACGTGGTTCCAGGTCATTCTGGTCGGCGGCCCAGGGGGGCTGCCGCCTTCCGGCTGCCTTCTCGTGGTGGTCGCGGTGCAGCTGTCCGCCCAGCTCTCTGCCTCGCGAGCTCGCTGTTCTCCAGGCCCAGCAATGGCCGCCGAGCGGCGGCTGAACCGAGGCCAGCGACTTCCAGAAGAACGCGACGTTAGTGCAGCTCAACGCGTACTCTGAGCAGCCCGGACGGAGGGCTGCGGCGGCCGCTCAGCGCGGAGAGACAAAGAGATCGACGCGGGGGGCAGAGCGGCCACCGGATCCCTGCCGAGCGAGACTGTGCTCTCCTCCCGTTTCTCCGCCCACCTTCCCGGGACGCGTTTCTGGTTCCGCAATGGCCAGGTCCGCACGGCCGGGGTGGAGACGTGTGCCACTCATTGCGCCTGGAACACGGGGATGAAAGTGCCTTTCTCCCAAATCACCTGGAAAATTGCCCCAATTCCCTGCTTCCTTTCTGCTAGACTAGGCTCGGCCTTCCGCTGAGAGGGCCTCGCCCCAGGAGGCCCTTACTGAGTGACGCCCGCAGGGCCACCGCGCAGTCCTTCCCGCCTCGTTTATCTGCTGGCACATAATTGCTTTCAACTTTCTTCGTTTCTTGCCTCCGAAAAGCCCAAGCTACTTGTTAAATTAGGGGGTTGGTGAGGCAGGCTGTGAAAGAATTTGCAGAGAAGAAAGTGCGGAGGGTAAAGTTTTATTTTACTTTTTCAAGGGGATGGTGAGGGCTAAGTGTGGAGCTCTGGGCTTCGATCGGGTCACGGGGTTGTCGTCGAGCAGGGTGTTTCTGTCGGTCCAGTGCAGGCCGCGGCTCGTCTCGACGTCGTCTTTGGGGGCAGGGTCCCCTCGTTGAGGTTGTGGTCTGGCGTGTCCTCTCTCGTAAGTTCCTGGAGCCTGTGAGCCTTCAGGGCCCTTCCAGTGATGTTCCAGTCCTGAGGATAGAGGCCCATGAAACAGTGAGGGTCCGTCATGCTTTCTGGGGTCCAGCCGGCTCTGGCAAGGAGGGCCTGAGAAGGGGGCTTTCTTTGGTCCTGTTACTCTGTATTTGCAAATGGACGTGGGGAGAATGATGAAGAAATGAGCTGCCCCATAGTCACGAACTTGAATTTGGGCAGTGGCGATGATTTCTCATGTTCTCTATGGAGAGGGTCCCTGGTCCTCTGAAATCGGCGGGTGCTCTCCAAGCGCGGCTGAGCTTTCAGGCAAGGTCCTGTTGGACCGATTGAAATGAGTCCTGTGTTACACATGAGCATCTCTAAGAGCTCGGCACAGTGACCAGGCAGCCCGTTGAGGGCCTGCTACGTACCACATGCTTCACTTACCTCACGTCGATGCATTCTCAAAGGGTTCTGGGGGCCAGGCGTCCCCGCCCCTTCCAGGTCGGGCCACAGTCTCTGCCGGAGCAGAGAGAGTGCCT
The DNA here is from genome assembly GCA_004027475.1 of Anoura caudifer. Classification (NCBI taxonomy): domain Eukaryota; kingdom Metazoa; phylum Chordata; class Mammalia; order Chiroptera; family Phyllostomidae; genus Anoura; species Anoura caudifer. The sequence continues at coordinate 4,605 of PVKU01001703.1, read as the reverse complement.
GGCCCCCTCCCTCCTGCACTCCCCAGCACAGGCTCCGCTGGTGCGGGGTGCTTAACAGACATCCGCTGAATTCACTTGACGCTCAGCGCTGGCTGTTAACTGTGAGCTGAATCACTTAGGACACTGAGGGTGGGAAAAGCTAAGTGAGCACCCAAGGTCTCAAGGTCATTAGACGGGGGGTCGCAATCAGACAATCCCGGCCCTCTGGTCTAGGGACCGTCTATCAAGACCAGCGCTGTCCGGAACCCTCCCCGTGGACCGTTCCTCTTGCTTCTCTCAGTACCTCTGTGAGTGGGCGCCGGGACCGATGGGTTCGTTGTGTGTACGCGGTGTGCACACGGGTGTAGGTGACTGCGAAGCATTCATGTCGTTATCAAGCGATTTTGTGGTTTTCGTCTGCTTACTCATTTTCTTCGAATGGCTTCCTGAACGCGCAGTTCTCCCTAAAGAAATTGGGCCCTGGGGTCAGGACGTCTGCTGGAATTTCTTGGGTATTCTGTACTGTCAGTCGGCAATGTTTACACCACCTGGCCTTTGCGAAGGCATCGCAGGCGCCCCCTGCGGCGGTCTGCAGTGGTGCAGGCTGGAATGCTCCCGTCTCCGAGAGCGGACCTGGGCGCTCCCTGGGGGAGGCGGAGGGGGAGGGGAAGAGGCGGATCTGTGTTGGGACCTACACCTTTTATTTCCAGGGTTTGGGTTCTCCCCACCTTACCAGGCCGCCTCCTGTAAGCAGCTACTGACCCCGGCTCGGAGCCCAACCAGTCTGGAATGCGCAAGGGCGCGGCCCGCTCCAGAGCAGCGTCCTTAGCAAGGCCGGAGTCTTCCAGACGCACGGTCCCACTGCTTGGGGTTCCCTGTTCCCCCGTTCCCGGTGGCCTGCTTCACAGGAGCCCCGGCTGACCTCCCACAGGTGCTGCATATGGTCACGTGGATGACACAGTGAGGCTGCGGACTCAGAGCAGCAGCCACCGGCCACCTCTTTTGAAAACTCCAACTTTTCGGAATTATTGCAATAACCGCTGTGCCGTCCTTACGGTGTGGGAGTGCCCTCCGCCCCTCCGCCCCTCAGGTGGATGGGAGCAACCGTCCACACTGGGACACCGGGCACCTGCCTGCGCCGGTCCCATGCCCACGCGCTGAGCGGAGCGCAGCCCAGCCGGGTCGCGGTGCGCCCACTCGCCAATCACGCCACAGCCCCTCCTTACAGATCCTATTATTGTCCGTCCGCAGAAAACCATTTGGAGGCCCGTGTGATTACGGCAGATGGCCAGCTGGAGGCCTTTGAAGAAAATATCTTTTTACATTTCCTTTTGTCAAATTCTGAAGAATTCGTGGCTGCATGCAGAGTTTCGTGCTGCATTTCAATACAGCAAAACTTGGAAGGAGATCTCTTAAAGCTACAGATGGGTCTTGGTCACACTTGATTAAATCGTCAGTGAGTCCCAGGTCCCCGCACTCCTCACAGGCCTTCTTCCGACCTCGAGGTGATTATTTCACAAAGGCAGGTGGAAGGGAGAACGCAATACAATTTAACGAGTGCCACGCAGCACTTGTCCCCAAAGGATAAAGGACCGCAGCTCTGCGTTTGAGTGTCAGCGACGTATTTTGTGTCTTCGCGCATTTGTGCACCAGGAGACCTGTCTCCCACGGGGCAAAGAGAAACCGAGGGGACATACGCAAATGAACCTCACTCTGCCAAGCTTTCGAGGCATGAGTTATTTTTTTTACTCTATAATCACTGGTTATAGAATTAGAAAATTAGTTTTCTGATTAAAATGTAATGAGCCATCAACAGTGTCTCCTCTTTCATTTTCTTCTTTTTTTAAAGGGTTTCATTTATTTATTTTTAGAGAGACGGGAAGGGAGGGAGAAAGAGAGGGAGAGAAACATCAATGTGTGGGTTGCCCCTTGTGCGCCCCCTACTGGGGACCTGGCCTGAAACCCAGGCATATGCCCTGACTGGGATTCGAACTAGTAACCCCTTGGTTTGCAGGCTGGCACTCAGTCCACTGAGCCACACCAGCCAGGGCAATTTCTGCTCTTTCTAAGGCACTCGGGCATGCCGTAGGCCCAGGACATGATTCAGGAACCTCCCAGGGACAGCATCACTGTCCCTGTTGCAACAGTGCAAAGATACTTAATAGCCTGTGGTCATGTCACTGTTACTGTGTTTATGGTTCTGGCTCCTTTATTCAGGAAACTCAGTTGCATGGAGATCATGGGCTCACTGTCGTCTATATTGTCCATGCTTAGAACATGGCTGGTGTGTGTCTCCCAGGTGGGAGGCAAGAGAAAGACAGGGTGCGCCTCCGTGCAGGAATGCGCCGAGTCACAAGACATGGTGCTTGTGTCCAAACACGGCTAGCCGGCCCTTTCCCCTGTGGGATGAGCGGGCGCTGCATTAGGCTTTTGACGTGAGAAATGGGGGAGAGAACTGTAGAGAAAGAGGGTCTACTTTCTCTGTGGGGTCCGCAGGGGCCATTGATGTAGCTGACGTTTACTCCTCACTGTGCCGTGGCCGTTCACTGAAACTGGCCCCTCTGCCTCCCAGCACCCGCTGCGACTCGTGCTCCCGGGGCCCCCTCCAGTGTGGTGTGGCCGTACGATGGAGCTGCAGTGAACGGAAGATGCACACGAGCGATGCTTGTTCTCTCTGGGCCTGGCGTGATGATGCCTGCACCTCTTCCCATTGACCTCACGGTGGGAGAATGTGTCAGGGGCCACAGAGTCATACCCGGCCTGGCGCCTGAAGGACTGCGTGCGGCAGACGGCTCCCGCCGACTGAGCCACAGGGATCCACCCCGTGAACCAGACACTTTTCATCATTGGCGTTGCCTCTGGGGCCTATTTGTTACTGCAGCCCAACGTGCCCTGACCCATACACCGTGCAGCTGCGGGGCCCAGACAACTGCTGCTTCTGATTGGAAACTGAGCCATCGCGGGAGCAGGAAACGGCAGCGTCGGTCGGGCACGTGGCCCTCAGAGGCAGGACACACAGCGCGGACGGGACCCTGCAGGCTCTGCCTTTGACGCAGAATTTCTCAGGGTGCCTTCGACATACGCCCAGAATGGAAGCTGAGTGGGACACAGAATCTGCTGACGCCTGGCTGCGGGATTAATGAGGGAAGAGCGACGCTCTGTCAGACTCCAGCAGAACGGCAGGATGGCGCCCCCATGAGGCTGGGCCAGGGAGGATTCTGCTAGGGAGCAGGAAAGGGCTCGGGGGCGCAGGGGACCCGTGACGTGCGTGGCAGTGCATGCGTGGGTGTACGTGGACGCTCACACCCGGGTCTTCTCCCCCTGACCTTGTCGTCCCCCTGGCTTTGTTACCAGCGCTCTCTGACGCTCTTTCCCCAGGCAGGCGCGCCCCAGGGAAGCAAGGGCTGCAAGTTCATCACCTCCAGCAAAAGCAGAGGCGGGGGCTCAACAGACGCCCAGCAGTCAGCTTTTTATTTTTTGTTATGGGGGGTATGGAAGTTATATCAACAAAGAGCTATTTGGTGCTTTGGCTACTATTCTCCAAAAAGTGTCTGAAGTTTTCTGCTTTTTTCCCTTTATGCCTTTAACCTAGAGAACCGTAATTTTCACCTGAGGCCAAGCACGATGATTCGCGGGTCTGCCTGGGTTCTCGGGGCTAGTTATGCCACCCAGCAGCAATTCGGGAGTTTCGTTTTCATTGCTTTACGTGAAAACCTGCTCCCGTTGTCTTTCAGAATCACCTCTGCTTTCTTCCATTTTAAGTTACGTTCTAACTTTTAAAGGGGCCTGGCTAAGAAAATGAGCGAGACTTTTCTTTTGCACGCACCTTGCGTTAATTGTTCGATTCATCGTCTGATTCAAAGTTCACGATCAGGGCCCGAAGAGAGTGACTCTCCTTTTCCCGTTTGGGCTGAGGCTTCACGACGCGTGTGCCATCTGGCAGACCTGGGAGCGGCGAGTCGAGGAGGAGGGGCACCGCCTTCGGCACCCCAGCAGCCGGTATGGGGAACCGTGGAGGAGGGAGTCACGGAGGCAGGGAGACATGTTCCCTTTTGTGTATCTTTCTGTATCATTTGATTTTTTCCCCTTTACCATGAACAGGTGTTGCCATGACATAGACAAAAAGTAAAGCCTTCCTGTTCTTCATGGTTTACAGAAGGTGACGAAACGCAAGTCCCAAGTAGCTCTGTGCTTACCTGTGACACCCAGCTGGACAGGTCTTCCGGAGCCTGGTCCACTGAACGGACTTCCAGCCTCCAAATCACAGATCCCTCGTATTCAAGGTCCTGGTCCCAGGAAAGCATCTATTTTTAGGTAACAAACTGGATCGTGAAGTCCTGAGGTTTTTCCAGGATGTTAGGAGAGGGGGACACTCAGGAGGCTGACCCCCAACTCTGCAAAGTGACGAGGCAAGGCCACCGCATCACCACGGGCCCAAGGAAGAGTCCCTGTTCTTGAGAAACATCCTGCTGGCTTGAGTTCCAGCACATGGAGCCCTGAGGAGAAAGAGATGCCGGTTTCCTTTTTTGTTTTAATGTAATTTTTAATTTTTTTTTGTTTTTGTGTTGTTCTTCAAGTACAGCTGTCTCCCTTTTCCCACCACCATTTCCCACCACCTCTTTCCCC
>PVKU01001702.1:126649-277142 GCA_004027475.1 Anoura caudifer | reverse complement strand
ACATTTTAACGGCGGGGGATAAGAGGGGGGTTTGGGAGGAGTTGGGGGGAGAGGCTAGGCCTATACCTAGGACGGATGCTCCACCGGGCTGGGGGGTGCACACCAGCACACGGAGCCTGTTCTTCTGAGAGGCTCTCAAAGAGGCCCGTTACCCCGAATGTGGAAGAGTCACTGGTCGGTGATGGTGGGAAGCGTATTTGGAAAGAGCGTAAGTCACTGAATGGGATCGGGAAGCAAACTCGTGAGTGGGAACGAGATGGGGAAGGGAGGCCGGAGGAGGCTCCGGGCAAACTGGCTCCATCGTTGCGGCACCTGGAGCCCCAAACACGCAGCCAACACCGACCAGCACCACACTTTATTTCTCGATCAACCGGCTTCTGCTCCCTGAGAAATCTCCCCAAACCTCTTTTTCACTTTTTTTTTTAAGATTCTATTTTATTTTTAGAGAGAGGAGAAGGGAGGGAGAAAGAGGAGAGAAACACCGAACGGTTGCCTCTCATGTGCCCGCAGCTGGGGACCTGGCCCGCAACTCAGGCATGTGCCCCGACCAGGAATGGAACCAGCGACCTTTCGGTTCCCAAGCTGACACTCAGTCCACCGAGCCACCCCAGCCAGGGCTCCCCAAATCTTAATAGCTCACAACAATAAGTGTGTATTGAACGTGTGATTCTATAGCTCAGCGGTTCAGACCAAGCTAAGCTGACAGATTCCTCTGGCCTCAGCTGGGCTCCCTCATGGCTCTGCAATTAGCGGCCACGTGGTCTGGGGCCTGGCTGACCCAGGGCCCGCTCAAGCAGGAGGCTCATCACATAGTCACCTGGAAGCTGGACAGGGACCCAAGAGAGTGAGTGGAAGCCACTTGGGGCCTTGGCTCAGGACCGGCACACATGACTTTGCTGCACGGTGGGAGCTGAAGCAAGTCACAGCCTACCCTGTACTGAAGGAAGGTGCATGCAGGACACGCCACCTCTCCTTCAATGAGATGTAAAGCCATTTTGCAAAGAACACCGGTACAGGGAGGAAATGAAGGATTATGGACATTTCTGCAATTAGTCAGCACGCCCAACGCATGCCTAACTCATTGGCCAGTTTGGCCCCCTTTATTCCAGTCTTCTCCCTGATTTTATTCTGGCACCTTTGGCAAAGGGGGAAGCCTCGGTCAGAGACGGCAGACGGCAGCAGGGCCCAGAGGAAGGTGGTGAGTCCAGGGGTCAGGGGGCAGGTGAGCAGGACGGACAGGCTCAGCCCTCCCTCCTGTCACTTCTGTTTTGTCATCGGCTACTTCATAGCTCACCTGGTTCAGCTCCACATGGTCCCAATGTCTGGGGGCTTCTAAACGCAAACCTCCGCCCGCGTTTGTGAGGAAGGACGCTTTGTGGTGGGCACCTTGCCGGTCTTCTTTCCAGTCCATCGCGGACGAATGCTGGCGTGAGGTTTGTGCCAAGTACGACTCCCCGTGTGACCGTGACAACCCTCAGGCCACTTCCCAGCCGACTGGACGGATCGAGGGCCCAGTCCCACGCTGGGAGGTCACTGCCGCGTCAGACTGCTGTCGGAGCTTCTCAGCGCCCACTCGCGCCTTCCGCGATCGCCTCGCCGCAGGCCGGAAACAAGCGCTGGGCCGTGTTCTGTCCCACCTCGAGCAGCGTCGCCCTGCAGCCGTTGTCTCGGCGTATTTTCACCATGTGGCCAGGAGGCAGGAAAACCGGGCCTTGTGGCCTGTTCAAACCAGGTGAGGAGGCTGAGTCCTCGAAACGTGACGGGGGTATCCAAGACCACGCGAGGCCAGGCTGGGGCAGGGCCGGGCTCTGGGCGCGATGCCCAGGGCCCTTCCCATTGGCGCCGCAGAGCTCGGCCTCCCTCCGGTGGAACTGCAGGAGGTGAACGCGCAGTTCCGTACACAGGTGCTGAACCGTGGAATTGTACACCTGCACCCTATATAATTTCATTCACCAATGTCACCCCCACAAACTCAATAAAAATGTAAAACACATCAATATAAAGATAGAACAGAGCGTGCTTAGTTAAAGAAATTAGCCTCCCCTTCACATCCCAAGCCCCACGCTTAACCTGAGCTGCCGAGGCTGATGAACACTCACCTTTTACACGAGGGATTTATGCCTTATTTACATAATCAGATTCACCTGCTCTCTCCCTCCAAGAAGCTCGTTCCCCGTGCGGTTGGGGGATATGTTACATTTAAACACGTAATGGGGTCTTCGTCTCCCCCCGGGTGTGTGTGGCTCCTGGGGGAGGCGAGGAGGAGGAGGCCGTCACAGCAGAACCATGGGCCACCAGCGTGGCGGTGTTCTCCTTGGCCCGACACCCACAGAGTCAGAGAGTGGGAAGGGGGTGATGGCGGTGGTCTCCAAGCATGAAGAGGCCTCGCCCCTCTTCTGCCACCCTGGAGAGTCGAGTAGAAGGATCCAGAACCTTCAGAGCCCCTGCCTACCCCCTGGGTGGCTCAGGAGGAGCATGTGCATCTGCCCCTGCCCGCCTTCCACGGCCCACGGTTCACCCAGGAAAGAGTCCCTAATTCTCTTGCGGGCCTGGGATCCAGGGTACTTTGGTGCTGAAAGGAGCCTTTCCCCCTTGACTCGCAGACCGTGCTTACCCTGACTGTTCTGCAGGCACAAAACAAGATAAAGGGGCCCCAGGCAAGCGGGGCCCCAGGACCTGGCCCCCTCACTGGGCGAGCTTCCCGGGTGGTCATTTGACATCGAGGCGGGGAAGAGACAAGCAGCGATCCTCTGGGATCCGAGGGTTCAGCGAGGGCTCAACGCTGGGCACCCTGATCCCAGGGCGACTGGAGGGCTCCTCAGGTGTCATTCCCTCCAGGGTTTGCTAGCGGCGCCCACACCCTCCCTGTTCTCACATTTCCTGTGAACAACAGGTTCGAGGGCTTTTTATAAGGGGTAGTTGAACCCCTCCCTTTCTAAATGGAGAAGCTGAGGTCCAAGGTGGGCTGAGACAAGCTCAAAGCCACCCAGCTGACCGCGAGCAAAGTCCCACCCACCAGGCCTTCTTCCCTCTGGCCCGAGGCTGTGTCAACTGCACTTCTGCTCCCGTCCATTTCCAAAGGCTCCTGGCCCCGGGTGGAAGCTGGGCGTGTTTCCATCGCTGGACGCCTCCAAACACTGCAGCCGCCTCAGGTCTCGCAGGGTCCCTCTGCCGGAACTGCTCCTGCAGGGGCTCACGGGCCTGGCTCCCTCCGGGCACTGACAGCCTCTCGGTCCTGTGTCGCTTCCAAGAGGTTGTCCCCACGGTTCCCATGTAAAGAGGCTTCTCTCTCCTCCTACGAATGCACACCAGGCCTGTTCTTCCACATCCCCGTGTTTTATTTCCTTCGCAGTCTTTACTAGCAACTGGACTGGTCTTGTCTGTTCATTTGTTAGATTAAATGTGAACTCATGAGGTCAAGGACTCTGTCTCATCCACTGCTTTGTCCCCAGGCCCCAGCCCGCTGCGTGTCCCACAGCAGGCATTTAAATCACCTTGCAATGCGTGAACGTCTATTGTCACTTGGTACACCAGGGCTCAAGGCCTTGCGAATCAGGGCCGCTTTCTTCAGCGGTGTTTGCCCCCACAAAGTGCCCTCATCCCGCTGGTCGCACGCATTTGTGCGGGAATCTTCAGGAATCCCTCGTCTTTCAGATGCTCACCACAGAGCTGCTCTGGCAACATCTCATCCGCTACGCGCAAGGGCCCTAGAAAAAGCATCCAGGCCCACTTGGCCTTGGTTTCCCGGGTAACCAAGGTTGTGTGCTTAGATACACATGACCAAGCAGGGCTCTCCCGGGGGACGCGAGCATCGAAGACTAGGGCATCGGCTGCATGCGATTTACTCCCTCCAGTAGCCACTGCCTGGGACTGACAACCAGCTCAATGGCTCGGACCGATCCAGACTCTCAGGGAACAAGGTGCCCAGCTCGGACACCGTATGTTTACATCCAAGCTCGGGGAACACTCGGGCTCCAGCCGGGGACGAGGTGACTGTGTGTTAGTTAATTCACAACCTGTTGTACGTGTACCGTTGAGATCAGACAAAGATGGAAAGGTGTGTCCTCCTCTCTGCAGACACCAACTCATGCCCAATGTGCTGGTCTAACTGCACCCCCTTTTAGTCTGTCTTGCTTTTGGCTTAAGAGGGCGGGGAAACTATGAATACCATTCCCTTTTATCTATGCCGTTATGGGCCTACGAAGTCTCAGGTTCTGGACAATGCAGAGCTTTCTAAGCAGCAAAAGGTGCCAACTGGTGGTCCATGGGAGCAAGAATAAATAATAGGCATGTTAGGATTGATGCACCCACCCCTTTTTAAATTAATCAGCTGCTGCTGTTTAAAAACCAGGAGTTCCTCATAGAAATCCAGATCTCCAGGTTCTCCGTAAAAGTTGGAATTCTCTTGAAGCAGCGCATCCCGATCGTAGCTTGGTTTCCCCACAACGCAGGACCGGAGGCAAGGGCTCGGGTGTAGGCAGATCATGTGCAAATTGGTGCCTGAAGTCGAACGTGAGGGGGCAGGAAGACAAAACAGACAAGAAGGTTTGAGGGCACTGGAGCTTCTTGCGAACCAAGCCAGGTTGGCCCACAGGCCAATTTGACGCCAGTGGCCACAGAAGATCCTGCAGCTGAAAAGAGAAAAACATGCGGCATGAGGTCAGGGGGAGGCGCAGTCCTGGGCGAGCGGGTCAGAACTGTCCGCCTCAGCTGCAGCCGGAGGTGCAGCTTGGAGATGTGACGCCGAGCCACAAAGCCCCCGCCACGGTCCCCCCCTTGGACCACGTGGGTGCACCGGCCGTGACTGCCACTCCTCATCCGTGCCGAGTTAGGATCATCCGAGACACAAAGTTTGGAAGGAACAAAGAGATAACCTGAACCAACTTCTCTGCTCCGTGCACGAGAAAACAGGTCCGTCAAGATGTAACCGACGTGGGCACAAGAGCGCAGACGCCCTCGCTCCGTGGTTCTTTGTTTGCCTCTCTCAGCACGCCCCAAGCCCCTGCTCGTTCACTCAGGGAGGGAGCCAACGCCTCCATGGAGCCCAAAGCTGTTTCTGGAAGCAAATCTGTGCCCACCAGCCCAGACTTCTGGCTTGTCTCTGGAGCAACTGCCCCACGGTTACCTTCACTTTGAGGTTTCAAAGCCCTTCAAACTCAAAGCCCTCCCTCCGTGAGTCATCTTTCCCACAAAATCTACGTCTCCTACTAGACTTCCGTTAATTCTATGTCCTTATTATTCCCACACCCGGTGGTCACACCTATTTTGGGTTGATACTGGCTTTTCTGAGCTTGTGCTTTGACCTCTGCAATCATCTTACAGCTGCTCTGCCCACCTGCGGCCCCTCTTCCCTCTAATCCAGGGGTGTCCAACTCACAGCCCGCATGCTGCCTGCAGCCCAAAATGGCTATGCACGTGGCCTGACACAAACTTGTGAATTGGCTTAGAATATAACGAGAGTTTGTTTTCGTTAGTGTACGTGTATTTAACGGGAGGCCCAAGACAACTCTTGGGCTTCTTTCAGGGCGGTCCAAAAGATTGGACACCCCTGCTGGATCTAATCCATTCTCCGTGGTGCTGCCGGAGTGATATTTAGACAATGCAAAGCTGGAAAAGATGCTACTCTTCTTAAAATCCACAGGCCCAGTGTCAAGCGTAGCCTAAAATTACTTGCTCATTGAACAAATGAACAGGGAGCGTGGGCCTATGCTTTTGCCAGGCGCGGCGTTCGCCGTGGCAAACATGCGGACCCATCTCCCCAGTCACAGAGCTTGAAATCAGGCTTTAGCCTCCTGAGGGCGATTCGCAAATACATCCATGTTCTATTTCCAGCTCACTTCCCAAACTTATTTCTTGAAATGCTTCCACCTCTGTAAATGACTCCAGACATATTGACTCGCAGTTCCCTGAGGGAACAAAACCCCCGGAGGAGAGGGCCTGTTTTATTAGCTTTGCTAGCATGCAGCGCGGGGACGGGTACTTAGGAGGGGCCCGGTGAAGTTTCCCGGAAGGGCCAGGTGAACAGGAGACAGCCACAGGGGAAAGCCAGGACAAAGCAAGCAAGGCACCTAGGGCCCAAAATTGAAGGAGGTGCTCGCTCATGGGGTGTACCCTGGACGTTTTATTGGCCTCGTCCTAAGTCCTAATCTGGGCCCAGGCGGCCCTTAGGAGCGGCTGATCGCTGCTGAGACAGCGGTTCATGTGAGCTGTCCAGGGTGCTGAAAAGATCATACAGACTTTTGGGGCCTGTCCACGGTTCCGAAAACAGACTACGGGCGCAGTTTGCGGGCTGTCCAGGCTTCTGTTTATTTTTAATCATTTTCCATCGTTATTCCATTACAACTGTCCCAATTTCCCCCCTTTGCCCTCCCCCACTCCCATAGTCAGACCCCACACTGTTGTCCATGACGCAGGTCATTCGTACATGCTCTTTGTCTAGTCCCTTCCCCTTCTTTCCACCGTTATCCCCCTCCCCTTGGCCACTGTCAGTCTGTTCCTTGTTTCCCTGCCTGTGGCTCTATTTTGTTTATTAGTTCATTTTTTCTCCATTAGATTCCTCTTATAGGTGAGATCATCTGGTATTTGTCTTTCGCCGACTGGCTTACTTCACGTAGCATATTGCTCTCCGGTTCCATGCTTCCGTTTGGAAATGGAGCATCTCTGGCTTTCTCTGCCTCTCTGCAGCCCTCCTTTGCCATAGACTTTGTTTAAGGATTAACGTGGCTCAGGTATGTGGCCCACCGCAGGGTCCGGGCTCCAGTCCAACAGGCATCAAGAAAACCAGGCAGAATATGTCTCTGCTGTTCAGCTTCTGAAAAACAAACGCAGGGCCCTCCGAAGTGCCTGGGGAAGCTTGAAAATACTTACTTCCAATTCTGTGGGGCCGTCGCAAAAAAGTGTTCTCCAAATTGTCTCTATCAATAATCCAGGAATTTTCTAATGGTTCTGGGAGTGCTTTTGATCCTGAAAGCTAGCAGCTGCTGAAGAGCTATTCCGACTGTATCCAACACACCTTATCTCATTTCTAAGGAAAACCTCAGTCAACAATCTGAATGGTTTCTTCTCATGTTGCCAAAAGTCCAGAGAGGCTGAAATTTTTCCACTGAATTTTACCTTTTGGGACACAACCTTCTTCCAGCATACAGACCTGAGGTAAAGAGAGAAATATAGGTCCCTCTAGGACAGCCTGCCTCAAGACAGAGGTTTGCCTCTTTTAAAAAAAAAAAAAATTGGTAAGGGTTTTTGTTTTAGTCTTTAAAAGAACAAAAAATATGTGAAAGGGTATATGGATTGTGGTTGATTTGCCAAATTGTCTCTTAAAATACACACAGACCCAGTTGGGTGGAAAATTTCATGCAGTAGGTGCACAAATCCTAAAATAGAGATCTTGAAGTTGACTCCAACTTGCGCCTTCAACAAATGAGGAAGCTGAGGTTAAGGAATCATACAATGAGCCGGTGGGTGGAGCCAGGGCCAGCGTTCAGAATTCCAACCACAAAGCGTTCTCTTCTCCATTGTCATGTATGGGAATGCATTCTTCCCCCAAGTGCTGGTGACCTGGTGTTGAAATTATTAAGGAAAATATGATGATGATGTTAATAATAATAATTAATAATAATACTATGTCCTGGGCACTTTCTATGAACAGTGGCTCTATGACACGGAGGTTATTGTTAGTGTTATGTTGTCTGTTGTCATTTTTGCCATCATCCTTGTCATCCTCATGCCCATCATCAACCCCCTTTTTACAACAAGTAAATCAAGGCATAGAGACGTTAAGTAATTTACCCAAGGCCACAGGCACAGAAAGTGATGGGACAGGGCTTTGAATGTGGACTTGGCTTCCAATCCTCTGCCCCCTTCACCAACACACAGGCGGCCTTCCTGCTTCCCTCTTTAGCTTGCTTCCTTCGAAAATATTTGGGTTTATGTTCATGTACATAAAATGCACTGAATCTCTGGTGATGACAGTGTTTAACATTCTAACCAGATGCAACTGAGCAGATCAACGCACGAGGTAAATCACAAAATGGAGAATGAACTTAATGGGCAAGTTATTTAGATGTCTTATTGCCTGTAATTACATAAGCTCAGCCGAATTCAAATGAGTGGCACTCGCCGCGTGATGTCTGGCCACAGCTGGCTAACTAATGTCTGCTGTCATTGTTTCTAGTATTATTAACAAAGTAGTAGCTAGGTATCCAGTGTCCATTATATGCCAGCTAATGTATGGCCCTACAATCCCATAATCCTCAAAATCACCTTGAGGTATAGGTCCCAGTAACACCATTTTATGAAGGAAGAAACCGAGGTTTGGAGAACTTAGATCACTTGCCTATCCTTCAATGCCATTTTGGCTGCGTCTGATGTTTCCAGGACTCGGTGGCTTGTTCAAATGACAAGCCACTCCCCGGTGGGTTGCGTCCCACATTTTGCTAATCCCTCCAGGGCAGTGCGCGCCTGGCTTGTTTGGTTTTATTTTTGTTCCAATGCATTTCAGCGCGTATCATGGCCACTCAGCAGAACCAGAGGGCTTGCACATTGCCAAGCACCTCTCTCATCACCCCACTGCTGAGCGTGGGCTCGCCTTGTTCTCTTGTCTCAGAAAGCCCTTCCTGCCGTCTCCAAACATGCAACTCTCCACCATCAAGCTCCAAATGGCAACTCCCCCCCATTTATTCTTCCTGACTTCTGCTCCAGAAGAAGAGTCCCAGCTGCCCCTCAACTCCCATAGTCTCTCATCCAAAGGGGAGTCTACTCATTGCTTACATTGACTTATTAATTTCTTCATTGAGCAAAGGGGTCCCTCTACTCCCTACCAGGTCTTGTACTGAAAAAGTGGGTTGGTTAAACAAACATGTCATTTATTGAAACATCTTGGGGCATTTGTTACATTTTACTTCTTGTTGTGTTTGTTCACTCTCATTTTGCTTTTGTGCTAACACCTGCTGAATGCTTTCAGCACAAAAATAGTATCTCATTTATCTGCATATTCCACCCATAAATGCCTGGGTGGGTGCACTGTGCATAGGAGATCAAAACAACAGGCAAATGTTTAGTAAATAATTTGCTATTATTAGGAAAAGTATGCTATTTGAAAAATGAGAATGTTAGCTAATTTCACAATTTACATAAATTACCAAAAAATTTTAAATGAAAATTAGTCTAATCACATACAAAGTAACCTAGCAATGAAAAAATAAACTCAAAAATTAACACCAAAAAAAAAAAAAAAACCCAAACAAACTGGAAATGATACGAACACGATATTTTACATTTCATTTGCTTTTGATCTTTTTTTAAAAAATATTTTGTTTTATGTGAATCTACATGACCTGCCCTAAATCTCTAATCAAAGTACATGTCAGGCAAATTGGTGCTGGAGGAAAGTTAACAAAACAGAAGGGAACCTCATGAAGACTGAGGAAGACTTCATCACACTTTGGGGGTCCACTCCCCTGGTCTCCAAGGCCTTGCCCGGCCAGGAAGTCAACAGCAGGACCTGCTTCTAACTTGACTTCAGGTCTCTGGGCTGAGACACCTGGCTCCGTGCGGGTCTGTCTTTTTTAAACGACCGAGAGGCTGTCTGGCAGCAGGCAGGCCCTGCCCTCCGCCGGTGGCTCCGCTCTCTGCCATCTGCGAGCTCCCTGCCTGCAACCAGAGCCCATAAAACCCAGTGGGGTGCGGTTCTTGCTTCTGTGGTTGTTGCCAAAGCATTCTTTTTTTTTCACTTGTTAAAAAATTTCTTTGTAATTTTAAAGAATCTTCATCTGTTCTTCTCAGTCCCTTCATCTTCATCTTCGTCACCCAGCCCCCAACCTCCCTCCCCCGTGGCAACCATCAGTCTGTTCTCTGCATCTGTGGGTCTGTTTCTGTTATGTTTGCTCATTTATTTTGTTCTTCAGATTTTACATAGACATGAAATCACACGGCATTTGTCTTTCTCTGTCTGACTTATTTAATTCAGCATGATACCCTCCAGGTCCCTCCAGGTCCATCCACGCTGTTGCAAATGGTCAGATTTTATTCTTTTTTTACGGCCAAGTAATATTCCATTGTACTAACGCACCACAGGTTTTTAAGTGGAAATGTGGGGTGAATCCTGATGGACACTGCAAGTAGATCCCCTTTCTGATCCCAGAACACTCTGGAATCCACAATCCCAGGCTATTAGGGAAAAGTCTCACCACACTGTCTCTCTACAGGATGAAATTCCAGCTCAGTCCCAGCCTCTGGGGCTGATTATTTCCAAACCTGCTTTAAAAAGCTCTGTATTTTTTCTCCTGCAATTGGCGGCACTACCGCTGTGTGTGTGTGGGGGGGGGGATCTCTTCAGGGTAGGTCCTGCATTGGCTATGCACATCCAAATCTCCTCTGTGTTCACAAAATTAAAACCTCCAAGGGTAAGACACAAAAGGAAAGAAGCAGCTCAAAGAAGGGGGCGAGACATTTCTGAGACAGCAAGAAACTGCTCCAAGGAATTCAATTTCAGTGAAGTAAGTGCTGTCGGATGGCACAGCTCTCTCTCTCTCTCTCTCTCTCTCTCTCTCTCTCTACCTGTCTCTCTTTCTCAAATAAATATATTTTAAAATTCACTAGTAAGAGATCTTGAGAATCCACCGGTAAAAAGATTTCCGAAGGCTGATCCGTTTGGTGAGTTTATCTTCCATCAATCACCCAGGACAATGCGCCCACCCGAGAGCAGCCCCTCGCTGCTCTTTGACCCTGGAAAACCTGCACGTAAATAAAACATCTGTGAATCTCTTGCTGGGTTCGTTGCCCCGCTGCGGCTGCAGGGCTGCGTTGTTATGGAAATGCAGCGAGGTGGGAGGTCGAAAAGCTCTTTCTGTCTTCATTATAATCTCCGCCGCTATAGAAAGCTCTCTGAGGCAGGGCCCCTGCATTTACTCTCATTTCATAGATGTTTCTTTATTCCACCAGAAGGACTCAAAGGCCGCGGTAAATGGGTTCCCACCCAGGGGGCGGGGCCCAGGCTGGTGGAACGGAGTGGGGTGAATTCCAGGTGTGTTTACTTCTCATTGGGATGAGAGCGATGGCGTGCCCCCAGGTTCGCAGCCAGGCTGTCCGAGCTTGGGGAATCGGGAGACAGCTGCACAGGGAAGAAGCCTCCATGGACTTGCGCTTGCCCTTCCATGGAGGATCCTGGGCAACGGGGAGGCGGAAATGGGGCTGCTCCAGGTGAAATCTCCTAGGAAGTTGAATAACTGCTATGTCAATGAAGCTAGAGGGAGGGGCACGCATTTGCAAAGACACGGAAGAACACCCTGAGTTCATTAGCGGTGCTGTGGGATTTCAAACACGAACCCAGTTCCCTCAGGATGATACAATAGTTCCTTTGTGTTCCTTTAAAAAAAAAATCCCTTGTGTTGCAATAAACCTTTGCTGAGCCCTTTTTGCATAGCCAGCCACGCAAATTTCCCAAAGAGCAGTTACTAGGGCGCCTGGCTTCCAGGTCTGTCGCTTGAGTCCTGACTCATCATGTTGCTTCTTGGAGTCTGCTGCTCCTCTCTAACAAGGAACCGATACAATAAGTCCAGGGTTGGCCGTTATTACGAGGTCTACAACACTGGCAGACGTAAAAGGGTCCGCGTACCCGAGTTAGAAGCCTGGTCCCCCTGCTATTAACCGTGCGACCTCAGACGCATCTGCTGAATGGCAGCAGGGGCGCCTACATCGAGGTGTTGCTGGGAAGATGAAATTACGACACCCCAAAACATCACGTGTGAGTCTCCGGCCTCCCCCCCCCCAGGCTGCCCGTGCACGGACCTGACCCTGAACAGCGTCCCCAGGGCTTTTGAATCTGAACCACGGGGTGGATGGTTGCCCAGAGGGACACGCACGTGGGGAAAAATCTGAAGAGGCTGCAAAAGTTTCAAGGGGACATTTGTCCACCGAAAGCAGGGCTTTGCGTTTGGATGAAGAGGAAAGGAGCAGTGAGCGGTCTCCAGGGGAGGGTGGGTGGGTGTGGGAGGCGAGCTCAGCCCGTCTGTCCCAGAGCCCGCAGTGAGACCGAGAGGGACCCTCAGCTGAGGCGGGGGGAGGGTTCTGATTCGAAGGTCCACCCTCCTTGGCGCTCATAGAATCGAGGCTTCCCGTTCTCATGTGTATCTCAGGCCGTAACTTGCTTCCGAGTTTCGATCCTTGCTGTGTGTCTTGGAACTTCATCGCTGAGACTTATTCTGGGTGATGCAGAAGGGGCACCTTGTCGAGGGCAGAGGCTCGTGAACTTGGAAGCAGATGATTTGCGTGTCAGTCCTGAGGATCCCCACCCCCTGCCTGTTATTCCCACGTTATAAAGTGCAGCTGATGTCAGAACAAATGAAATAATAGGTGTGAGGAGGTACTTTCTGTGTTCTGTGCAAAATTCTAGCGGGAGACATTGTTACTGGTGGCTTCTTATGAGTCGGTCCTCCATTACCAGCTCTGTTAGCACTCCTGGAGGGAAGAGAACAATTTCTCACCCTGTTTTACACCCCAAAAGGTCCACCATCACAAGTTCGGGCAGACAGTAGAATCTTCCTGATTTCTTATTGAGTCACACCCTGAGTGGCGTGAAGGAAAAAAAAAAAAATGAATGGCTTTGGATTTCGATTCTAATACAAATGCCTCAGAATGATTCACTTTATCGGGATCAAATTTTTGAACATCAGTAGGCAAAGATAAAAGCCCGATTCTCTGATCTCTGGAAAGATCCTGTGCAATCCTGGGTATCTGTTTAAAAGACATCAAGAGGCCGGAGGAGAACGTCGGAAACGATCGGGGGGGGGGGGGGTTGTGCCATCCCTCGGTAGATCAAAATGGGCCCCTTTGTTCCGGAAATGTAAAGGCTGAGAAGAAAGACAGTCCCAGTCTTTGAAATCCTGGGTAGGGGGAATGGATGGGGTGGAGAAAAACTTCCCCGTCCCCAACGTCCCTTAATGACAGAATCATGGGGTCGGCCCCATGTGGTGTGTCTCACGTGGCATTTCTCAATCAGTCTACGGGTTGAGAATCACTTTCAAACGAGCCGTTTTCAAATCCGAGTCGGGGATGAAGCCAATGAAGCCTCTTGGACGTCTGGAATTCACTGAAGGCGCGGCTGAAGAGGAGCTTGTCCCAAACGCAGGTCAGCCAGAGGGGTGAAGGAGAGGGTCGGTCATGGGAGAGACACCGACGGTGTCCCCGAGCTTCGGGGGTGAGAGAACACCCGTGTCTGAACCTTCACAAACGGGAGGCATTCGTCGCCGCCCCTGAGGTGCTTCCTGGCTGGGCCGTGGGGTCCGTCCATCTCCTTAGGGAGCCACCTCCAGCCGTCAGGTTTGCTGGCACATGGCCCTGCTCTGAACCAAGCCGCAGAACAGCAGGCGCAGGGTTCTGACATCAGAGCAGAGTTAGAGGACCAGTTTCACGACTGTATCAGTTAGTTAGGTGGCGTTTTATTGCAAGGGATAGATAATCTCATTCAAATTGGCCTCAGCACTAGAAGACATCTGGATCAAGTTCTTGCAATTGTAAAGACTGGGCAGGGCTCAAACGATGTCATCAAATTAAAATTCTCTCCCTCTCTCTCTCTCTCTCTCTCCCCCCCCCTCCCTCCGTCCCCTCCCTCCCCTACTAGATTCTGAGCTCTTCAAGAACAGGTACACACCGACCTGTCCACCACGCAAGCCTAGCGCAGGAGAGCCTTTCTCCAGGACCCGTGCGCTCGACACCCCTGCTCTGGAACACAGCGACCAACTTCAGGGGATCGGTCCTCAGGTCCTGCCGTGGCCATCCTGGTTTGGGGGGATTCACAAGAAGCACAACTGCTAATAAAGAAAAAAAAATTATTCTCTCATTACCACCAGAAGTAGGAGAGCGCATGCCAAGAGTTCTGGGAGCTGGGGGAACGGGTGGTCTAACCCTTCAGATGACTCACCCCCGTGAAGACTCCCAAGTCCCGACACCCCATTCTCCGCTGCCGCCCCGCCCCCAGCCTGGAAAGCTTCCGTGATAGGCCTGCTGTCTCTCCAGCTCTGCCCGGGGCCCTGAATGGGCAGGGGTTGCCATCCTGTTTCTGCAGCTGGGGACTCCCTGCTGAAGCAGGTTCAATAACTTTCTCCGAGGCTCAGCATGCGAGCGAGCGGAGGAAGCAGGCTGTCTGTGCAGCCTCTCCCCTCCCGGGGCTGCAGAGCTGGAAGTTCATCCAGGACCTCAAGCAGTTAAGTGGGGCCTCATCGGAGGAGTGGGGCAGACGGCCTGCTCTGCGGGGAAGAGGGTGTTTTCACCACAAATCCGCCTCCGCCCTGGGGTGCCGTTGGGCATTTCCCTTGGCCTTCAGCACACCGGCACTCACGCGCGCACCCTGGGCTGGCCAAGAGTTTAACAGATCTCAGACCATCTCCTGCATCGTCATTCGCTCCCACCATAGAAACACTTTGCTTCTGCCTCCCCAGCCTGGGCTTTTGCTTTTGTGGGAACAACCCCTTCTATGAGCTTGGCCATCTCATCTTCCAGTTTCAAAAGGGACCGTGACCGGGTCCTGACCCCTGACCACGTTTCACCCCTTGGGCCCCAGGGTCGGCTCGGGCATGCAGACATGACTGGCGCTGGCTGACGCAGGGGGGATCCTGAGGTTCTGTGGGGACCACCGGCAGAGAGACTGCCTGCACTCTGGTGGCCCGGCTGGGAGGGCAGAGGCTGGTGTCGCCGGGGCCACCTTGTGAACAGGGCCGGCCTGAGAGTGAGGTGGCACGGGGCGGGGACACGGCTGCGGGATGGAGAGAGGAAGGTTCGACGACGTCGCCTGAGCGTTGGGATTGACTCGGGCCCGAAGTCTCGTCTAATTCTCTGCCTCTCGGGATCGCGAATCTGCTTTGGCGTCGTCATCCAGTTCAGGGAGTCTTTTGCGGCCTCGGATTCTTCCCTTTCCCCTGAGCCCGTGGCCTCCTTCCTCACTCCCTGCTCAGGGGGCTGCTGCACCGAGTTCCCCTCACCAACACTCCCGAAGCCAACCCGGACTTCAAGGCCCTGGTTGGGTCCCAGGAAGCTTCTCCAAGCCCGTCCCCTGCGAGGGTCTGTCTCACTTGGATGGCTGCGTCAAGGCCTGCGTGCTCACATGGGGGCGAGCGGGGGTGCGCAGACTCAGGGTGTCTTTTGGGAATACAGCTACCGGGACTGACTGAGGCTTGGGGCCCGTTTGGGGGCACCCGTGCATCCTGAGCTTGTCGTGCCCATTTTTACCATTGTCCCCCCTCCCCCCGCACCGACCTTTCTCTTTTTAAATTACTGCAAAATCTGATGCATGATGTAGACGAAGGAATTCCTGATTCCATTCCCACTGGCCTAGGTCAGTTTCATGGTGTGTTTCCCACAGGTACCACAAACACAGCGAGGTGGTCACAGCGGATGTAGCCGGGCCCCCACTTTCTCATCTGTGACACTAATGAAAACACGAAGCGAATTCACTAAAAATGAGTATTAAACGAGTCAAGGTACATTATGTGGTTGGAGTGCCTAGCACATAGTAGGTGCCCTAAAAAGTGCCCAGCACATAGTAGGTGTTCTATAAAAGCCGGCTGTGATGACAGTCCTATTACTAGGAGCAGAGCTTCTCCATTTGGTCGTGAGGATGTGACCGTAAACTCAAACACAGGCACGGAATCTTACGACAAGAATTATGTAAGAAGATGATCTTAATGATCCAGAATACGATCCTGTTAAACCTTTAAGTTCCCTTCAAAACAGGAACACAAGATGTGAAAGAAATCAAGGTCTTGAGAATACATCAATACCAGCCCGATTTGCAAAAGCTGAAGGGGCAGGGCAGCGCCATGCTGACCCCAGGGGCTCCCTGGGGAGGGAGTGGCTAGAAGGCCGGAGGAGGCGGCGAAGCCAGAGGACGCAGCTGGGAGGTTTGCGGTGGCCGGGCCCTGCCACGGGGAGAGATCGTTCCGGGATCTCAGACGGACTTGATAGCTGACTGCAGCCCCAGCGAATGTTATTAGAACCGCATCACCAGCAGGTTCAAATGCATTTTTAATATCTTCTAAATGCTTAATTTGGTTTTGCTGGAGACGTGTTTCATCATTCCCTCCTGCCCCTTAATTAAGCTAATGACTTTACTTTCTTTTCTCCTTTCTGATCAGCTCATAACACGTTTTCCAGGCCGGCCTCCCTCCTCACGCCTGTTGGTTTTGATCCGGTTATCAGCTTTCGAGCTCACATCGGTGCCCATGTGCTGGCATTTACTGACTGAGACTGATCCCTTCGGGGGGCTCTGGGGCTGGGGGGACCCCGGCCGGCACCGTCCCTCCCACTCTTACAAAGAACAAAACCCCTGATACATGCACATCACCTCCAACTCACTGGGCGCTCACACGCGCATCACGTCAGCGGGCCCTCCAGAGGAACCGCCGAGGCCAGGGGGAGGGTTCACCAGCCCCTCTTGCAGATCGGGAGCTTGAAAACCAGAGCTCACGGCCACCTGGCCAAATGACAGCAGGACGTTGGAGCCAACACTTCCCACTCGCTGGCCAGCGCTCCTTTCCTGCTACCCCACTCTGCTTGTCCCGCACCCTCTGTGGAGCCCACTGTGGGGCACATGCGGTCGTGATGCTTCGGCTGGGCGGGGCGACCACTCAGGACACCTCACGGGGGTCAGGGAAGGCTCTTGCCCTGGGTGGGGGTGAGGGTGTCGCCATCACTCCGCTTACCCTCTGGTCTCTGTGGGGAGGCTGGACTTCCAAGATGGCAGCTCCATCCATGCAGGGCCAGGAAAAGGGAGGCAGGGGGGCCCTGATTCTCCACAATGACTTCATGGGCATTGTCTTCCAACTTCCCAAGCTGGAGTCAGAAGCTCCCTTGGGGGTGGATCAATGGGCTGGGGGGCGGACCTAACCCTCCTCCCCCCGGCCCCCCGGAGAGAGTCAGTCCCTCACCATTAAGAACCCCTGGAAGCAAGACCTCATCTACTTCCCCGAGAGTGGGCGATGAGCCGCGTGTTTCAGCAGCACCCCGAGGGACACACACAACCTCTCGGGTGGCTTTAACGCCTGTGCCGTGAGCTTTGCTGGTTGGCACTTTACAGACAGGGACGTGGCAGCTCTGATGGGACAAGGAACTTGCCCAAGATCACCCATCTACTCAGGGATGGCTGGTCGGAAAAGGGACATATTCGTAAAGGGGAAGCTACCCCTTCTTCAAGGAGGCAGCTCCCAAAGGGGCAGAAGGTAGAAGGATTGGAACGGCCTCCAGTAACTTATATTCTCCCCGTTATTAGAAGACGTGCCAACGGGACAATGTCACCTCATGGAAGGGACAGAACACTCTGTTTGCTGGGCGTCTTTGTTGGTGCCTGATCAAAACTTGTTCACTTACAGAGCAAAGTTGTCTTTGCTACGAAGATGGCCGGAATCCCCCGGGGCCATGCGGGGCATAGGGAGGCTCAGGTTCAGGTATTCAAGAGGGAGCCGGAGCCTGAGAGCACGTCCCTTTCCCTTTGTCGGACCCGATGAAAGTCTGGGGTGTGGCATTTTGCACCTGGTGGCCCACTGTGGACTCCCCCCACATCCCACTCTCGGTGACAGCGGAGCCTTTCATGCCCTGGTTCTTGGGCTCAGATGGAGCCTGACGCCAAGAGAGCTGCTCTCCCTCCCTGAACGATGGGGGGGGGGGTGGGAGCTTAAAGAGACTTGGTGGGTCAAGCCTAAGTCAGGAGAAGAAAGAGCTCAGACTTCCATGCGGAAAAGCTGAGCAGCAGCACAAAAGGGCGGCGGGGGGGGGGTCCCCCTGGGCTCTGAAACAGCCTCACGGTCGCTCGATGTATGTGCCCAGAGCGTGGGCAGTGCAGAGAAAGGAGAGGCACGGCCAGGAGTTTTGCCACAAAATCGGTCTGGAAACGCTTCTTTCTGGCTGTCCTAGAGGTTCACCATGTTTAAACCGCATGAGAAGCTGAAAGGGCTCTTTTCCCCTGCGGCTCGATCACCGTGTTCAAGCTCATGTCTGCCTTAATAACCTGCCCCCTGCAGGTAACGAACTGGGCACAGAGAAGGCAAGGGGCTGGCCCAAAACTGGGCGGCAGGGACAGAAATGAGGCAGAGTGAGCAGCGGCTCCCCCTTTTGCGTCCTCGGCCAAGAGGCCAACATGTCAGAGCAGCTGCCGGTTCCCGTGTGCCCCGAGATGCGCCCCTCTCTTCCCGATCTGCTGTGCTCAGGAGAACCACACGCTGCAGGGTAATATCGGCTCGCTTTTATTGCCGTGGGCCGGAGTCTTCTCCTCCTGCTGCGTGGCCGTAAACCTTTGATCTGCTGAGCCCGGAAGCTGCAGGTTCTCGGAACTCCGTGGGGCAGGCTGAGGAGGGAGGGGCCCAGAGGCAGGAATCGGACTCCGCCCTGCAGCCGCCTGCCGGGCAACCAGGTCAGGAGCGAGCGGGGAGGTGCCCTGTCACCATGTCCTTCCTCGAGGCTCACCAGTGCGTGCCCCCAAACTCATTCCGTGTGTCCCGGACACACGGTGTGCCACACGACAGCTGTGTGGTTGACTCCATAGTTTCCTCCGAATTAATTCACCGTTTTCAAAGATTACGTTTACTGGGGTAGCATGGGTTAGTAACATAAGTTTCAAGCATATGACTCTAATACGTCATCCATCTATCGCGTTGCGTGCTCACCACCCAAAGACCAGCCTCCTTCCGTCCCTGTGTCTTTGACCCCCTTTATCCTCCTGGTCAGCCCCCTCCCCCCCACTCCTCCTCCTCCTCCGTCTGACGTTTCCCTCGGGGTGCCACTCGGGGTCCGTCCGCGTTGGCACGGACGGCAGTGTGTGTGCGACCTTTTCGTGGCTGAGCAGTGCCCCCCGGATGTGTGTAACGCATCTTCTTCATCCAGTCGTCCGTCCGTGGGCACTCACTCAGGTTGTTCGCATTCACCATTCTCCAGCTTAAACATTCATTTTGAAAGACGATTTGTAATACAGCCATCAAGAGAAAACTAAGACACCCACCTTCGCCTTAAACAGCAATGTAAGCAAAACAAAGACACTTCCTGAAGTTTAGCCTGCTGTGCCTGGCCCGGGGCTCGGAGCTGAAGTCTGAGGCCGTGGCGCACGCCGGCACTTGCTCCACGGCGTGAGGAGAAGGCTTGAAAAGGAGCTGCAGAACCTGAAACCAGAAATCATCCCCCAGGGCTAACCACACCGTCCCTGGGAGACAGGGACCGAAACGCAAATGCCCTCTCCCCTGCGAAGCCTCCCCCAATTGTCCACCAGGTCCCCCCCACCGGCCCAGCCCTTAGCTCCCGGTGCCCTCAGCTCTTTGCACCTAACGTGTCACATGTCTGTGGGTGTACATGCTCTCTCTCACGAGAGTAAATACTTCCAGTCAACCCCTAGTAACTGTTTAACAGCAGGAGTTTGTATCTGATCATCCAGCCAGACATTAGCAGGTAAAGAACACTTGGCGTTTCTCTGGGGCCGGGTTAGCTGCCTCCTCCATCACCCCAGAGAAAGGAAGTGCAGGGGCTGCTGGAGAAGCGGCTCTTTCGGCAGGTGGTCCCGAGGAGGCAGGTGTGAGAAGGGACTGCCTCCATCCACCGAATGGATCCGGGGATAGAACAGGCTGCAGGGAGAGGAAGCAAGTCCCCGGGCCCTGAGGGGTTCAGGTAGAGGCTGGGAGACCCCTTGAAGCGGGCAGGGGTGTGACTGCTGACAGCCCTCCAGTGACTGGACGCTGAGAGTCTGGACTCAAGGTTAACTAACCACCCCAAGGTTAGGGGAACCGCTGGCATGGCCGAGTGTGCTGTGTGTGTGAATACGTGTGCACACTCTGTACGTGTGCAGGCACCGGGGTTGCTGGTACCTCCAGGTCCGGCGTTCCATCGTCTGGCGAGGAGGCTGCATTAACCCCTTGGTGCCAGGCTCCGGGATCTCATGTTCTCTGTCTGCAGACAAGCTTCCTCGCCAAGGCCCCAAGGGGTTAATTAAGTTTTATTGAGCCAGAGTTTATTGCGGCTGGTTCTTGTCTCTCTCCTTAAACACCTCTGCTTCCTGGGAAGCCGAGTCCTCTGGGACGATATTTCCTACGCAGTTTAGTTTGCCTGTAACCTATATTTTATTTTATTTGTTTTTCGAGATACTCTAAGGGGAGGGCGGATGAGGTCATTTGTCCCCCCCACCCGCCCCTCCTCACGCCCCTGCTCTTTATGTCTCGGTGACTCTATTAAATCAGGTGGTTCAAATGGAGCGCAGATGTTGCCAATTTTTCATGTAAAGGAATGCATATCATTTACATAAATTCCAGCGAATGATGGCACTTCGGGATGTCGCCGTGTGTGTGTGTGTGTGTGTGTGTGTGTGTGTGCGCGCGCGCGTCTCACACAGACTTGCCCGGCTCCCCCCACCCCCCCGCCCACCCCCGTCCCGGCCAAAACTGAGCAGAGCTTTAACCAGGAAACCCTTTGTATCCACAATGTGTCCACTTTCCTGCCTTACTTTTTTTCTATTTTTGAGGCTGCCAGTCCTGCCTCCGTTATCTCTAAGGGCTTAATACGTTTAGAGATTTCTTCTAATCACAGCTCAGTGTGCTTCAGCTCTATTAAAGATTTATAGGCAAGCTTTATGGAGCACACCTTTTAGAATTTGGGAGGATTTTGCGGGTTATTATTCATAACATCTGCCACGTATGGCAAAGAGTCTACGAACATCCCTTTAATGTGTATTTAATGCTTCTGATACAATGTAGCATCGGAGAAGACGTGCATTCCGACGGCGCTGTGTTGGTGCTGGCTGGCCCAAGCGCTGCCGCTGCCTGGGGGCTGACACCAGGCTTTATCACGGCCGTAAAACCTGTCTGGCACTCCACTCAGCATCTAGGGGCACACAGAGAGAAATGGTGTTTTGTTTTCGCTTCTTTTCCTTGGCTTGGTGCAACGTGGAGATTAGCCGTGTGGCCATTTAAAGAGTCACTGAACATAATCTAGAAATCAAGTCCTTGGAGAAGTATTAAGGTCAGCTGTTGTTTGAAAGCAGCTCCCCAGCCTGCCCTCGGGCATCCAAGGTGCACGCTGCCTAGGCCGACGTGACGCGGGCCACGGAGAGTTCGGCGGACTCGCCCGCCCGTTTCTCTCCATCCATTGTTCTTTCTCCGTTCACCTGACATTTGTATCAAACAGCATCTACTCACAATGACCTCATTCTCACATTTGAATTTATGGGAGATGTACATAGTACATATGTCTTTATCTAAAAAGGTGCGATACCTCTTTATCAGGAAGCTCCCAGTGGTCAGGTCAGCAGGGCCAGCTGCAGGAAGAACGCAGACCCGGGCTGGGGCCCCCTGTCCCCTACCAGTGGTCAGGCCTGGGCCAAGGACTCAGCCTCGATTTGCTCATCTGTGAAATGGGAACGTTGCTCGTGGATGAAGGTTGTTTAATTGACTAACAGAGTCAACGTGCTTAACAAAGAGTCTGGCACGGAGCGGGTGCTGTGTCTCATTTTTGTGAGGCATTAGTAGCATTATTTCAACGACAGGAATACATTTTGATTTTTTCAAAAAGAGAAGAAACATGGGTACCTGCCTACGGGCCCCCCGGGACCTGCAGGTGGCAAGCGCTGCTACCACCCTGAGCAGGCACAGTTCCAGGCACAAGCGATGCCCTCTCTGCTTGGTGACCCCGAGCCGCCTGGATGCACGGTGGCTGGAGGACCTCCCGGAGCCCTTGCAGTCCCAAACCGGGAAACCACGGAGTGAATCTAAACACCCGCACCTGCAGCGAAAGTTCTTAGGGTTCAGAGACCGGAAGGGACTTGCCCTCCACCATCGGCCCTACCCTGGGCCGTGCCGACACCTCTGTCCCAACCAGAAGAGGAGTTTGGTCCATGTCAGATTGCACGAATGCCGCTTCCCTGCACGAAACCGCCCTGGGGCAGCCCCAACCCCTGCTCTGGAAAGGTCTGCCTTTCCTTGCATCACTTATCCCTGTACCCACTTATCTTTGGGGGGCTCGGCACAAGGAACCCTGTGGTCCATGACGTGGGGTCTCCAGGGTAGGTGGGCTCCAGAGAGGAGGCAGAGACTCATGGCCCAGGCATGGGGGGCCTGGGGTGGTTTGCTCGGGTGGGTGCGGCAGGCAGGGAGGATTCTCCTGATTCCAGCATTGTTGCTCTCAGTAATTTTGAGGTAGGAACTCCCCAAGCTCCCGCTGGCCGAATTTGCTGAACACTTGACTTTCAAACGGCCCCTCATTACAGACCTGCAGCCATCTACTTTCTGACAGGTTCCAAGTAAATTTGTAATCGGGGAGTTTTTAAGCTCCGCTCTGTAAACTGCTGTCTGTGCCTGTTGTTCGGTTATTTTATGTGGTCATCAAAGTTGCTCTTGCGATGAGGGGGAGGGAGGAGGTGCGGGGTGGGGGTGGGGCACACGGCGACACAGGATGCTTGTAGCCTGTCGGCAGAGACCAGCGGCCCAGGCCCCAGGCGGGATTCGCCCTGGAGGGTCTTGTCCCCGTACAGAAGGTGGAGCCTCCTTCCCACACCCCTGGGAGGCTCAGAGACAAGGTCGCCCAGACAGTCAGTGATGGCTCTGGAATATTTTCTTTTTTCTTCCTTTTTTAATTTAATCTTTACTGTATTTTTCCCCATTACCATTTAGTCCTCTTAGACCCCTCTGCCCTGGCCCCAGTCACCACGCTGCCGCCCACATCCACGGGTCCCTTCCCCTTTTCGCTCCATCCCTCCACCCAGAGCATCTTGGAGTTCTTTTACTGGCAACATTTTATGGCCAAAATATTCAAACATCCAGTAACGTTCCAGGGATTTGACAATGAACCAAGGTACCTAGAGTCTGCCATTAACACTGGACTATGCCTGCTGTGAGACTTACCTATCCGTCCATTAATCCATGAAATTTGGAGGGTACGTAGAAGTAAATCGAGGACATCACATATTTTCCCGTAAACAGTTCAGCATGGACTCCATTAATTTGAATTCAACGTGTGTTTACAGTCGCTTTATGTTCACATAAAATTTACATACAAATGAAACGCACAAATCTGAGGCCTGTTCTATGGGTTCCAACAGCTACGCAACTCAAGCCCCTACCAAGAAATTGCCGCCGCCACCAGGAGGCGCTCCTCTTCCCAGAAACGTCTGACTCCCATTCCCCTGCGGAGCAACCGCTCTTCCGATCTCCCGCACGGCGGATGCGTCTTGTCTGCCCTGGAGGCACGCAAGGCTTATCACACCCAGAAGACGGTTTCTGAGATCCATCCACGTTGTGCCTGGGTTGGTCCTTCGTTCCTCCTTGTTGCCGAGTAACGCAGCATCCAGTGAATCTACCAGCTTGTTTAACCCGGCGCGCAGGATTTTTCCAGCTACGTCTGTTATGAATAAAGCTGCCATGAACATGCCTGTGCGCACCTTTTGAGGGACATGTGTTATCATTTACTGTGGGGCACAACCGAGAAGAGAGAGTGCTGGGTGCTGGGTAGTAGGGTCAGTTGTATAAGAAACGGCCAGGCCTTTTAAACACGGATTCGATCACGTTGTATGCCGGCCAGCACGTCAGGGTTCGAGTTGCTCAGCGACCTGACCCGTGTTCCATGTCGTCAGTCTCTTTAATTTGAGCTGTTCCGATGGATGGGAAGTGGTATCTCGTTATGGCTTTGATTTGCATTTCCCTGGTAACCGATGACGTCTATTTCTCACGTGTTCATTGGCTATTTATGTACTTTCTTCTGTGAAGTGTCCGTTCAAATCTTTTGTTCATTTTTAAGTAGGTCGTTGTCTTTTTATTATTGAGCAACAGGGTTATTTATGTACCCTGCAAGCCGTCCTTCTACAGATATATGTTTTGAGGACGTTTTCTCTTTACCCATAGCTTGTTTTCTCGTTGTCTTAAGATTACCTCTTGACAAAGGCAAGTTTTAATTTTGATAGGTTTCAAAGATCTTTTTCCTTTAGTTAAAATAGTTCTCTGCAACCTGTTTATCTGTGCCTCCTTCTCTAAAATCTACCTGGTTTTTTAACGTTTGCACGTATGTCTAAGGCCCACCTAGGATTACTTGTTGTGCGTGACATGAGCTAAGAATTGTGCTTACTAATCCGAGGGCAGAGTTTTTCCAGAACAATGAATCGAAGAGACTTCCACCTCCTCTGCTGTCTTCACTGAAAATCAAATATTGCTTAAGTGTCGCGTCTCTGGTCTATCGCGTCGATCTCTCCGTCCGTCGTCATGCCAATCCTGTCTTTGTCACTGAAGCTTTCACTAAGTCTCGAAATCAGGGAGTGGACGCTCCAGTTTTGCTCTTTTTCAAGGTAATTTTGGAGGTTTTGGGACTTTGCTTTTCCATATACATTTCATAGCCGGCTTGTCAGTTTCTACCAGAAAATAAAAAAGCCTTCTGAGATTTCGTTTGCGTTGCACTGAATCTTTAGGATGACTTGAGGATAACATCTCAACAGCCCCGAGTCTTCCCACCCTGAGCTCACCATCTCTTTGGGTCTGCTTTAATTTCTCCCAGCTGCGTTTTCTAGTTTCCCGTGTAGAAGTCTTTCGCATCAAATTTATTCCTAATCATGTTATGCTTTTAGCACTATTTCAAATGGAATCTACTTTTTAAGTTTTATTTCTAATTGTTTGCTGCTAGGATAGAAATATACAGTGAATTTCGTATATTATTAACTTGGCATGCTGCAAACTTCCTAAAGGCGTTTATTAGCTTCGGCAGTGTTTTGATGGATTCCTTGGGATTTTTCTACGTGCGCAGTTACGCCGTCTACAAATAACCGTAGTTCGGCTTCTTCCTTTCTGCTACGCGTGGTTTTGGTTGGTTTCTGGGCCTCACAGCAATAGCCGGCACCTGCGGCGCTGCACCAAACAGCAGAGGTGAGAGCAGCACACGCTGCCTTGTTACTAACCGTAGGGGAAAGGCTTCCGGTGTTTCACCGTTGAGTACGACGTGCGGTCCTTTGGACATGTCCTTTGTCGGGTCAAGACGCTTATTTCCAATTTGCAGTTGACTGGGGATTTTGAGCAGGAACGGGTTTTGAATGCTAAAGTGCTTATTCTGTGCCTATCGAAATGATCACGTTTCCTCCCCTTTTATTCTATTAAACCAGCCTTGCATTCCTGGGAGAAGCCCCTCCATGCTTTCTTACAACCTAGAAATTTTGTTTTCTGATGAATAAAAACACCACTTTAAACATATTGAGATGTGGACATCAATGACATCATTCAGTGGACATCACTCCTATACATAAAAATGAGAAGATAAGCTACCCAAAGAGATCAGGTGTTCCTAAAATTTCTTCCCCTTGGGAGCCCAAACCTTGTTCGATCACTTTTCATCTCCGAACCATCAGCGCCCCTGTTCCCCCCCCCCCACCACAGAGGTTGTCTTCTTTGCCATCAGAGGATTGCCGATACAGAGTTTATTAAAATAATGCTCCACAGTTATCTTCTGGAATTTATTCCCAGCTGCAGCCGCCTCTGCTCCAAGCTCCGGTGGCAGGTGTGACCACTGACAACCACAGGACGCCGCTGTCGGACCCCAGCAATGATGAGACACATCATGATTTGGGGAAAGGTTACAATGTAAAGAAGATGCAGCTGCTTGAATGCACTAACGACTTCAATTTCCCCCTGTGTCCTTCCAGGGCTTTATAATGGAGAATTCATTCACTACATGATACATTTTTTGGTCACATTTAAAGGTTCACAAGGAAATGCTATTACTTTATGATCCCACAATATCATAGATTCTTTTTAAAAAATTAATGTAAAAGCTTTAGGAATAGCTCACTTTAATGCCTACCTTTAACTCCAGAAAGCCTGCAGATACAGAGGGCTTTGGAGACCATCTGGTCTACCCGGCTCCCTGACCGGAGGGGATACTGGCCCTTCACTCGTGCGCCAGCCTCGTCAGCTCCACGAGAGCGGCGGAGACCAGGAGTGGGCCAATCACCACAGCTTCCCCTGGGCCTTCGCCTTCCTGGTTGGTGGTTGGCCCTCAGTACACACTTTCTGACATGATGAATAGATGAATGAATGAGGCTTAGGGACCGTCCGCTTGCTGGAGGTCCCATGGAGGAGACTTGCTGGCTGAGGGGGAGGGGGGGCTACAATTTGAGTCTTCTGACTCCATCTGTCCGTACGCAGCCACCTACCAAACCCAGCGAAGAGGTGGGACAATTGGCCGACTTGAGCCTTTCGCCCTTGCCAAGACTGTGGCAAGGAGGGGCGTGGTGGTAATAATTTGGGGATCTTGCCGCGTGCACCGTGGGTCTCGCCTGGTGTGGCATGGCTTACAGACGTCTAGACCTTGTGGTCACAGTACCAGGGGAATTTCTGTCCCCTCCTTCCTCATGCCGTCGCTGAAAGCGAGTCACAGATTCGGGAAGTGGCTATTAATCACTCCTGTTAGCCAGACTGCATCTCAGCGGCACGTTGTACATTATTAAATCGAACCATCACTCCCGCCTGGGTTGCTGTGTTTAACTGCATGGGAGGAATTGCTGATCAAATCTCCCCAAATGTACGTCTCCATGGTCTCCCTCGCACAAATCAAGCCCTGCCTGTGTGGGCAAAGGTTATATATCTAAATTTCATGAATAATAAAAACCATTTGAGTCGCTGGCCCAAGCATCTCGAATATACACCGACGTGGGCCAGCCACCTCCTGCTCTTACCTCCTGAACCCAGACATCCTCCTTCCTCTCCTTGCCCCAGTCCTATCGTCCCATCAAGGCCCATGCCGAGGCTTCAGGCTGAACTCCTGGCGGCGCCCCTGTGGCCCAGCACCCAGGCCCCGCCCTCAACATGCCCTGCCCCCACATCTGCAGCCGATACCGTCACCTGCCAAGGTGCTGGGGCCAGAACGCCGGAGACAGCCTTGCCTCTGATCGTTCCCTCAGTTCCTAATCCATAGCCAGTGGTGTTTATTCTCCTCCCGAAGAGATCCCAAGTGCGCGTGCTTCTCCGTTCCCCGCACACCTGCCTCGGGACGGCCGTCATTTCACCCCGAAGCTGCTTCTCTGACCACCAGGCACCTGCTCTTGCCCCTGCCAGCGTGTTCTCCCCACACCTGCCCGAGGGACCTAAAACCTCACGTCGCATCCCGTCGTCTCTCTGCCCAAGACCTTCCAGGGCCTTGCTGTTGCTCACAAAACACAACCCAGACTATTCGCCCCAGCGAGCTAGGCCCTGCAGGACCTGGCCACTGCCTAACTCTCTGTCCACAGCATGCAGGACTCTGTCCCTCGCTGGCCAGATGCCGGTCCCCCTGGCCCTTGGCTTCCTCGAGCGCACCACGCTCCTCCCCACTCGAGTCTTAGCGCACGCTCTTTCCTGCCTGGCGGCCCATCGGTTTGCTCTTCCCGTAACCGGGTCCTCATCATCATAGGCGACACCAGTTTAAACGCCTCTTCCTCAGAGCAGCAGTCTTCCTGGGCTCTTTATACAAATGAGTCCTTGCTTATTTCTCCCCCAGCAGTTTGACAACCTGGCAATTGTTTCAGTGGTCCGGTTATTTGTTTCCGCTCTGCCTCCCTTCACTGAAAGGTAAGCTCTTTGAAGGTGAAACTTCGTATTGTTCAGCGCTGGCACGTGGCTTGGTCC
Source organism: Anoura caudifer (assembly GCA_004027475.1). Classification (NCBI taxonomy): domain Eukaryota; kingdom Metazoa; phylum Chordata; class Mammalia; order Chiroptera; family Phyllostomidae; genus Anoura; species Anoura caudifer. The sequence continues at coordinate 249,549 of PVKU01001702.1, read as the reverse complement.
ATGTTGTGTGATGCGAATAAATGAATGAAATCCCCCCCCCACCCCAGAGTCTTCCCAGCCTACTGCCCCTGCCCCTGTCTCTTCCTCCCTCTCATCATCTCCCCCTCACCCGGCACGAGCCTCCAGGACTGTATCATATACGTCCCCATCTCCTCCTTTCCCGGATCGTCTCATCGACCCACCGTTGCTGTAATGTCCCTGCGAACAGGATTTCTAACTCCTCTGAGCATAAACGCTTTTTCGTGTAACTATCTGATGAAATTCGTACTTGATATTTTAGTGGCTTCCTTTGCCTTACATGTTGTGGCGGAAATCATCTCTGGTTTTAAGCAAAAAGGGGAAGTGACAGGCGCGTGCCATTGAAAAAGCTAGGGCCGCGCTGCCATCGGCGCCGGTGGATTCAGGGGCTCTGGTGACATCATCAGCACCCAGCCTCTCCCACCCCTAGCACTCCCCTTCTCCTAGCAGGCTCCCGTCTCAGGCTTCCCCGGGGGGGCAGGATGGCGACCCGGTGCTCTAACCCTGGGAGCTCCCCCAGGACTCCGAAGCGCACCCCAGGGGGCTGGGGTCATGTCAGCGCTCTCTCTGAGCCGCTACTGAGACCCTGGTTGTCTTTGATGGCCTTTGACGTGGCTCCTACCCCCACGACATGGGGGAGGGGTGCAGCTCCGAACCAAAGCCAGGGACTGAGCTGGGGGGAAGGGAATGGGTGCTCGGGAGACAGTCGGTTCACTTAGGAAACATTTGGGGGACCCTCCTGTGAACCAGATGCTGGGCATGCAAAGGGAAGTAAGGGCTCAAGTCTTGGCTCTGGAGGAACAAGAGAGGAAGAGGACCAGGGGTAGGTACTGTGTTTCGTGAGTTTGCAATTTTACAAGAGAGAGGAGTAGGGTTTCCAGAGACGGTGGCATTTGAACTGGGCCTCAAGAGGGAGGAGGCAACAGCCAGCGAAGAAGAGGGGGAATGGGCGTGTAAGGGCAGGCCCCGGAGTGTGCCAGCCTCAGAGACGCGGCGCAGAAGGGCCTTGTTCTTGTCCTGGGGTTGAAAGGGGCATCAGCAAGGGGACATGAGCAAGGGGACATCGAGGAGAGAGGGAAAGTTCTAGAACCAAAGTTTGGTGCCCGGTTTGCAAATTGGCACTCTGTACCCAAATCCTGCTTTTACCTGCGTTTTGTTTGATTCGCAATGTATTTTAATTTTGAAGCTAGTTTTCGGCTTTTAAAAAATTAGGAATTTCACATCAAACCCAGGTTCCAGGTTCTGTGAAATCGTCCGATGTGGCACGGCAGACCCACATTCTCTCGAGACAGCAGTCAGCTGGAATCCACAACTTCCACCCCATGGAGGTGGGTAGGTGGGCTCCAGCCCCCCACCGCTCACACCCGGCTCCCTGCAGCCATGCATTCTGCCCGGCTGGCCCTGGAGGCACGCGGGTCTCAGACCTCTGGCCTGGCAGTCACTGGACACTAGGTGGGCGAGTTCTTGGGTACCAAGCGAAGGCACCTGGATTCCACCCAAAGGCAATGAACCCCCACAGCCAGTTAAAATGGGCAAAGGCCGCCATGAGCCCTTATCCATCTTTGTATTTTCCACAGCAATTCACACACCGGCTTGCGAAAAGCAGGTGTTGGGTCATTGTTGAATGGATTAATTAAAGGAGAAATAAATCTTAAAAATTAATGAATAACAACCACTTTGGAAAACTTTTCGGCAGTAGGTGCCAAAGCTGAATCTGCATGAATCCACGGCCCAGCCATTTCGCTCCTACTCACACCCAGCAGAACGTGCGCGTGTGTGTGTGTGTGTGCGCATTTGCCCTGAGATGTGGACTGCGATGTTTGTAGCGGCCAAAACCGGGGGTGGGGGTGTCCAATTTCCAACAACATTAGAAGCCATAAATGAACTGTGGTATTTCACGTAGCAGATTGCTACTAGAAAGCAGCGATTTCGAACCAGTGCACTGCAAGAATTTTTAAAACATGCAGCACCTGGCTATTCAGTCAGGGGCACTGAGCTCTTTTCCCTTAGATGGTCAAATAAAAAATGACAACAGCCAACACCACAACAGCTGCCCGGTGCGAATGCCCCGTCATGAACCATCATCAATATATAGGTCACATATACAGGGCTGCATCTTATTGGTCACATCACATAACAAGGTTGTGTCTGATTGGTTAATTCTGGGTCCCAGAAATCCTCATATACACGTGTGGGCACCTGATTTTTTTAAAAGCCACTTTGGAGCAAAATGGGTAGGTAATTACTATTATCATTTTTTTTTTTTTTTGCAAATCAATCAAAATTATACCCAGCTTTTGGTCAGATCGGCAAAAAATATATATTTTTTGGTGTGCCGCAGAATTTTAAAAATTAGTTTACATGTGCCGGGAGATGAGAAGTGTTGGGAATCTCTGCTACTAAGCAACGGGAGCGAAGGATGCAACTGCATGCAAAAATACGGAGGAATCTTTCCCACACGGTACCGAGTGAAGGAAGCAGAACAGGGCGACTCTGATGCTGCCTACAGAAGGCGCACAGTAGGGGGACTGTAGGGCGGCCCGAACCCCCGCAGGGCAGTTCGTCTCAGGGGGCACTCGAGGAGCCTGCAGGAGCTTTGGGGTGCTGTCCCGCTCTGATTCGTGAGCTGGGCGCTGACTCGCAGGTGGTACTGGAACACACCCCCAAGACATGTGCCCGTTTCCGCGTGTAGCACCCATGGGGGCGTCCCTTCCTGAAATCTCCTGGCCACATCCAGCGCGGTGGCTGCTCAGGACCGCCTGAGTGATCTGCTGAAGCCCGATCTGTTGGCTTCTCATGAATCGTTCTAACAGCCTGGAAGATGTGTCTTGTATGGCACTGATTGGCCTGGGAGGACGTCCGGCCCTCGGCAGTGGGGGGACCTTGGGAACGGATCGTCAGAGAGCACACAGCCAGATGAGAGCCGCGGATGGCTGGGGGGCTCCGGGCAGGACAGTCGTGCTGAGTTAAAGCGCCTGGTGGGAATTAGTGTTCTTCCGGGGCAGCGGCAACGTCTGGGGGCTCGACCAGAAACTTCACACTGGGTGGGGAAGAGGAAGCCGTCTGGCGCCAGGTGAGTCGGTTCGATAGAGCCCTGCTGAGCACTTGCTGAGAACCGAGCCGGCTGGACGCACTCGCGCACGGGGGGGAGCAGCAGAGGGAGGCAGGCCCCTGCCCTGGGGACCCTCATGGCGCAATGGGAGAGGGCAGCCTACGGAGGGCCCGGGCGATAACCCAGGAGTCACCCAGGAGTCGGGGAGAGGGGCTCACAAGAGTAAACGGTGGGAGTGGCCCTGAGGGGTGGAGTGAGAGCTCCCCCCTTGAGTGGCAGAGGGCTTTGAATGGGTGCGGGGCCTTCCTGGGACAAGCACTCGCTCGGTGATGGTGCGATGGTGGTGGAATGTGATGGGGGAAGGGCCCTAAGGACTGTGAGGAAACGGGGAATATAATCCAGTCCGATCGTCTTAAGGAAGAAAATAAACCAAAACACGGATTTCACACTCAAACGCCCACGGAGTGAGGCATTCACTCACTGAGGGGAGAGGGCCAGGTGGTGAGATCACTACAACCCATGGGAACGCTACTCCATCACAGTGATGGGGGCAATAGGGAGCGGTGGCGACTGTGGTAAACTGCGGGTACATTGAGTGGGGCCGCTTATACTCCGCTCTATTTCCTTACAGAGAAACGGGCCCAGAGTTCTCCGCGGTCCACTATTCCTAGAGAAGCTGGAAATCTGAATGTTTCTACACATAGGCAATGTATTCTGATTTTTTCCCCAGAAGCAGTAGGCAGCCTCAGTAAGCTGTATTTAAAGGCCATTTAAGCCGGCAGTGGGAGACCTCAGAAAAACAAAAACGTGTCGCTCAGATATGCGCCTTGACTGACACGTCCTGGGGAGTTTGGAAAACGACTGGGTGACGAGAATGCACCAGGACAGCTAAACGCTTTTGTGGCAGCAGCTGAAAAGACCCGGAGCAGCTGCTAACCGTGTCGTTTCGGAGATGTCAGGGGGCACATTCCGACGGCATCGATCCTCGCCACAGCGCTCTGTGCGTCTGCACCTCATCCATTTGTTACCTGCACTGCGGGGTCCTTTGCCGTCAATATTTTGGGTGAAGAGAGACATCTCCCTCTAATGACGCCCTAATCGTTACTAATTTCCTCTGCATGGATCGTACGCCACCAGGTGTAACGAGCGCATTTGCCGTTAATGCTCCCGTTGCACAGAGTTCCTGGGAAATGGTTCAAAGGCACGTGCGCGCTGCCAGTGGGGGGCGGGGGGCGGGGTCTGGGGAGCATCGCGGATGGAGCAGAGAGCAGGAGGTCAGCAGGTGGCGGGAAGGCCCCCAGCCAGGGGCGGGGCAAAAGCTGGCTGGGTCCCAGCCCTCCCTTCCCCCACCCCCATAAGCTTCCCTGCGCATTAATAATCTAAACTCCCTGATTTGCAATTAACCCAAAAGCTCTGTAATGATAATGGGATCCGTGTGTGATTTGGTGCCAGAAGAAGATGGATCAGCAGGGCTGGAATCTTGATTAATCTGTTTGGTTGCTCTGAGTGAGGTGGGTGCCACCTGATCCCTGCCTCCCTGCTGGGGGAACCGGGAGTGAGGGGTCAGGCAGGCAGCCTGGGTGGCAGCCGAATACTCCGTGGGGATGTTAAGCATGGCCTGCCTCCCCCTGCCCCACCCCCACGGCAGAACGCGGCAGTCAGCTCTGCTTTGCTGGCCGACCTGACGTCCTTGGACAAATTTGAAATTATTCTTTACAGAACAAGGGATTTCCTATCAACATCTAGATTTTGGCTTCTTTAGACAAAAGAGAAGATCTGGCGACCCGGCTTCGCACACAGAGCGGCTGAGGCCGAAGTGCCGGGCGCACACCCTGGCTGTCTGTTCTGGTCCCCACCTGGCCCACTTCCCCTGCAAACCCGCCCGGACCCACAGGCACCTGCATCTGAGGCCACCTGGAGCAGGAAGTCCCCAGGCGCCCTCAAGCAGAGGCAGACCTTCCCCTGCCCCGTCCTGGTCTGAATCTGGTTCTAACTGGTCTCATCGCTCAGCTGTCCCTCGGGCAGAGAGCAGCAGAAACGCCTTCCGGTCCCAAAGGCCCGAGGAGCCGGTGCGTGCTCATTCGAACGAGCTTTCCTGTTGGTCTGTGCTAGGCCCCCAGTGTGCAAAGGCTGGCACACAAGGACACCCCCTGGACCAGGCTGGGGAGGCGGCGCTGATTCCTACCACAAGGCTCCCCAGGGCTCAGGGGCGTGGTCTGGCTGGAGCGGCAAAGGGGCTTCGTGTCAAAGGCCAGCCCTAAGGCCGCGGCGGGCCCCAAGGACAGAACTCCACGGCCGGACGCCGATCTCCGTCTGCCCCGATCGCAGGAGGAAGGGAGCAGAAGCCCACACACCATGTGTTTGAGACCCGGGTCCAGTGGACAAGGCGGCAAAGGGAGACTCGGAACACGGGGTCCTGGTCCAATCTCTGGAACCTCCTTGTCATGTGAACTGGGCATAGGGTGGCCAGATCAGATGCAGAATGGGAATTCCAGGTAAATGAGTACGGCCCATAGGACATATATGCTAAAAACATATTGGTTTATCTGCTGGGCAAAGGTTAGCACACATTCTGGGTGGTGGTTGCTGAGCCGGGCAACCCTTCCTGGGAACGTAAGTGTCTTTCCTTGTCTGCACTTCAGTTTCCTCTTCTGGAAAACGGAGTCACGCCTGATTCCTGGTGGTCACAGAGCTTGAGCTACAGAGCTCTCCTTCAGACTTAAAGGCAGAGCAGGAGCCAAAGGGCAGCCCAGACAACACCAAGCCTTGCTGATAAGGAGATGGGGTGAGGACCCTACAAGCCACTCCGAGGTCGCAGAACAGGCTCAGCGAGTCCGTTCCATGCCACAGAGCTCCCCTGAAGGTTAGTAATGACAAGAACCCCTGCCCCCACGGGGAGCGTTTGCAGGTGCTTCCTGTGGCCCAGGCGCTTCGCATCAGGCACTCACAGCAACCTGAGACCCAAGCACCATAGTCACCCCTGCTTCGCCCTGAGGAGGCAGCAGCACCGAGAGGCTCGGGGAGGGGCTCAGGCATCGCAGGAGGCCCAGGACTGGCACCCAGAGTCCCACCCCTGACCCCTCGCCCATCACAGCGAGAGTCATTGGGAAATAATGGGGTCACCTCCAACTCAAGGTACGAGCCTCCTGGTGCAGGGGGGCCACACGGAGCCTGGGTGACTGTTGGTATGTCTTGCTGGGGTGGCCAATGGGGGCATTTACCGATCTGTCCTGTGGGCAGGGGTTAGACTCCACCGATCTCCACGGTCCCTGCTTCAGCCCCTTGTGGGCCTGCGGCTCTCAGGGCTTTTGCTGATGGATATGAGACCTTGATGCTCAATCCCAAAGATTTTTGTAAAACATCATAAAACCCTAATGATCGGCCCCATTCATTCCCATAACGATTACTTGGTAATTACTGTCAACCCACTAGGAATCTTAATACAGCTTCTTTGCCACTTTTGACTTCTTACACGCAATTATAATTGTGCGTAGAGAGACCATTAATTAAGGTTAAATCGCACCTGTCCTTGCCAGCAGTGGTTGCTACGGCAACTTGCCTCTGGCCACCCTCCATGTGGCGTTGGGCCGGACAGTGCTGAGACTGGCCACGAGGTGCAGAAGGGCCATTTCTGCAGCCAAGGAGGGCGGTCCTACCCAGGTGCAAGGGAGCGAGGAGGCGCAGTGGGGAAATGGCCCAGAAAGGTCAAGTGTGAAGTGCAGGGGCAGAAGGCTGCCCAACATAGCTGGTCTGACCTGTGCTGTGAGGGAAGTGGATCAGAAAGACAGACGCTGCCCTCTCGACGACCCCACGGAGGCTGTGTAACTTCTTCAGCATCCGCTTTCTCCTCTGCGGCACCTCCACGCACCTAGTGATGAGGGACCATTCCCTGCCATGACCTGTGTGGCGGGCCTAGCCCAAGGCACCCCAAGTCCGCGCTAATAAGAAGAAATGGTCACAGGCCTCCTTCGCGGGGAGAATTGAAGGTTTTCATCTTTTATTAAACACTAAAAATGGCCAAAGAGGGCTGCCTGCCTCTGAGAGGCAAGGTTTAAAGGAGCAAACTGATATATTTTGCTAATTAAACCATTAAAAACCTCATTTAGGTGTAAATAAGGAAGGCACATTAAATCTTAATGGATAGCATGGGGTGTGAGCTTGGCTCTTTGCTCAGCGCCCAGGCCCTGACCCCAGGAAGGTGATTAAAAATAGAACTTCTGCCTAAGCGATTTCTAGCCCCTATCGAAGTAGGAGACACTCCCCCCACAAAAAATGGGACATCATTTCTATACATCTCTTCCTGCACCCAACCCACAAAGGCCACAGTGGAAGGGAGGGTAAGCTCCCTCCCCACCCCCCACCCCCACCAACCAGGCCTCCCTCCACCCTCCTGGCTGCTCACAATTTAGGGAGGGGTGGCTTTAGGACCCAGCTGGAGCCAGAAGGGCCCCTGGACAGTTGGGGATGGCTTGGGAAGCCAGTGGGTCTGAAAGTGGGCACGCTGATCACGGATGGTCACGCCATTGATCAAACCGGATCACGGGACTTCCTAGGGGCTGACGGGATCGTGTGCGTGAATCAGCCAGTGCAGGGCTTGCTGGGCATGCTTTAGGGACTTTCCTGGAGAGTAAGACAACAGTAAAAGTCCTTGAAAACATGCACTAAAATCTGAACAGTGGCCATCTCTAGGTGGCTTGGGTTGTCTATTACTTGCTTATCTATGCTTTCTACCTTTCTATGACCCGTGCAAATGTAGAAAGTACTCAGATGACAGTGATTTCCTGCAGGCTTACTGCTCTTGATGGGGAGGGGCGGGGGGGGGGACACTGCCACACACCCCAGGAGGTGGGTCCATGTATTTGCTGTGGACACTTTTGCGTCTTTTTCTTTAAACTATGCATGTTTTATCTTTTCCAAAAATGAAGGAAGGAATGAATACATTAAAAAACAGAAACATCTTTTTATTTATAAACGGGGGAAACGAGGCTCTGAGGGACGAAATGAGTTGTCACACTGCTGGGGGGTGACATCTCCATCCGCCATCCTGTCTTTCCCCCCCCAGCACGGCTTTGCTTTCTCTGGGGCCCTCCTGAGAAACAGTTGTTTGAAAAAGAAGTGGCTCTTGCTTTTAGAGAGATGTGGCCCTGAAGCAACAAGATGAGTGGTGACGGAGAGTGACAAGCAGGCGCGCCTTGTATAGACCGGGGGTGGGGGGAGGGGGGCTGTGACCTGCACCCATTCTCTCAAGCCCACACGCGTGAGGACGTGCTAAGGTGTGTCCATCTCATAATCAGTCCTCATTAACGACTGCATTTTATCAGGGCTCGAGTGAGTGCTGTAGGTCAAGAATGGCCATGGCTGGGTGGGAAGCATGCATGATACAGACTGTGGTTATGTGGAGACCCCCAGCTGCCTGCCCAGGGCTCAATCCCAGACCCCTGGAGATCGCTGTCCACCAGGTCCTGCAGCATCAGCCCCCCCCAACTCCCACCACCCCGTCTCTCCTCTCACTCCGTTTCAGCCACATCAGCCTGCCTTTAGTTCCTGGAAAGTGCCAGGCTGTATCCTGCCACTGGACCTTTGCACATGCTTCACCTTCCGCTCTCCCTCACCGGTTAACCCCCTGAGCTCCTATTAACTATTCAGTTCTCAGCTGAAGCTTCACTGCCCAGGGGAACCCTCTGCTCCCTCCTTCTTTCCAGCAAGGTTCCTTTGTTATTGTGCCCTTAGGTGGCTGCATCCTCTCCTTCCCAGGATTCTCTGGTTCCCAGGGAAATATTGATTAGTGTGATTATTTCATTAATATCTATTTCCTTGCTCATCAATAGGTACCACAGAGCATTAAGAAAGTCTTTGTTTTGTGTGCACCCCCACGGTCAGATCCACAGCAGATCCTTAAATAAAGAATAAAAAAAAATAAGTAAGCAAATGAATAAATGAATGAGTGAGTGAATGCATGAATGAGTGAATGAATGAGTGAGTGAGTGAGTGAGTGAGTGAATGAATGAGTGAGTGAATGAGTGAGTGAGTGAGTGCATGCGTGCGTGGGCTCCTTTGTGGCAGCAGGGTCCAGGATGTGCTCAGTGGTCTTGGCGCTGCGGCACGCCCCCTGGGGTTCTCCCAGAGCAGCCGGGCTCAGCCAGCCCTGGCCTGAGCAGTGTGGGAGAAGTGTTCCCCGTGGGGCCGCCCCTGCCTCTCCGCTCAGGGAAGCGCTTTTTGTCCTTCAGTTCTCTGAGGCCAAAAATGAGCCAGCTGCTCTGCCAGAAGGTAACAGTGGGGCGGGGCGGGGGCGGGGGTCAGTGTCCCTGAGCCCACGCTATGGAACAATTCCATCACTGTGGCTGCTGCGTGACTCTGGACCAGTGACTCAGGATGAGGAGGTGGAGGAAAGTGCTGGATAAGCCTACCCAGACGCTCTCCTGCCCCTGACAAGGCCTGAGCCACAGTGGGGTTTCGGGCCTTGAAAGCAGCAGGCCCCCCAGTTTGATCCCCACACCCGGGTGGGAGAGCTGCCCTCCAGCAGGCACTGTTACCTTCCTGCACAAACCCCCAGCAGCTCCGTCCACTCCTCTCCTGGCCTGTGGGGGTCCACGATGCTGTGCTCTCTGCCAGCCTTCAGCACTGGGGGGCTGGGAAACCTGCCCCCTGAAGCATGTAACGAAGGCAGTGAGGTTGGAAGCAGACGAGAAAACAGATCAAGTGAGAAGGCAAACTAAGGGCCAGCACCCTGGGCGTCTTTCTGAAGGAGGTGGCGTGTGGGCGCTGCCCTACAGGACAGGATGACCCAGAAGGTGGAGGCAGCAGGGGGGGGCGCAGAGCGGAGGTTTCCAGCCTGTGCTGGCGTGGGGGCGGGTCCAGGTTGGCAGGATGACTAGGGGGCGGGGTTGTCAGCACCCGGCTGCTTTGCTGTTAGAAGCACCAGGAAGCCAGCCGGTGCCCCAGGGAGAAGGGAGATTTTCAGGTAGACCAGCAGGTCGTGTGGTGCCTAAGCCACCTCTGGAGTTTGGGGGCGCGTCTTCCTTCCTGACAGAGGGAGGCTGACTGTGTCCACCTGCCTCTGAGAGGCTGTTGGTGATGTCCGGCGGTGGCACTGGGAATGCCGTGCCAGGCCCCGCCTCCCGCCCACCCAGGCCGAGCTGTAGCCTTCCGTCTTTTGGGCGCCAGCTGCTCCTCATGTAATAATCGAGCGAGGGAGGAGGAGGAATGCAAACAGCATCCCCCCCACCCCAGCTTGGCTTGGGGTGGGGGGCCTTCCCCAGCGAGAGAGCCAGACAAGAGGAGAGGCTGAGGAACTGACAAGTTCATCACTTATGAACTTGGATGCTTTGCTGAGGAGATGTGGGAGCAACATTTTGAATGTCTGATCTGATGTCTCCCTGCTGCTGATAGTAAAATGCAGTAAAATACGCATTGAAGGAAGACTTTGTTAAGCAAAAAGTAACTGGAACTTGAGGACCTGGGAAATTCTCGGCCCATCCATATTACAAAAAAAAAAAAAAAAGAGAAAGCACAGCAGAGAGAGCAGAGGTAAGGTTCGACAACCACTGGCTAAAGAGGTGAGATGTGTGACTGGTGGATCCCCGTGACCATCTCCGTGGAAACGCTGCCAGCTCGGAATGCAGGGGACAGAGATGACACAGGGAAGCTGGAAACCCACAGGCCAAAGAAGAAAGAATAAAGTTACCTTTATCTAATACCATGTACAAAAATTAACTCACGGTGGGTATAAGGCCTAAAACAATAAACCTCAAAAAAAAAAAAAAAGTCAGACAAAGTCTTCGTTTCTTTGGATTTGGTGATGATTTCTTTGTGATGACACCAAAGGCACAGATAACAAAAGAAAAACTGGGCAAATTTGATTTCATGAAAATTTAAGAATTTTGTAAATCATGAAACACTGTTTACAGAGTAAAAAGGTCACCCGCAAAACGGGCAATAATACTTGCTAGTCATACATCTGCTAAGGGACTGGTACCCAGAATATACAAAGAGCTCCTAGAACTGGAAAAACAGCTCGGTTCAAAAACGGGCAGAGGATTTGAGCGAGCACTTCTCCAAAGAAGACAGACAAGCGGGCAATAAGTGCGTGAAGAGACCCTCGACGTCACCAACCATTAGGGAAATGCACATCCAAACAGCAGTGAGATGTCACCTCACACCCACCCGATGGTCGCTGTCAAAAGCCAGAAAAAGACAACTGTCGGTGAGGATGTGTGGAAACCGAAACCCGTGGACGCAGTCGATGGGAATGCCAAATTATGCAGTCACCGTGGAAGGCAGTTTGGCGGTTTCTCCAAACATTAAAAATGGAATCCATGTATGATCCAGCCATTCTCCTTCTGGGTATATTTCCAAAAGAAGAAGTAACGGGACCTCGAAGAGATTTTTATTTTTTTAATTTATTTTTCCAGTTACAGCTGACAGACAATATTGTTTTCGTTTCAGGCGTACAGCACAGTGATTGGATATTTCTATACCTGGGGAGGTGACCCCACAATACACCTGGTACCCACTGGACCCCAACATCACTGACTAGATCCCCTGCGCTGTGGTTCACATCGCGGTGACGGTCTCAATATCCGGTAATTTACACTTCGTAAGCCCTTTTCGCTCACCCCACACCCCCTCCTGTCTGGTAACCAGCAGCTCTCTCTGAGTTTGTTTTGGTTCAGATTCTTGCTCATTTATTTTGGGTGTTTTTAGATTGCATAGATAAGTGAGATTATTTGGTACATGCCTTTTCCTGTCTGACTTATTTCACTTAGCACCATACCCTCTAGGTCCATCCATGTTGTCACAAATGGTAGGGCTTCATACTTTTCTACGGCTGAGGAATATTCCACCGTATCCATGCACCGCATTTTCTTTGTCCATTCTTCTGTCGACGGACACCTTGGCGGCTGGCGTATACTGGAAACTGTGCATAACGCCACAATGAACACAGGACTGCGTGTATCTTCTCAAATTAGCGTTCCGGATCTCCTGAAGGTGTTTGTACGCTCAGGGTCACAGCAGGGTTGTTCATACCAGCTCCGGCCCGGAAGCAGTGCAAGTGTCTGTCGCTGGAGGGATGGTGAAGCAAAACGTGGTACATACATCCAATGGAATATTTCTTCAGCCTTTAAAAGAAAAGAAATTCTGCAATATGCTTTCACGTGAATGAGTCTTGAGGACATCACGCTGAGTGACATAAGCCAGTCAGGGAAAGAAAAATCCGGTACGAGTCCACTTACATATACGAGGTGTCTAGAGTAACTGAATCCATGGAGACGGCAGGTAGAATGGTTGCGGGGGGGGGAGGGGGGGGAAATGGGGGGCAAGTGTTTAACGGGGACAGAGGTTCAGTTTTATAAGGTGAAAGGGCCTGGAGGGGACGGCGGTGGCGGCCACACAGCATTACAAACGCACTTAATGCCACCGAGCTATGCGCTTAAAATGGCTGAGACGGTACATGTCACGTGTATTTTACCACCATTTTTAAAAATTGGGGGAAAAAAACAATCAAGGAAAAAAAAAAAATCCACCGCACTCTTGCAGGCGGACATGTCTCCAGTACTCAGTTCGAAGCTATTCCCACGTTTTCGGGGGTTTGTTCGAGCGCGCTGGTGCGAGAGGTTAGCCAGACGGCGGGGGCAGGGGGAGCCTGGCCGATACCCAGGCGCTCGGCTGGCTTCGGTGGGTAAATAGCCATGCCCTTTACTGATGTGAGAAGACTCGGGAGAAGTACGGTAAGTCGGGGAGCGGATGTTACACATCCACGTGGCGTTGCGGATAGAGTGTCAGAAACACAGGCCTGAATTCGTGGCGGAGTCCCAGGCTCGGGACAGGTATCTGCGAGCTGTGACACCGAGCTGGTCCGGAGGGCGCTAGGGAGACGCCCTGTGTGGAGAAAACGCCCAAGGACGGGCCGCCGGAGACTCCGAGCCCCAGGGAGTGACGTGCCACAGCGACCAGGACACCGGGCGACTTGAAGAGGGTGGAGGGTCCACTGGCATTTTAAGGAGCAGCAGGGGCAGAAGGCAGATCAAAGGGGCGGGGGAGGCTGCCAAGGACAGGACGGAGCAGGAAGCCGGGGCCTGTGTGAGCTGGGACCGCGTCTCCGGACAGGGGCCAGCCTGCGCGCAGGAAGTCCCCTTAGACCCGCCACGCTCGTTCTGTCTTCTGGCTGGTTCGCCTGGTCAATGAGCGTCCCGTTCTTTGGAGGCCATTGAAATGTTTTACGTTTTTATTTTAAGCAAATTTGTAGCCTTATAGAACTTTTCTTTGTCTCGCCGTCTCTGTCACACACCCACACTCACACGCACACACCCCTATCCCTTCGTGCACGCAGATCTGGGGCAGGTGACCCTGAAATCTGCTCCAGGGGGTAAACATCACTCACCTCTAGTCAAGGAGAATATTCCGATATCCTGGCCACAGCGATTGATTCGGACAGGACACGTGACCAACTCTGGTTCAATGAGATTCAGTCCCGGGACTTTGCTGGGAGAACAGAGGCCTAAGGCGACCATGGATCCTGGCTGGCATGCGGGGGTGGCCTGCTGGAGAATAAAGTCGAAACGGTGAGCACACAGCCGAGGGGCGGACACTCAGCCAGCGCTACCACTGAGCCTCTCAGGCTCAGGCATAAATGAACATTTCTCCACCCCCACCCCCCACCCCCGCACCCCCCGCCTTGGCCCTTAGTTCAAGGCGAGCTGAGTCGGTTTTCCATGTCTTGTAACCAAGGAGTCCTCACTAGTGGGACCACCCAACGTGTGCAGCCCACACCTGAGCACTAAGCGGCCAGAGGTGAGTGAGGCGCCCCAGAGACGGCAAGGCAGGTTGGAGGACAGCCTCACCTGGCTGGGAAGGTGGATGCCGGCCAGGGGCAGAGCCAGAGAGGCCCCAGCACTCACCGCGCACGTGCGTGTCTTTGCCTCCACGCGACCTCTGACCCTGGAGCAGCCTGGGAGCCGGGAGGAAAGCACAGTACTTGGCAGAAAAGACAGCTGAGCTCCGAAGAGGGACAGTACTCCCCACCCCCACCCGGGAGAGTGTAGGTTCCAGCTCACTATCTGGCTGTAGGAACGGCATGCAGCAGGGCTCTGCCAGCTCCGGGGGCCCTTTCCTGGGACACGCGCCGGTGGGGCACCCGCATGGGCAGCCCCCCGAGTGGGCAGGCACTGCCCACGCCCTGTGCGGAGCCAGCCTGTGCTCTGGGCCTTGTCCCTCCGGGATGTCCCATTTCCACTCTGTTTCCTTCCCCTCCAGTGCTGCGTGTCCCTTCCTGTCTACGGGCCTCAGGGAGCCTGGACACAAAATGAAATTGGCTGAAGCAAGGATCCCTAACAGCCGTGCTCAGTGTGAGAGTGTGCTTCTATGCCCGGCCCAGGTGGAGGGAAGCCGCTCCGGGAGAGACAGGATGTGAGCACCCCGACTGTGCTCCCCGAGTGGCCTTCCCTGAGGTCATACTGTTACTGTGTTTGGATTAAGCCGTTGGAGGGTCTCCTGGCCGTGGATACTGTAAACTTAATGTCTATCTACATCCTTCTGCCTCATCGGAAATAACATGATCGGATCCATTTCCGTGGTGCAAGTGCCAAGATCCGAGAGGGTAAGAATCTCGCCCAGGGTCGCACGGGGCAGCCCTGGGTGGGCCCCATCCCGACACCGGCACCCATCCTCCAGGGTCTCCCCGGCACCGCCTCTGACGAGTGGCCTCACTTCATCAGATTTCACCCCCAACCCTCTCCAGAGTCAGGGCCCCTGGGCCTCGACTGCAAGAATGAAAACCACAGTCTAAGCAAAACAGGGAAAGGGGAGAGGGAAGGCAGTGGGGTGTGGGGGCTGGGGCAGCACGGCCTCCGGGCTAATTCAGAGCCTCCTCCTGCCCAGACGCCCCAGCAAGCCTGAATGCAGGCCAGTCCCTTCCCTCGCTGGGTCTCTGGCACCTCATTTGCTGGGAGCGGGTCCCAAGCTGCATTTCTTCTTACCACATAGTGTCTCCACAGGGCCTGGAGAGAGGATCCGTGACCAAACGCCACTCCAGCGAGGCACCCTCAGTGTCGCCGCAGCCGGGTGGAGATTCTTTGTGGCTTCCGACAGGGTCTGCTCCGCGGCCGCGGCTGCGAGCCCACGTCTGACTGGCGCAGCCACAGGACTCCGCTGAGGACCGCGGTCATCCCGAAAGGGGAAAAGGACCGTCTCCTTCCAGAAGCCCTTCGCTAGGGCAAAGCTACCTTTGCCCTTGTGCCTCGTTTAGAGGAGAAGGCACCCACTGGTGATGCCGCCACCACCCCCGCCACCCGCACTGCCTTTGCTGTTACCGGGTGAGGTTAGGCCAGGGTCGTCGGCGCAACGTTCCAGCTTTAAATGCAGCACCGAAGAGACACTGTTTGTCTTGAATGCAAAATCAAGCCCCGGTGCGTTGCTCAAGCTGCTAAGGCACCGCTGGTCTGGGAAACGCACGCACCCGCTCGCACCGCCGGGCGGGTCTGAGCGGTTGTTTCCCGGCGAACACAATCAAACAAACTCTGAGGAGGCATTTTTCTAATTTGTTTTGGCATCGCATCCTTAAGTGTATATAAATAGTGCTGGAAATGAAACACACGTGTCCTTGTAATATTGCTTCTTGATTTCTGGAAACTGAACTTCCCCAGATTCAAACAAAACAAAACAAAACAAAACAAAACAAAACAAAAAAACAGTAACTTAGCAGCAGCTGTGTGGTAGTTGAAGATTTCTTCCGTTCTGTGGTCACGGGGATAGAGGGGATCTTTGGCAGTTTGGCAAAAGTGTCCGCCGACGCTCTGCGTTCGCGTCGGATCAAATTGTAAATACCTGCTAGAAATCTTCGGGCTCAGAGGACCTGTACCCAGCCTTCTAATACCTGCAGCTAATTTCCTTTCCATAATGGGGTTGTCTTTCTTTCATTTGGAAAACAGAGAGAGAGAGAGAGAGAGATTATTGGATCATTAGGATAATTGGTCCCCAATAAGTAAAAAATTTCCAGACATGGTGAGGTTCATTCTGTAGGAAAAGAAGGTAATTTTCCAGTAAGTTCTGATGGCTTATTTCTTATTGGAAGAGAAGTTCACCCCTTTCCTCGGCTACCTTCACCCTTACACATGAAGACAGACAGCTGGGACTGGCTTCCTCTCCAGGGGCAGGTCCCCCAGGCTGCCTCTCAGTGGGTGTCTGGGGACAAGCAGACACCTGGAGAGGACGAGAGGCTTGTCCAAAAGTCAGCAGAGCAGAACTAGGACTCAAACCCAGAAGCCTGACCCTCACTCACCTCACGTGCACCAGAGGTGTCATCAATAACAAAGTTGGAGCCGACTGCGTAAACCGCAGCTGGCTAGATCGGCCTCATTGACAGGCGGGGGGAGAGAGAGAGAGAGAGAGAGAGAGAGAAAAAAAAAGATAGATCATGGGTAGATATAGGTAAGAAAGAGGGATGGATGGAGCAGATTCTCCAGCCCTCATGCCCTTGAACCTAGAGCAGCACCACCCCTCACCCCACATCTGTTTAAGGGCGGTCCCATCCTTCCCCTATGTCCTCATGAAGCCACCCCAAGTCCTTCCCTTCAGAACAGCCTGTTCCTCACATAGACTCCACCTCTGGGCTTGTCACAGCTTACGAGACACACTTCCATGATCTCACTCAGAAGCAAGCTCATTCGCCCTAAGCCACCGTGGCCTTCATCTGTCTCATGAAGGATTGTGGGTAAACCCTGGCACACTGTGAGATCGCGCACCCCCTTCGGGCAAGGAGCCTGCCTGGCTTCCAGAACAGCCTTACGGCCTGGCTGCGTCCGCAGTGCGTGGGGAGCCTCCTCAGAATGCCTGTTCCCGGCTCCTCTTGTAACAATGCAGATTCCAAAGATCTGAGCAGAAGACTCCCCATGTGGTTTTCAGCATCAGCCAAAGTTTTGCAGCAGCCCCCAGCGGGCTGATACCCCTCAAGGCCTCAGTAAATGCCTGCTAACGACCTCTGTAGGAGCGAGCCGAGTCCTTTCCGTAACACCAACAATTTCCAGATGGGTGAGAGGTTTTTGGGTGCAACTGTTCACTTGTAAAGACTGCAGGGGAATCTCTTGTCATTTCCTTATTCAAAATCATAATGGAATTCATCTCCTTTCCAGGATAATTTGTAACAGACTGTGCAGGTGGAGGAGTGGAAGATATTTAATCATTAATAATCCGGCAGAACTCAGCTCCAGTACGAAGTAGAGGTGTTAAAAAATCACCTTCGGCTCGTTTGACAAATCACGTCAAAGGAAGAGCGAGAAAGAAGATGAACACCAGGGAAGGGGAACGTTCTCTTGCCAAGACCGAAATAAATTGCACCTACTCTATTATGACAATTGCTTTGCCCAAGAGAGTTGAAAGGAGATCATAAATAAAGATGCTCATGGCCAGAGGCCCAGTAGCTGCCTGGATGCCAGTGGCCAATGCTCCAGCCCGCCTTCCTCCGTCCAGGCCAAAGCTTCAGTCACATCACCAGTAGCTGTAGCTGTCAAGGTGGCCCGGACTAAGACTGGTCTGTCCAGATGTTGGCTGAGAGCATCTAATATTTTAACAATTAGCATCAGCAATGAGCATGTGGATTGAAGGGCAGAGGGCGGTTCATATAAAGGTATAGGGTTCTCATCACAGGGTCAACCTGGAATGGTATGAAGGCCCCCAGAAGGACCCCCCAACTCCAAGTTCCAAGCCTGAAACCTGCTCAGATATGGGGACAGGGTCAGGAGAAGGCTCTCTGGTCCCCGTCTGTGGAGGCAGCAGCTCATATTCTCCAAAGAAGGCACCAGGAGGTCACACTTAGAAGTTAGCTTCCTGTCATGCATATGGATAGAGACAGTCGCAGCTTGACGGATGACAGAGACGACGTCTGAGGCACAAATTTCTAAAACCTGCTGGCCTTTTGTCGCCTCTCAAATGACAATATCACAAGAAGCGATGAGCCAGCTGGCAGAGGTCCACCAGCCAGTGGCCCCGGTAGGAACCGTCCGTCTGCCCTGGGACAACGGGACGCTCCGACCCCCAAAGTGCCTGTTCAGCAAACCTTCCAGCAGCTGCGTGCCAGCGTCTCCGATCCAGCAAAGTCATCCTCCCATCAAAAAGCAGCTCAAGGAGCAGGTTCCTGTCGCTCCATTCCTGTTCCCTTTCGCACACCACCAGGAGCAGAGGCAGTGGGAGGAGGCGAAGAGCAGCCCTCGCCCCACTCACCCAGGTGGATGCGGCCGAGACAACTCGGATGAGGACTCGGACGTTTCTCTCGGGTCCCTAAATCGTAGGCCGTCAGCACAGCATGCCTTGGGACCTCTCACCGGGCGGTGCTCTGGGGAGAAGAACAGGAAGGCTGAGGCCGAGAACGGCTGGGTGATCAACTGCAGACAAAGCTCACTGGAGAATCCCGTTTTGTAACGTGCTCGGTGCTCTTTCACATGTACCATGAAAGAGAAAGGGATGAGGGATGGAGGGATGGATAGATAGACGGATGGGCGGACAGATGGACCTGGCCTTGGAGCGCAGGGGAAAAGTGAAGCACTTGCAGAAACCAAGTGCACCACGAGAGCTGGGTCAGCAGTCACTCACTCTCTTCCCTCCCCTTCCATCCCCTTCATCCCCCCATCATTAAGGCAGTGGGATTCAAAGGTGAAGACCCCGGGGCCTGGCTTGAAAGGTCTCCTCCCTAATACATATTCTCGCTCGTCTGTTGAACTCATCTGGTCTCATGGCGTTACACCATCGTCTCAATGTAGACAGCCCCCGAATTGGTAGCTCCTGCCTGCACCCCTACCCTAACTTCAGACTTAGCCCTCTAACTATCTCTGCAACATCTCTCCTCGTACGTAGAAAAGATGTATCAGACTTGGCGTGTCCCAGCTGGACTCCTGATCCCTGGACCCCCAGGCCTGGGCCCCCCACAACCTCCTCCTCCATGTCTGTGGGTGGCGGTCCTGTTCTTCGGGTGGCTTCAGCTGGAATCCTCGGAGTCGTGGATAACCGCACTCTTCCTTGCACGTGCCACATCCCACCTACCAGCAAATCTTGCTGGTTCTGCAACACAACCAGCTCTGACACCTCTTGCCCCTTACTGTGATTCAAGTCCTGTTCTAACCTCCCATGATGCCTCAGTCCCCCTGGCTCTAGCTTGCTCACCTTCGGGCTGTTTGCAACAGAGCACCCGAGCGGCGCTGTTACGAAGAAGGGTCGATCACGCCTGCTCAAAACCCTCAAAGAACTCCCCTCTCTCACTCAGCAGAAAGGTGAATTTCTTCAGGCGAACCACGAAGCCCCACATGATCCAGGCATTCTGACCTCTGAACTTGACCGCTATCTCCCCTGCACCCGCCCACCCCCCCGCCCCCCGGCCATGCTCTGCTCCTCAGCCCCACACTCAGGCCTGCTCCCATCAGAGAGCCTCCGCCCTCCCACCCTCTCTGCCCGGGGTCCCTATCCCGGATTCCTACCCTGCTCACCTCCCCATCCCCTGTATGTTTCCGCTCAAATGCCTCCTTCTCAGGGAGGCCGTAATATTTACAATCACACACCCACACTCAGAACTCACTCTCCCTTTCTCTGTTTTTCTTCAACGCGCTCTGGCTTCGCAGGCAGCCAAGAAGTAGAAAAACATTCAATTATTCCTCACAATACCCACTGTGTCACCCTCGGTCTCCTGCTTCCTTTTTGTGAAAACTACGCAAGGTTACGAGGCTTGACTCTTTCTTCATTTCCCTGGAAATCGGGCCCGAAATCCAGAGCAACTGGCCGAAATTAAAGGTATTGATTTGCGTAAATAAAACCCACTTTCCGACACCTATTTTAAAGGGGGAAAAGATCTGTGCCGATGCTGCCAAGATACCCTGCATTTCGCAGCCTTGAAACAAACGCCAGGAGAATGTCGTTTTCTCTTTTCATCTTTTTCCCGCTACAATGTTTTGTGGTATCTGAATTTACCCTTTGTTAGCTAGAGCAGATGGGAAAAAAGATAAATAAAAGTACCACCACGGCTTGGGATAAGGCAAGAAGCCTCCCTCTCTCACCCTCACTATCTCCCACCACACACACACACACACACACACACACACACACACGATCTCACATATCAGTCTTCACAGTTTCGTTTACCTGCTGTTTCTGACGCACAAGGAGGGCGGGGACGTGCACGGGCCAAGGCTGAGAGCCTGCCTGGGGAGTGGGAGTTTAAGCACAAGGTTCTGATGACATTACTGTCGCCCAGACGCACCCATTCAAGGGCCCCGATGTTATTTATTGTTGACATGACTCAGCAATCATCCGTCCTAATTGCTGGGAACAAACCTCTGATCAATCACTCCCGTCACCCAGACTCCTTCCCTTCCTGTTTCCCACGCTCGCCACTCTTCCCTTCATTAGGGAACATGATGATTCATGAATACTTATCTCTAAACACGCTC
This sequence comes from Anoura caudifer, assembly GCA_004027475.1. Lineage (NCBI taxonomy): Eukaryota > Metazoa > Chordata > Mammalia > Chiroptera > Phyllostomidae > Anoura > Anoura caudifer. The sequence goes on along the minus strand of PVKU01001702.1, from coordinate 229,053 downwards.
ATCATACATTTCATGAGGCTGGCCAGACTTTGGTTTCTCCTGCTCCCTTATAAATGTAACCATGGGTCTCCTCAGGTGCAAACCCCTTTCTGGGGGGACGACAAGGACACCCAGTCATTGTTTTCTGAGTCCTCTGGATGTCCCAAAGCAGAAGCTTCCTAACTGATTTCTCCATTTCCAGACTCGTCCCCTTGAGTCACCCAAAAGCGCTTTTCACAAAACTGAGTCAGGGGTTGCCACTGTCCTGTTGGGGCCCTGGACTGGATGCCGACCGAGACAAGGGGTAAATCCAAGTTCTGGGGGCTGTTTCTTCGGGTCCTGAGTGATCTGTTCATTGCTTGCCTCTCCACCTCACAATCTACCCCTTTCTTGCCACACGGGCCTTCCTTCGGTTCTTCCACAAGCCAAGCGCCTTCTTGCCTCCAGGGCTTTGCCTGAAAGGCTGTTCCCGCAGGTGCCCGCGTGGTTGGCTTCTGCAGGTAACTCAGGTCTCAGACCTTCTCTTCAAGGCCCTTTCCTGAGCACCCACACTCCCCGCCACTCCTAGGGGTTCCCTGTAGGGTATGAATTTTTGTAGGATTTAACACAAGCAAGCATTCTCTTTATTTTTTTTTTTCTGTTGATTGATTTGAGAGAGAGCAAGAGAAACATCGACTTGTTGTTCCACTTATTGATGCATTCATCGGTTGCTCCTTATAGGGGCCCCGACTTGGGATCAAACCCACAACCTTGGTGGATCGGGACGATGTTCCAACCAATGAGCTACCCGGCCAGGACCAAGAATTCTCCTGTTCATTGATTCACTTACTTGTTTATCATCTGACATCTCAAGGAAAATCTCAGCCCCTGCGGTGCTTCTTGCTGCATTCCTGGAAGTGCTCCCAGCATGCAGTACCAGCTCAATAAAAATTCCTAGAATAAAAGAACGAATACGTGATCTCACTCAAAGCTCGCAACAGCCCAGTCCAAACGCTACCCGGGAGGCTCGGCGAAGGCGGATCATCTTTCCAAGCCTGCTGCCAGGCGCAGCCTCTGAACGCAGCTCTGCCAAACCACCCTTGCCAGGCAGAGACTCCGGGGTTTCGTGTTGGCTTCTCCTGTCTCTAAGATGCTTAGAGGCAAGCCTCGGTCCCGAGCCCCGTCGTCCCGGGTGCGGATTCGTGGTTTCCGTCGGCTGTGAGAACAGCAACGTCAGCCCTCACTCAGCGCCGGGGCCCTTGCTCCAGCAGAGCCCTGTCCACGGAAGCGCGCGAGCCGACGCGGACAGACCTGCGTTGGCGTCCCAGCTGGGCGGCCCCCACTCCAGACCTCAACTCCCTTCTGCGCCTTCTCAAACTGGGAGCATGCCTCGTAGGGAACACGCTTTCCAGATTCAATGAGGTAGCAGACACGGGGTGCTCAGTACGAGGCATGGAGCATGTCAGGTGCGAGAAAAACCATCCACGTGTAACGTTGCCGGGGCCGCCGTTGCGGCAAAGGGGCCCAGGGAACTGGGTCTCGTGTCCTGCCGACTTAGGTCCCCACCCTACCACTCTACCGCTTTGGGCCAATGCTGCGATTTCTCTGCGCATCGACTTCTTTATTTGCGATAGGAGAGAGCAACCGCGCCTGATTTATGGGTGTTTATGAGATAAACGAGAGTGAGGCCGAAATCTGCGTCCACACGGCAAGTGAGCAAAACCCAGCAGCTGCTGCTTTGGTGCCCTCAGGCTCTCACCCGGGACACGCTGTGAGGGCTGGCAGACAACAGCGGCGAGTCTCTCCGCGTCTCCCACGCCTGGACCTCCATCCTAGAGCTTCTGCAGCCCCACCAACCTCTCTGTCCCCTCTCTGGGCTTGAAGTCCCCAGGTCTGCCATCACGAGCCCCGCCCTCCTAGGGCCAGAGCCAGCCACCCGCGTCTAAAATGCTTCCGGGGAAACCGTGCCGCGGAAACGCCGATGCGAGCATTCGCATAGAAAACCTCGCGCACCTGCCACGGAGCCCCGCTCCGAGGACAGGAAGACGCTGCTGGCCACGTGAATGTCCGTGTGGCTCTTCATGGGATCCCGTGGTCCGGGGCCCAACCCCTCCGGCATGCTCCCCTGGGGCCCCGCCTACAAGAGACACACTCAGGACCATTTTTGTCCTTCCTCATGACCAGATGTTGAGGGCCCTTTTAAGATATTTGGGGGGACTGTTTCCCGGCATACGCGGGCAGCGTTACCGTCTGCGCCCCCTCAGGAGTGCTTAACAACATCAGCAAAGCAATTAAGCCCCGTTTTCAGGAGAACGCAGGCGGCACCGCAGTGTCTGGATGGGAGTCTCGGCCCAATTATTCCCAGCTCGCGGTGAACTGGGGGGAAGTGGACTTGACTTCATTAGAACTTCAGCTGCCACTGATTAAGAGTCGGCGGAGTTGGAGACAGTGAGGAAAAATGAAACAATTAAGCTTGTCATCAATAAAATTGCTGTGTGTTCCTCAACGCAGGCTTTTACATCTCTCCCGAGGAGTGATTAAAATGAACTGATTGAACTCTAATTTGGTTGACTGGAGAGGCCCCCTCCGTTGCGCTGAAACTGAACTTACGCTTTACCGCTCTTCTTAGCTGGGGACAGAAAACCCTCCCGCAGGCCTGCCAGAGCCAGCCAGGGATCTGTGGAGGGATGCAGTAGGCGAAGTGATGTCCCCGGAGGCGCCATCCCCTCCTCTGGAACTGGGGAGCGTCCCCTGGCACTGCCAAGGGGACTTGGCAGGCGGCATGCAGGGCAAGGACCTTGAAAAGGGGAGCTGAGCCCGGGTTATCCAGGTGGACCCCATCTAGACCCATGAATTCTGAAAAGCAAAGAACCCTTTCTGGGGATGTGACCGGAGGGTCCGAGAGAGGCGCCATCACCGGCTTTGCCGGCAGAGGGAGGGGGCATGGCTGAGGAGTGGGAGTGGCCCGGAGAAGCTGGAAAAGGCCGGGAAACGCGTCCTCCATGAGCGCCTCCAGACAGAAATGCAGGCCTGGTCCCTCCTTGAACTCAGCACAGTGAGAGCCTAGTCACACTCCAGCTAACCCACAGAACCGACAGAGAGTGTGCGTTGTTTTAAGGCACCGAGTCTGTGATAACTTCTTCCAGCAGCAGCACGAACCAAACACAGGGCCCTGGCAAGCCGGGGCAAGAGTGTCAGGCACTGGGACCCTCACCCTCCAGAGGCTGGGGCCAGAGCCAGATGCCAGGGGGGCAAAGCGTGAGCGCCGTGATGAGGTCAGGTACGATGGTGGCGCAAGGACGCGGGAGGTGCGCGCTGGGGGAGGAAACGCCCCCCCCCACCAGCGTGCTGCGTCCCCAAAGCCATCCGACCCTGCAGGTTTCCGGGGAGACTGCATTGCCGCTGCTCAGCAAAGACCCCGCAGCGAGGCGGCGCTCAGTAAGGCGTGTGACTCAGGAGGAATGAGAAGGGCGCTAAAGAAAGAGTGAACAGACGCACACCCATGTGTCGAATGCGTGCTGAGTGGGAAAACACGCCATGCCCACACTTGGTGATCTGGACACTTCAACGCTGCGTCCAGAAGCTGCAGGTTTTGCCACGCCACATCCTGCGGCCACCAAGAAGGAAGGCGACAAGGAGGCGGAGTCCAGGCCCACTTCCTAATTTCCTTTATGCCTGTGGGTGCCTTGAGCCCGAATCTAGGGCTCGTCTGAGATTCGTGTCTAGATTCGGGGCTAGAATTCGAGTTTCAGCTGAGACTTAACACTTGTCTTAGTTTGCTCAGGCTGCCTTAACAAAGGACCGCAAACTGGGGGTTTAGACGACAGAGATTCACTTCTCGCAGTTGTGGCTGGAAGTCCAAGATCAAGGTGCCGGCAGATTCAGTTCCTGGTGAGGGCTGTCTTCCTGGCTTGCAGGGGGCCAGCTCCTTACTGTGCCCTCTTCTTAGAAGGCCACGAATCCCACCAGGAGGGCCTCACCCTTGTGATGTAGTCCTGATTACCACCCAGAGGCCCTATCTCCAAATACCATCACATGGGGGGCAGGGCTTCCACATACCAATTTGACAAACGTTCCCTTGCTAACACCCTAGCAGCTGTGTGGCCTTGGACCTCTTTGACTCCCGTCAATGCTTTTGCAAGTTCAGGTTTGGGGTGCCAGCCCCAGACAGCATGTGACAGGGCGTCTGCCACATCCCAGATTTGGTGCGAAGGGCTCTCTGGGCATGAAATTTTCTTTCTTTCTTTCTTTTTTTTTTCTTTAAGACACTATTTATTTTTAGAGAGATGGGAGGGAGGGAGAAAGAAAGGGAGAGACACATCGAAGTGAAAGAGAAACATCCACTAGTTACTCCTCATAGGTGCCCCAACAGGACACCCAACCCGAAGCCCGGCGTGTGCCCTGCCTGACCTGGGATTGAACCAGGGAACTTTCGCTTTGCGGGATGATGCCCAACTAACTGACCTGCACTGGCCAGAGCTTCGCATGAAGCTTGTTAGCGCTCCCAATAACTCTGTACATTCTGATGGTAACTTGTCGATTCCATTTTACGTGAGGAAACGCATGAGACCTGGAAAGATGAAGTCGCTTGTCCATGACTGAGGCGGGCAGAGACCAAATTTGAACTTGGGTCCATCCAAGACCAGCACTGGGATTCTAGCCCAACGTAAAGGAGGAGCAGGTGGAGGTTCATGTCAGGATTACTTGAAAACCCTTCGGCAGTAGAAACCCTCAGGGAATGAGGCAAAGGCAATTAACATCATGAGACTCCTTAATAAGAATCCAAAGGCAGCTCTAAAATTTCTCCACATGAATAGCCAGTGTGTGCGTGCACGCGTGCGTGCGTGCGTTCGTGCCTGTGTGCATTTGCAGACATTGGGTGGAAACTGTGATTGTGCAATAGAAATGCTCCATGTGGAACAAAGGGCTGCGTGAGGCCGGCCGTTCACACAGCATCCCCTCACAATCAACGCCTGGTGCTGTCTTCCCCCGGAAGACGAATGTGATTTCTATATGGCAACAGTCTTTAAAAAGCCTCCAATGATTCACATTTCGATGTATATTTAATCCAGCCTGGCAAACAGCCAGCGTGAGGCCTCTCCACTGCTGTCCTCCTAGCAACCAAGGTCTTTTGTCATTGCAGCTTCAAATGGGCTCACAGTCACTCTGTGTGTGGGACTCGGGTGCCCGACACTAGGGCCACCTCCCTCTCCAGCTCGTAGCATTGAAAGCAAGATGAGTCAGTGTGGCCTCGACCTCGGGTGCGAGAGCAATGTCAGAGGCCCCTGTCCGCCTTGCTTGTGACAGTCCTCCAGCACAACCCGGTGCGTCACGTTGCTCAGAAATGAGGAGCTTACGTGAGAGGAGCCTATAATTAGGGCCGAGCTGAGTCTGTGCTCTTCCTGTGCGCTGGGCAGGGCCCTCGCTCGGCCTTCCCACAGGTGAGCCTGTGGGGGACCTGCCCACTCAGTCCCAGGTCAGAAGAAAAGGAGGCTCGGGGAGGGAAGGGACACCTGTGCCTCCTGAGTGATGTCTGATGCTGAGATAGGTCACATCTCTTCCCAGGGTCTCTGGAAGCACCCCTGTGCCAGGGGCTTTCATGTTCCATCTGCAGCCAAAATGCCTTCCCCCCAAAAGCCAACACCAGCTGGAGCCCAGGTGGACGTCTCCCACCTGCGATGCCCAGCTGTGTGGTCCCAACTTGCATGCTCAACACCTGCTCTTGTCTCGCTCTGACCCTCTTGGTAACGACACCACTGTTTCTGCAAGGAACAGCCTCTGAAACGGATCTCCTCGCCCTGACGTCCAGCTTACCCGCAAGTCTGGGCGACTCTGCTCCCCAAATAGACCTCAGCTCAGCCCACTTCCCTCTGTCCTCACCACCCCTGTCATCTCTGAAATAGCACCCTGTCCTCTCCCCAGGCCAACTCTCGCTCCGCCTCCAAGTGAGTCACCTCGCTATATCGAGTGATCTTTTTTTAAAACAAAAAATGAGATCATATCACCCCTCTGCTTAAAATCCTTCCCAGGCTTCCCTTTGCACAGACTGTAAAATCTGATGTCCATTCCTTGGCTACAATGCCCAGCACGACCTCACCCCTGTCTCTCTGAGGTTGTATTATTCTGGTCAAGTCAACCCGTCTTCCTCTTGGTTCCAAAAACATGGGAGCTCCTTACTAACTCCTGGACTTTGTCTGGGTAGCTCTCACCTCTGCTTCTCCTTCTTCTATTCCAGTGAGCAGCCCAGCCTCACTGCCCCATCTCCATAGCTTACCTCCCTCCCCCTTCCCCACCATGCTCTACCATTGCATCTTCACGAGCTTACAGCGAGCTGTTCTTATCCATTAATTCCCTCTCCTTCATTGCCTGCCTCCTCCTGTTACCTGCGAGGTACAGGTGGACATGGTCCATGCCCGGGACAGAGCCCATGCTCAGGAACTACTGAGGGACTTGGTAGCCACATGGGTGAATGGGTGACTCACCCAGAACCTCACAGCTGACCAGTGGCAGTAGCAGGATTCAAACCCAGGGCTGCCCCTCTCCGTGGTGCGTGTTGAGATTAAAGTCATGGGCTTTTGGCCTCTGAGCTGGTCAGTGGCAACTCCCTGTGTCTGCCCTCCACCGCATGGTGCCAGGAGTCCAGCAGCTGCTCCCACTGAAGGCTCTGGGGTCAAAGGTAGCCCTCCCACAGAGGAATGCAACGTAGAATCCCAGCATCCAACAAGAAGACAGGTATGGAGAGACCCAGGCCCTCAATGACAGCTTCCTGGTTTACCTGTGTGTTGAGTTGGCCCATCTGAGACCCACAGTCTGCCCTTTTCACTGGCATTGGGAAGTCCAACCAGGGACGACGAAGAAGAAGGGGAGAGAGAGAGAGAGAGAGTCATAGACGCAGACAGCAGTGCGGTGGCGACCAGCGGGGAAGGGGGCAAGAACGTACAAGAAGGTAAAGGGGGGCAAATGGTGGTGGGAGGAGACCTGGCTTGGGGTGCTGAGCACACAGTACAACATGCAGATGGTGTATCATAGACGTGTACACCCGAAACCTACGTCATTTTATTAACCAATGTCACCCCAATAAATCCAATTAAAAATATTTTTAAAATTTTAAAAGAATGACAAGTACAACCAGTGGCCCAGCCAAACCCTCCCACTCATCCATGGGTCCCGGAGACAGAGTCTGGACCAGGGGGAGGCGAGAAGCCTTGCAGGCACTCCTCAGCGCCCCAAGGAACCCCTCGCCAAGATTTCATGTGTCCCATGCCCTATGCCCCAGGCCACCTCCTTCCCAGGCGGCTGGGGGGCAGGGCAGGGGCATCTCTGAGCACACAGCCTGTGTTCCGCCTCAGCTGTGTTGGCGCCTCTCCATTTCTTTGTCCCCAACCGGTGTGTCCAAGCCTCAACCCCCTCAGGCTCCAGCGCAACACCCGAGCTGTCCCACCACAAAGCTTCTGCTTCCTGGACCCCATCCGCCTTGCTCAGGAAGCCATCGGGACAGGTGGCCCAACCCCCGCAGTCACACCAGGGTCCCCCTCAGAAAGCCCCCAATCCTTGGGCCAGTGTTCCGCGGTCACCATCTTAAAATCAATCATTAATCGTTTTGTAGAGAATTACATCACATTAGGGACAATGGCACCTGGTAAAGCGTAGTGAGCACCCATAGAACCTTCTCCTGCATTCACCGATGGTTAACGTTCTCACTACATTTTTTGAACAAGAGGCCCCGCATTTCATTCTGCCATGGGCCCCGAAAGTCACACGGCTGGGCCGCTGTGAGACTTGGCTTTCGGTCGACCACACGGGACTGTCGGGGCGTGGCCTCCTCTCACTTCGGGGCAGAATTTCTTTCTCATGTCTCACCTCTCAGGCCAAACTACATTTAAAAGTCAAAAATAGATTGAGAGGAGAAGAAATTGTTTCAAGCCTGTCTCTGCCCATTTCCTTAGCAAATCCGGGATCGGGGCTGAGATCGCCTTAAAGTCCCCACGCAATGCCACGTTCTCCCAGGCGCCCGATAAATATTGTCTGAAGGTAGAGGTCCTATCTCTTACAAGGAGGAGCTCCCACAAGAGCTCGCTCAGGTCTCCTTTGTTGAGTCTGGACATCTTATTTTAGCATTTTGTAGGTCTTTAAATTTCCATGGTTTATTTATGAACCGAAGGTTATTAACTGTGTGAAACTTCATTAAGTCCTTCCCTGGGGACAGCCTCAGCCGAGGTCCTTCCCGATGATCCCTCCCCAAATATCTGTCTAATTTAGATTTAATAGAACAGTTTATTGTGTGTTGATAAAATAATAATGAATTAATAAAGCCTTCACTGAGACTTAGGTAACAGATACATAATCTATCGCTGCTAAAGAGCTGTGCGAATGTTTTTAATCATCATAGTTTAATATGCAGCCACCCAGACGTAAATCCAGCCTACACGCACATTTGGAAACTCGTTCGAAGCAGCTCACGGGTTTCTCGGAGACGGGAAGACCTTGAGGCCGACTGTACAGCGGGACCTAGGGTGTCCTTGAGTCTCTGAAAGCCTGAGAGAGATCCTCGGTTCAGACAAAGCAGAGATGCCGCCATGGGGAGGAGCCCCCAGCTTCCTCTCCCCGTGTGGGGGGTTTGTAGATTCTTGCTGCCTCTGCCTTGATTTCTGAATGCTCCACCCAGAAAACGAATCACCGGCGCGGTAACCAGGTAACAAGGACAGCTACTGGGGAGCGTCACAGAGTGGCAGGTGGCCCTCGCTCCATCTCGGACCTGCGCCCTGGCTGAACCTTCCAGGCAGAAGGGCTGCACCAAACGATGAACCCAGATATCCCAACAAAAGTTATCCTTTCTCTCCTTTTCCTGTGCCTTATTCTTACAAGGACGTCGATGTCTGGGTGGCTGGCGCTTGTGGTCATCTGGACTTGTGTAAGAGGTCACGTTCTAGATCAGGATTTTTAGGGTCCTAGACAAGTGCCCAGAGACGGGTAGGCAAGTTGCCATGGTGAATCCATTCAAGAGGGCGCCTGCTTCAGCACTTCAGCAAAGCTGGCTGGACTCTCAGGTAGAGACCTACAGCTTGGCCAAACTGTCGCCGCCACTGGCCGGTCTCCATGCCGCCGCCATCGCGTTTCTTGGGGAGTAACTGTAAAACCAGAAATTGGCAAAGGAGTAAAGTATTGGGCTTCAAACTACAGGGTTCGATTTTGAGGCCAACCCGCCCTCTCACTAGCTGTCGGTCTCTTGGGCAGGTCCCTGCTCTTCCATGAGCCTGACAGAGGACATTGGATTTCATGAACTTAAAGGGCCTGTTCAGCTCCTGCATTCCGTGCCCCGGGAAATGAGACATTTGATTTCCTTAGTAGCCGTAATCATCCTAGCACTAATTAGTTAGCTCAGGAAGGAAACACCCTGGAAGGCAGAGAGAAGGCAGCAAGGGAGCGGCCGCTGGCAAGCCAGGCAATTCTGCTGAGGACGCAAGGCTGGGGCCGCTGGGAGGATAGGTTCAGGCACGGCCCCCCCAGGGGAAGGCTTTGGGCGTGGGGGACTGAGGTGTGGACATTTTCAGAGTGGAGAGAAGAATGAGGAAGGAAGAGCGGCAAAGGGAAAAAAAAAAAAACCTTCACTGTGTTGGCCTTTTGGCCCTGAACGGCCTCTGCTCACCGGGGACTGGAAACCTCCGGGCTGTGAGGTCCATCGGCGCCTAAGCACTGGACTGTGCGGTTGGAGGAGCACCGCCCGACACCTGGTCCCGACGGGTCACTGCAACCCACTGCGCCTTCACGTCTCTGTCTGGGAGCTGGGACTCGGAATCCTCAGGGATCCGGCACATGAATCCCATGGGTTCATAAGGTAAAGCTTAGCTCGATGAGAGCGATGAGAGCGTGCTATTGGTATTATTCTGCCCGCGTCCCCGTCTCAGGGGAGTGGGGAGTGGGAGGCACAGAGAGAGGAGGCCTGGTTCTCCTGCCCTGAGGCTGCAGCTTCCTTGGCTCTTACCGCCCCTTTTTGCAGACCCTGCCATCCCTTAGACTGCCAGGTCAAGGCCAATGCCTCAGCTAACGGCCTTGGACCACATAAAAGGGATTTACAGCCCAGCTGGTGACTCAGGCTGCTGCCTCCTATGGGGAAGGATTTCAGAGCTTTGACATTCCCGGGAAGAAATGACAGCGTCAGCTCTCAGCCTGGCCCCACCCACCTGCCTGACACTCCTCAGCATTTCCAGATGTGTGTAGACACAGATGCAACCGTGCACATCGAAACTCTGTTCACAGCCTCGGTACACACTTAGAAAACACACCCTCATGTGCACTCACCCAAAGGTGTGTGGGTCTTACACAGAGACATACACGGATCTACGTTCCCAAGAACAGAGACCAGTATGCATGTGCGCGTGCTCACTAATAAAACGTCCCTGGGCACACGGTTATACTATCACAAACTGCGCACCCATGAACTGGACCACATGTCCAGCACCTCCAAGAAACAGACAGCCTGGGAGAGCCCACCCCCAGCCTTAGCTCCAGCTCAGAGTCAACAGTACCCGGGCCCTGCGGGGCAGCCTGGCTGATGGCTGATTGGAGGGAGGGTGGAGACAGGTCGGAGGTGATGGTGCTCCCAGGCTCTGGGAAGCTCCAGCTGTCAGAAACTTGCCTGGGGAGTGGATCTGGGGGCCGGTGGCTCTGAGGCCCCATGGTCTAGGCAGAACTTGGCTATTTCTCAGGGCTCTGGGCCCCAAAGGAGCTACAAAAAAAATTTTTTTGAGGAACTCCTAGGCAAAGGACACACCCAGGGCTCTCCATTTCCATGGATCTGCATTGCTGTGCCCTGAGCAAGGGCTCTATCCCTGCTGGACTCCTGCACATCCTCCAATCCTCAGTTTAAGGGGCACCTCCTCCAGGAAGCCCTCTTGGACCCGCCTTTCCTGGTGACTTGAGCACAGTGTGGGGATCTTTGCTTTCTTCTCAATTTCTCCACTAAACTACATGAAGGTTTAAGAAGAGAGTGAGCCTTTACATGTTTACCCGTCTCCTTAACAGAAGCAGGGAGGCTGGTACGCAGCAGGTGTTCTGTAGGCATTGGCTGCGTGGACGCAGGAATCGAGAGAACGAGGGCGACCGAATAGCAGTTAGAGCCCAGGCTTTGGGTCTGGCTGCCTGGGTTCCGTATCCTGGTTCTATGACTAATTTATTCAGAGTCGGAATGTGATAAATTCCCAACCTGTGCCTCAGCTTCCTCATCTATAAAACGGGCATAATAACAGGGCTGTTATGGGGGTTCAGTGTGCGGATGGGTGTAAAGTGAGGGGCCAGCAAGCACTTCCTTTGCACCTCGGGCCCCTTCAGAAGGCTCCCACGCCACGAGGGAGTGGGAAGACTCCCACGCAGACAGGGAATGACTACTTGCCCTTTGGGTCCTGCGCCAACGCCTCCTGTGGGGCCCGGACTCCCCCTACTTGGGCTGAGTGGACTTTATTTACAAGGGCCTAGTTAATCAAGTCCATCTAATGTAAATGTGCTCCTCATTATGCTAATGCAAGCACGAGGCATGCAAATCCGTAAGCATTTGCATGCCTAATGCAACAGTTCTTGTCCATCCTGTTCCGTTGGTATTTACTATCTAGTTTTTATGACTTATGGATTTCCAACCCTCTAAATTTATATCAGCGCCGTGACATATCTGCAAGCAGCGACAGTTTTACGAGCACTAAAAAAGCTGCAACACACCACCACTAAATACTAATGACATAAATGGTAGCTGTAATGGTCCCTGTTTTTATTACAATACCAAACCTCAATATATTGCAATTACTTCTGCACTCAAACCACACCAAGCCCCACTGTACAGGAGCCAGCTCAGCCAGGGGGGCGTGACCAGGGCAGAGTCCCCGGGTCAAGCCAGTCCAGTGCTGACGAGCTGAGGTCAGCAACTGCGGCAGGAATTTCCTCGCAGGGTCCCCTGGGCTCTCCATCCCGGCAGTTGCCCAGGCAGGTCTCCCGGAGTCAAGTGATGCAGAGGTTTGGTCCTGCCACTCCTTGCCAGCCCTGTGAAAAGAAGGAAGAAAATGTAGGAAAAGGCGTCGGGGCTCCTGATCCCAACCCTAACTGAGTCCCTAACCTGCTGTGTGGCCCCCCAGCAAGTCCCTGCCCACTCTGGGCCTCACAGTCTCTGTGCAGAGGGGTGGGACAACACATCTAAAAGGGAGCTTCTGGCGCCGACATTCTGGACTGACGCTGTGGAAAATTCAAGCCCAATATGTAACCATTAATTTTCTCCAGAATGAAAATACATCCACCAGGACATTTTTATGCCTGGTTTTATAAGTTCTGATTTTTCACCTTAAAATAATAACACCTTGAATTTATTTTATGGTGCTTTTCATCTCAAACCCTTTTCTGTTTGTTACAGCGTTTATCCTCAGTGTCCCTGGGGAGCTGAGCCAAAGAGAAATGATCCTTCCCACTGTGCAGGTGGGGAAACTGAGGCCCTGGAAAAGTAAAGGGGCTCGTGTAAGGTCTTATAACAACACATCAGGGTCAACGTCAGGGTTAAAACCCAGGTCTTCAGTGGCTGCTTTCCACTGGGCAGTCTTCACCTCTCCCATTGCTACCCCTTCTGGAATCTGTGAGTAAGCAGGACACTTTGAGGAGCAGAGAGAGGGGCCTTGAACCGGCCCCTCCCCCGATGCCTCAAACTCCACTACTGGACCGTGCCCCCTGCCTGCTTCCCAGCCACTAGCTGCAACCTACCCATGGAAGCCCCTAAGCAGCCACCAAGCCCAAGCTTCTCAGTTTGGGATCACCTTTCCCAGGGATCATAGTGAACAGCCAGCTCGGGCCGGGGGCAGGCGGGGGTGGGGGAGAGTTGAAGGTGCCACAGTTAGTACACAGGGCCATTTTCTGGGAGCGGGAGGCCTGGGTGGGGATATTAGATGGTCAGGGAAGAATGGCAATGGAATGGACTTAGAAAATCAAGAAGGTCGGGGAGGAGACACGTTGGGTCTCAGTCCTGCTTTCATTGGCCCCTGAGGCCACGCCCTCCTCTAGGGATGAGGCGGAGTCCCCTCCGCCCAGCGCAGTGCCTGGGACAGACAAGGTGCTTGGCCTGGGTTTCTGAGCAGCGTTTTCAACACGGGTGTAAAGAGACTGGGAAAGTCCGCCTCATTTTGGAGCAAATATCTTAGCCATTTCAAAATCCCATGCCTGAGTCAACAGGATATTGGGGAAACAGCCGTAAAATTTGGGTAAAGAACAGATGATTAAAGAGGTGAAAAGAGCCCCCAAGTACGATCCCTCAGCAAACGAGTGCTCAGCCCAGTACCACGCACGTGCTTGGTGGGACTTGAACTGTATCCCCCTGAGGTCTGAGGTCCCTCCAAGAAGGCACCACCTCCTGAGGTGTGGCATTGCTCCCTGACATCCCGGTAGTGGATTGGGGCAGATTTCTGTATCACTTGGACCTTTGGTGGGCAGCAAAGTAAACACAAACGCAGCCCACGTGACTCAAACAGAAAGGGCATCATCCTGTAAGTGACAAGTTCATGAGTCCAAGCGTCTTCGGGCACAGCTGGAAGGAGACCCGTACAGAACTTCAGCAGGAAATGGTTTTCCTCCTGCCCAGATCCGTCGTCCTCCACGTGGGTGTGATTATCATCAAAACGCCTGCTGGTAGCCCCGGAACCTACGTCCTCTCACATCTCATTGGCTCCAGTGAGATCACAGGCACATCCCTCAACCAATCGCTGTGCCCAGGAAAACTTGAGACTCTGATTGGTCAGGCCAAAGTCACGTGGCTGGAGTCAGGCCCGGGAGGAGATGGTTTCTGCTCAAATACACACACTGGTGTTGGAGGAGGGGCCAAGGGGTGCATGGCTGATTGGACATGGAGGGCTGTTCCAAAAGGCAGAGTGAGTAGGGGGTGGGGTGGTCAAAACACAGCCAGTGCCCACTGGGACAAGACTTTCTTCTGGGGGTAAGTTTCTGGTGGTAACTCTGCAAGAGTAAGAGGAGGCCCCGCGGGGCGGGTCTGGGCGGGCCCACGTGCTCCCAGCTACCCTCCCCTCGACTCTCGGAAAAGTCATGCTTGTCCCCAGGTCCCAGCTCCAAATTCACCTCCCTGACTTCCGGTTTCAGTGCTGACACGTCAAGAGCATAGAAGGTGTCCTCCCATCCTTGCACCAAGAAGAAAGTGAAGCAAACTGAAAATCAATGGATCTTCTTGGGCCTGTTAGAGAACCGAACCTGTGCGGGAGAATGGTGTCCCGGTCTCAGGAGGGAAAGGCAAAGGCAGAGAAACGCGGGCCAGGACCACGTGCTTGAGGCAGACACCGCCAGTACATACACCCGTGAGACGTGGAGATGGGGCTCTCGGCCAGTGTCTGGGGCATGGGCAGGGAGTAGCTGGAGAGAGAAGGTCCCGGGCCCCGGTCTCACGGGTTCTTCACACTTTCGTGGGTTTTACCTCCAGGAACGCCACCAGATTTTCACGGTGCAAAGCCACGACAAATCCGTCGTGTTTCTGGCAAAGAGAGAAGTGATATTTTGAACTATGTCCAGTGTATCCTCCATAACAAACGCCTATTCTCCAGTTAAAATAATTTGACCGGAGTCAAATTCTCTCTCTCTTATCTCACAGGGGCAGAAAAGCGATTATGCCCCCTCTGGCCTCCCTCCCTCACCTAAGGAAAGGGGGAGGAAAAGAAAGATATGAAGTCTTTTAAAAAAAATTTTTACTTTAGTTGTTGTTCTTGTACAGTCTTCTGTCTTTTACTCTCACCCCAGCCCTCCCCACCTCCCTCCCATTTCCACCCCTCCTAGTTTTTGTCCATGTGTCCTTTATACTTGTTCCTGTGAACCCTTCCCCTTTTCCCCTGAAATTCCCTCCCCTCTCCCTTCTGAAGTCTTTATCTAAAGGTCTTTCATGGAAAAAGGGCATGACATGCAAGAACAGCTGGGTAACAAACAGAAAGATGGAAACTCCGAGAAAGAGTCGAAAGGAGATGCTAGATATTAAAACAACAACAACATTGTAACAGAAATGAAGGATGGCTTTGATGGACTCATCAACAGATTGAATGTGGACGAGGAAAGAACCAATGAGCATGAAGATATGTCAGTAGAAATTTTCAAAATTAAAATACAAAGAGGAAAAAAAATGGGACCAAAAATAACAATATCAAGAACTGTTGAAAATTTCAGAAAGTTTCACATACATGTAATTTGGACTACCAAAGGCAAATAAAGAGGAAATGGAGCAGGAACATACTTGAAGTAAAACATGGATGAGAACAACTCCAAGATGAATGACAGGCACCAAACTCCAGGAACATTTGGAGGCACACCAAGCAGGACGAATGCCAAACACTCTGCCCCTAGAAATATCATATTTAAACTTCAGGAAATTGTCGATAGAGAAAACCTGGAAAGAAACCAAAGATGAACATCTTAAACACAGGAAAGTGAGGGTCAGAATTACAGTGGACTTCTCATCAGAAGCTCTACAAGCAACAAGAGAGTGAAGGGGAATATTTAGTGTTGAAAGAAAAATCTCACCAACCTAGAATTCTACATCCAGCAAAACCGTCCTCCAAAAGGGAAGAGGAAACAAACGCTTTCTCAGATGAACAAAAATGGGAAAAGTCATTGCCAGCCGACCTGCTCTGGGAGAAATGCTAAAAGAAATTCTTCAGGACGCAGGAAAAGTATGTAGGTTATAAATCAGATGTACGTGATAAAATGAACAGCATCAGAAAAGGAATAAATAAAGGTAAAATAAAATCTTTTACTTTTCATGTTCTTAGTTAATCTAATAAATAAATGTTCGACATGGGTAGAGTGTAGGGATAAATGAAATCAGTGACAGCCATTTGGAAGCGACCAGTGGGCAGCACTGGGACTCTTCTGCTCCAAGGTAACTGCACTGCCTGTGAGGTGGTCCAATGTTATTTAAAGTAAACTTGGACTAGTTGCAAATATATATTCCAAATTCTAAGGAAACCACCAATTTTTAAAAAAGAAGTATAATCAATAGGCAAAGGGAGATGAGAAAATAAAATCATGTAAAATGCTCAAATAAAACCAGGAAACGCAGAACGGGTAAAAAATAATGAGTGTGACAAATAGAAAACAGTTACAAACTAAAACCAAAGGCAAAACGAATTTCACATAAGCCTTACACTCTACTTGGTAAGTTATTCCCTACAGGGGTGCGACAGGTTAGTAATTCTGAAACCATTGTGCCTGAACCCTGGAAGTGAATAACTAGGTATATGGATGTTGGATGATTTCTCCCTGTTCGGGTGGAAATTCACAGATGAGCAAGGGGAGGAGAGCAGGATGGTCGTGTGGTAATAGACTCCAGGTGGGAACGTCAGTACGAACCCACATTTAGTTTACAGTAGGCACGGATGCTCACATCTGGAAACCCCTACAGGTGTGGTTGGTGTTTCCTTGTTCTGCCGGCTGAGAGGCCCCAGAGCAATGACATCCTGGCAGCAATGAGCACACCTGGTCCCCAGATCTTGGTTTCTAACACCATTCTCAAAATGGCGGATTCTAGAACCAGGTCAGGAAACATCCAAAATGAACCTCAAGCATCTTGTAGTGCCAAAAGAAGAGAGGAAGTTAAAAAACACCCTTACACTGAAGGGTGCATGTCAAAGAGACAGGAGCCCGCTGAAAGAGCTTCTAATGGCCAAGTTTGGAACAACTTGAGCAAAAAGAAGAAATACATAAGTCGATGTATCCAAATTATACCCATGAGTCGGATATAAATAAATGATTGAATAAATAAGTAAATGTGGGAAAACAGACAACTTCCCCTTGCACGGAAATTCCAAATAATTCATGCTGACACACACTCAGCCCTCAGGAAGAACTCCCCATTCCTTAAACGTGAACAGCACATATTGACTTCCAAAGAACACAGTGTGGAAAGGGGGAGGAGGAGACGAACTTGGCCTTGGCACCCCAGCCAGGTGACTCAGGTCAGTGTCCCCAGTGGTAGGTAACTCATGCGGGTGGCATGTACCCTTGATATAATGTCGTGAAACAAGGCACTTTATTTCTGGGGTCTTCGTCCCCCAACCTATAACTCTTCTCTAGTTATAAGAAAAATATCAGGCACATTCGGATAAAAGGACATTCCACAAAATACTGGACCCAGACCCCTCAAAACGGTAAAAATATTCAAAACCCAGAGATGCCCTAAGAACCCGTCACGGCCAAGGGGAACCGAAGGAGGTGGACAGCTGTTCTGTGATGCGGCATTCTGGGTGGGCTCCTGAGCCAACAAAGCGTTAGACTAAGGAAATCTGAATGAAGCCTGGCGTTGGTGAACAATAACGTTTTAATGTCAGTTCATGAGTGGTACTCTACTGACGAAGGTTGTAAGTAATAAGGACACTGAGTGAGGAGCTATAGGGGAATTCTCTGTGCAATCTTCTCTGTCTTTCTACGAACTTAAAACTGTTCTGAAAAGGAAAGTTTATTAAAAACAAATCTAAGTCGCCTCCTCCCTGAAGCCCTCTGCTTCCTCCAAGGTCCCATGGGATGGGCACCTCCCTGCTCCTTGGCGTGGCATTTCCCCCGGGGTCTGGTCCCCTCCCCAGTCTCCTCAGCCTCCCAGAGGCGTAGATGACAACCCAGTCATCCTTGTCTTTATAACCCTGTCATCATCTGAAATGGGAGAACTGCATCTTCTGAGAACCGTTTGGAGACAGCAGCCTGTGCTTGCGCACAGATGTTCCGGTCTGTTCCAGAAACAGCCTGTCTTACTGCCTCTCGCTGTCTCAGGAGACGCTGCGGTTGGCCTTAAAGGCCCCGAGCGGCCTGTGGACCTGCTCCCTCTTCAGAGGCAAGGTACATGCTGGTCACTCCAGGACAAACCCCGGGGCCCAGAGGCCTCCTGGGGCCCCTCCCCGCTCACCCAGCTGCCCTGTCTCCTCACTGGGGTTCAGGAGCCTCCTGGGCCTCTGTGGGCATCAGTTGCTTAGAATCAGGAAGGTCGGCTTCAGCCGCAGCTGTTTTCCGCTGCCGGAAGCGGCGAAGTGGCTCTATTTTTAAAGCCCTTGGTGGCTGTCTGTCTTCCTCGGACGGTGACTGGTGCTCCAGGACCCTGCTGAGGATGAATACTGTGTCTGTTTGCTCTCTCCTCTGCTTTTATGCCGTTGCCAATACCATCCTCCGCCTGCTCCTGTGGGGGGAGCCAGGCTCGTAATTCTTCCAGGGAAGGCTTTGGGAAGAAGGAAATTAAGTTCAATCACAGTGTCAGGCCTGGCTTGTGCGCGTGTCAGGAGCAAAGGTGAGAGGAGCCAATGGGACTGCCTTCTGCGCCTCGGTGGTCTCCCTGCTGTCTCCCCCAGCCCCACCCCACCCTACCCCCAGCCCCCCACAGCCCTTCTGGATCGGAGCCTTGATTCGGAGATAGCAGGAGCGGATGTAGGGTGAGGTCCACCCTACCAGAAGCCAACCACAGCAGCAGCCTCAGGACGGGAGATTTGGCTACAAGACACGCGCACACACAAACAACCATTCAGTGTTTGTAACATGGCAGCTCTTCCTCGGAGCTTGCTTTCCCCCTCCGCCAAGTTCCTCTCTGCTCAGTGCTCTTGGCCTGCCTTCCTGCCTGTGAGACCGAAGCTTGTTCCTGCAGCTCAGGCCTGGCCTCTGGCCTCCAGACTTGCTATCTCACCATCTATTTTACATGGACAAGTGAGGTCTGCAAGGAACCTCAAGTGCAACATGCCCCAAACTGACCTCACGACTCTCCCTGCCGCCCCAGACCCAGCTCTCCTCTCTGGCGGTGGCCAGAGTGGCCATCTGCAGCATAACCGGAAATCTAGGAGACACCCGAGAGACCACCCCTGCCACCCCCTTCCCCTCACCTCTGCATCCTGCTCCACCACTGAGGCTAAGGTTCCAGCAGTTCTACAGCCTCCCTGTTCCTGCCACAGCCCTAGCTGCCTTTGTCCCTAAGCCTGATGGCTGCCACAGCCTCATCACTGGACCACCTGCTCCCGGTCCTATCCCCTTCCAGGCCCTTCTCCTTGCAGCAGCCAGCCTGACCCCCTTTCCTCCCCAGCCCCCAGGGTTCACACAGATCTATGGTTTGCACATGCTGTTCCTTCTGCCTGGAATGCTCTTCCTGGGCTCTCGGTTCACTCCGCAGACAGCTGCTTTGGACAAAGGCACGCCTACCCCCTGGGGAGCAGGGCGGGCCTGTTCAGTTCAGGCTGTAGCTCCAGCACCTGGGGCTGGGTCTGGCTCCTGCTAGGGGCTCCATAGTTGTTTCTCAGGAATGAATGGATCCTCCCGAAGAAGTAGGTTTCTATTATCCCTTTTCCGTACACCTCAGAGACACTTTCAACTTACCCAGGTCACATGACTGTTAGAGCCAGAACTTGAACATGGTCAAGTTGCCCCAAAAGCCTGTGCCTGAGATTGCTATTTTTGTCCTGACCTGTCCCTCTGGGTTCATGGGACCCGTGAGCCAGGAAGTGCCTGAGCATTTTTCCCTCTGGTAGCTTTGTTACCTCCTCCCGAGAAATAACGAACACGCATTCTCAATCCTGGATGTTTTAATGAAGGGGACTTCTCTCTGACTTCACAAAAGGCGTAAGATTCAGGCCTGACCAATCAGAGCCTTTTCATAAATACTCATGTAGAGATTGGCAAGGGGTCTTTTCAGAGCAAATGAGATACCATGAGAATTTTGCAAAGAATTTTGGGATAGAGGATCTAAAGTGGAGACAGTGAAAGGGCTGGAGATTCTGCAGCTACATTGTGACTGTAAGGAAAGAAAAAAACCTGAACAGAGAGAGAGAAAGAAACAGGGACCATGGGCTTGTGATCAACTTACGCCTGAAGCAATCTCTCTCAGACTTGCCTTTGTATTATCCGAGCCACCAATAAATTCTCCCCCCCCCCAGAAAAAAAATTCCAAGGCGATGCAACACACCTGTGCACTGGTTTGGGAGATAAGTGCGGTATACACACGGCCCTATGTCATTGCTACTCAAGTGTGGTCTGTGAACTCAGCACACAGAATTTTGTAAAGACTGTAAGAATTATAAACATTATTAGGCCATGCGGAGTTTGTGCTCTGGGATGGAAAAGATATCTTTGTGATATGATTTAATAACAACGCCAGGGCGCATGGGCATTGGCAAAAATTGTTGTGGGAGCAATAATAATACCTAGCATGTACTGTGCACTTAGCCACGCCCTTCACACTGACCCCCTCACAGGTGTTACCCCGTTAGTCCTAACAGAAGTAGATAGTATCGCTCATCTCACTGTGACCGACGAGAAAACCACAGCTTGGAAGCAGGATGCCCCTCCCTTCAAGTCACACAGCCGGGAAGTAGCTGCGCTGCAGGGACATCTGTGGCTTTTGCTCACTTCCCATGCAATCCCCCTTCTCGGGTACCAGCCGCCCCCAGGTCGGGCTGCCTCTCCCTGTCCCCACCCTCTACCTGGTTCCGAGCCTGGCCTGTCCGTTCAGCGTATTTCTCTGATTGCAAAGCCTGCTTCTGGGAGCGCACCTGACTCAAGTCTGTCCCGCATGCATCAGCTCTGGACGGTTTGTTTGTTTGTTTGTTTTGTGGAGCTGTGGTGAGAAACTAGACAGCCAAAATAGGGGTCTGCTGGAGTCCAGTCACCGCCACCAGGGGCCGGGAAGTGAATCCAGACGTGGACAGTGGCAGCCCGAGGACCTTGTTGAAGCCGCCTGGCTCAGCCACACCTGAACTCCATCCTCCTTGGGTGTTTTGGCTGCAGGAGTCAATACACCCTTTCGGGAAGGCGGTGCTAAGGCCGGTTCGAGGGGAGTTTCCAGAGCCCCGATCACTACACAGTGACAAAGGCAGCCCTCCGAACCAGTTCTGCGGACTCCCAAGCCTGTTCTCGCCCAGAGAAAGGAGGACGAAGCCCAAAGTCCTGAGGATTGACTTGGACCCTGAAGACGTCCCAGGGGAGTGGGACGGGGGGGGGAGAGGGCGACGCAGGCAAAGCAGACCTCCAAGCCCCTCACCATCCTCATTCCCTACCCTGCCCCACACCACGACCCCCTCAGCGGGCCGGGGCGAGGCCGGCCCCTCCCCGCCTGGGTTCTTCCGGGGGACCTGTGGCGCAGAGCTGGAGCGGGGCCTGCAGGCGGCAAGAGAGCTGAGCATCGCTGAATGAATGTTTGATGGACAGCTCCAGGCCACCTGGGGATTGCAGTGGCGGATGTTCTGCCATCCGAGGACACGAGGACACGGGTCTGTTTTCACCAGCGTTAGACCAGCACCGCCACACTTTCTGCCCCAGCGCCGCCTCCCCCCACCTTGGAGAGCGTCAAGAAGCTGCCCTCCGCTTTGTGCCTGGGAACCCGCAGCCCCGACCCTCTGCCCTCCGGTCCCACCCCACGGCCCACCGTCGCTGCAGGCCCAGTTGCAGTTCCAGGGCCGGTCTCCGGCGGCTTTTCTCCTCTGCCCCAGACCAAGGTCCCTTTTCTCCTCATTCTCTTGTTTGTGCTTGTTTTCTGCAGAATAACTTCAGTGGAAAAATTCAATAATTCACGGCTCACTTCAGTTTTCCCTAGTCCAGCGGCGTGGTTAGCTGAATTAAGCAATTTTAACAACAGCCCTTAACAAGCGAAAGACCCATCCATTGGATCTGCTGCGGCCCATTGTCCTGCCCCCATCCTTGACCTCGTGGCTTCCCCTGGGTTGGATGTAGCTCCTGGTGGGTGACATGTCGTATGGCTCCCCTGAGCTCCCGAGGAGAGGGGCCCATGAGGTGACAGACCGAGGTGCTCTGACGGGGCCGAACCCCGGAGCTCGGGGGGATGTGATCAGGTGACTGGTGGGCCTTTCGGTCATTCATGCATGAATCAAGCCCCTGCCACTTCAGGTTCTGTTCCAAATTCTGGGGACAAAATGACACCCAGGATAGGCCAGATCTCTGTCCCTGGGGAGGGGGAGAGATGAGCCCCTGAGGGGGTGTCATTAGAGCTCAACTGGTGACATCACTGAGTGGCCAGGGCCCCAGGGAGAGGCCAGGGATGCCTGCTGGCCCCTGGAGGAGAAGGAAACAGCCACAGGGAGCATCCGGGAGGCGAAGGGCACTCCTCACCCCCAAAGGGTGAACATGCGCAGAGCTTCCCAGGCAGGAGAGCGCTTAGAACAGTCTAGGAACTGATAAAAATCCAGAAGGAGACACCCCGCCCTCGAGGAAAGCCACAGAAGAGGAGCGGCGAGGGGTCAGCAGGCACCAGATCACTCGATGGTTTTAAGCAGAGGATTCTTGGCTTGGTTCACGTTTGAGAAGCTCCCTCCGGCCCCTGGAGGGTGGGTGGGGGGAGTGAATTTGGAGAAACTGAAAGAAGACTCAGATCGCAGCTCCGAGAGCCAGTCACCGGCTGGCTGGCTTTTTCTGTGGCCTGGGGTGAGAAGGCAGGATTCCAGGGCGAGTTTTAAGCTGGAAACAGGCCCGCAGACTCCCAACTACTGGCCCGAGAGTCTGGCCTTTCATCGGCTTCTAGCTGGGATGGAACCCTAGAGGTCACGCAGGGGCTCCTGGGGGAACAGGTTTGCTCCTGCCCCCAGCCTGGACCCCAACTTCCCGTGACAGACAGGGACAGCCTTAGACAGTCCAGGCAAAGAGCTCCCCACCCCGCAGCCTCGCAGAGCACCGCAATCACTCATATTGATGCGGGGGATTATTTAGGTTCACCGGCTCGCAAACCTGCCAAGCTCAGTCCCACGTGGGAAGCTCGGGGAGCCCAGAGGAGAAGGCAGAAGAGCACCAGACGGGCAGACACCACGTGATGGATGAGCCTGAGCTGCCCCCACAGCCCGACCGGTATTGCTGACGTGCCCTCTCCCCCGGCACCTTCAGAAGAAGTAAACAATCCATCTACCTGAAATGAACTCCGAAAAGAGAGGAGGAGACAGGGAAAGAGAGAGCGCATTTGGAACATCGCTGAGACCTAAGTGGTCCAACGCTGATCGCGATGAGTGAGTAAAATA
Source organism: Anoura caudifer (assembly GCA_004027475.1). Taxonomy (NCBI): domain Eukaryota; kingdom Metazoa; phylum Chordata; class Mammalia; order Chiroptera; family Phyllostomidae; genus Anoura; species Anoura caudifer. Next base: position 206,101 of record PVKU01001702.1, on the reverse strand, counting down.
AGAGGCCTCTCATCAGCTGCATTTTAATTCCGTATTTGGATCCACTCAGTCATTATAAAACCATCCGAACTGCTCAGCGGAAGTACACGCTGGGGAGTTTATTTCTGAGTCTCTCCAAATACAAAGGAGAGTCTACCCAGCACAGGATCTGGGCAGAGCGCACAGTTGCCTTTCAAATGAGGAAGAAAGAGATGCCCAGGGCCTCTCCTTTGTCCGTGAGTTCCTCTTCCCCCTTTGAACTTGGCCCTGACAGTCTGCAGTCATTTCTGAGGACGGTAGGCAGGCTCTTGGAGCCTCACCTGAAGAAGCAGGCTGCTGCTGGCTGGCAGAGCCTTCCAGAGAGCTCCGCTGGGCTGAACTCCCAGCAGGATGTGGGTCTGTGGAGGAAGGGGGAGGTTGGGGAATCCTTGGTTTTTTTCTTTGTTTGTTTGTTTTGTTTTTTAGATGGTTCCATGTCCACGGTCTGCTGCAGAACCTGAAACTGCCAAAGGACTTCAGAGGCTGCTGTTTTCTTCTAGAACACAACCCCAGAGATCCCATCCACAGCTAGCCACAAGCCCAGGTCTGCTGGGGAAATTCCAGCTCCCTCATGGGCCCAGCCACTGCGTAGCCGCTGTTTGCATCTTGGCACAGTGCTGGCACCACAGAAAAATCTTCTGCGCTCTCCCCCGCAGGGGTACCATCAGCAGGGCTGCGCCCCGCCCTCGACCACAGGCCTCAGGGCTGGATCCAGCATTAACCAACCACTCAGCCAGCACTGAATCCTGATGCGGGCTGTTGGGGGCAGGGAAAGCTGCTCCTGCCCTTTAGAGGAAATAAAATATGGTCCCTGCCCTCTAAGGAGCTGACAGTTTGTTGCAGGGGGTGAGGGGTGGGGCAAGAAGCACGCAAGGGCCACTCCAATTCAACTCCGTTGTTTTAAAACAAACATGGCTGTTCAGGGAAGCAGTGCGGGCTTGGGAGCCAGATGCTGAGCCTGCATCCCAGAATCTCCCCGTCAGGGAGTCCTCCTGCCAAAGTCCTGCAGTTCCTCTCCCAGTCATCCAAGAAACGTTGCAGGCTCCCCCCCCCCCCCCCCCAGGAACTGCTCTGGGCCCTGAGAACGGAGCTGTGACAAGGCCGACAGCCAGGTGGGCGCCTCCCAGCGCTCACAGTCAGGGGGACCAGCAAAGGCGCCCACAATGCGACCAGCCATCCAGCCACCTGTCTGCCCACCCGCTTGTGTGCACACTCGGTCATTCATCCAGGGAACCAGCCCCCGGGCATGGGTGGGGAGAGGAGCTTCGTGGGGGCTCAGACTGTGACCTGAACAGGAGAGGTCAGGGGGTCAGCAGAGGCCAAGGCCCTGCCTGACAGGTGGTGGGGGGAAGGGAAGGCCCTGCAGACAGACAAGCAGAGTTCAAGAGAAGCCAGGGAGGTCAAAGGGGAGCCTGCTTGGGTCGGGCGGGGGCAATCCCTGGTCCCTCCCCTGCACTTCTGCCCCAACTTCCTCGCTGTTTAGCAGGAGGAACAAAAGCTCCCTGGACTCTGGGCTGTGGCCACGCCACCCAAGCCCCTCCTTGGCGGCCGTGAAGCCTTCTTTCCTGACTTCCACTGTCTGGGTCTCCTTACAGCTGCCAGAAGTGCAGGCAGCCTTGCCCAAGCCATGAGAAGACTAGCGACAAATCAGAACACCAGCCCATACATCTAAGTACATCTAAGCAGCCTCTTTCTTCTCCCTGGGTCCAGGCTGGGACCTCCTGGGGACCGGCTGAGCACAGAGTGACATGGCAAGAGCAGAGAGCAAGAACAGGCGCCTGGGAAGGTTTCCCTGCCTGTACGTGTGCAGGGGGGGGGGGGGGGGGGGGGGGGGGGGGGGGGGGGGGGCGGGGGCGGGGAGCTCTTCCGAGTCGGCACTCCTGTCAGCGATGGGGGAGGGGGACACACTATCGGTCCAGGAAGTCCCCCTGAAGGGCAGGTTCCCTGGCCGGGTCCTCGTCCGGCCGCCGTGCCAGGCGCAGTGTGGTTGCAGCATGACGTAATCACAGGACACCTGCTCCGCGCCAGGCACCCCGGGGCACTGGACGGAGCAAGATGAGAAGGTCGCCGCTCCTGCCTTGAAGGGGCTCACCCTCCGAAGGGCACAGACAGGCAGACAGGGCTCAAGCCCTAAGGGGGGGCATGCAGACACCCAGAGAACATTCACCCCCAAGGGTGGACGGCAAAGTGTGAGCAACAGGAATGGCGAGGAGAGATGCTTCCGGGGTAAAATCCCAGTTCTGGAGAACAACTGGAGGCGGGTGGGGAGGTGAGTGTTGGGGGAGGGGAAAGAAAGACCACAGGATCCTCTTCCGAATTCCGTTGCTCCGTGCCTCTCCCCTTCTCTGGTTTCAGCTTTCCCATCTGTTACATGTCCCCTTGTATCCTGCTTCTGTGACAGAGGGGTGGCCAGATGTCCACTGCTCCTTATCGTTGCTCCCATTTATTCAGCACCTACTATGTGTGGGGCCATGCTGAGCGTTTTCTATGCCTTTTAGCATAATCTGCCCAACCACCCTGCGGTGAAGGCATCATTGTCCCCATTTGAAATGTAAGCAAACTGAGGCTTGGAGAGAATGTGCCTGTACCTACAGCGAACAAAAGACCTTTGTGATCTCCCCAGGGACTCTTCCATCCCCCACGGGGTGCTCACCGGCAGGAGTGCCTGGTTCTCCTTCCGGACTGACCTCCTGTGTGCGGGCACTGCTGCCTCCCCCAGGGCAGGGAACAGTTTTCCCTCTTTTGTGCAAAAGCCAGTAGTGGTGACCAGGGTGGGCCCAGCGCAAGCTGGGAGGTGGGCAGGGAATGGGAGGGGGGCGGCGAGTCTGGGACGCCTTGATGGGGATTGTCAACCAGAGGAAACCCTAGACGCCTTCTAGCCTGGCCCTCACATCTGGGCAGAGAGTGTTTGCAGGTGGCACATCACGCCAGAGGCCCCGCGCAAGTGGCGATCGGGACCTCCGGGTCTTTCCACGGAGGCCTCAGGCCCCGGCCCAGCACCCCCCGTCCTGCCCCCTCACCCCGCCCCGCACTCTCCCCCATCACTACCCCATCAAGGCAACATTTAAGGAGTGGGGCGAGGCTCCCTCTCCATCCGGGTCCTTATGCTCTCATTAGGAGCCCATCCTCCGGGCTGTCAGCACCCGCGCGCCCGCACAGCTTGGAGGGCCCGCTCCCAGCTCAGCTAAAGGTGAAAGCTGAGGCGAGGGAGCATCAGCGAGGGGGCCCTCGCAGGAGCGGGGCTGCTCAGCAGACGTGCTGGTCGACAGTGACCCGGCCCCTCGTCAAGGATCCAGCGATGGCCCCGCAGCACCCAGAAGCACAATGCACCTCATGGAAAACCTAGGCCTAGAACTCAGGTCTGGGCTCCTTGGGTGCTAGAAACCTCTCGAATATTATTCCCCCCTCTCCCCACCCCCACCCCCACCCTGGGAGAAGCAAACAGAGCCCCTGGCCTCAGAGAAATGGGGAGAGGAGGCAGTGTGGTAAGAGAGACCACACTTCAAAGAGGGTGACTAGGAAGGGGTAACCACTATTCCTACGGAGGGGGTAAGGAAGGCTTCCTGGAGGAGGTGACATTTACTCTTGAGGCAGGAGAAAAGGAAGTAACCCAGGTGACCTGGGCAGGGGAGGAGTCTTTCAGACGGAAGGTGAGGCTGAGTGAGGGGTGGTCTTGGAACCCCTCAAGGCTCTCTTCTGGTTGAGTTTATTTGAGGTGAAAGTGGGAGGCAGGGCCCCGACCTAGAAGGGCCTAGAGGGTTCTAGATACTAAAGGAAGCCATTTGTGAGGTGCAGGTTTCAGAGTGCCCCCTTTCCTCTCTCTCCATCCCCAACACACCATCTGGAGCACAATTTTCAGATGAAGGCCGACTCCACACCTCTGAGCCACCTGAGGGAGGTGACCCAGCTGTGACAAGCTGGGGCCCAGAAAGGCCTCTAAACTCTGGGTCCCCGGAAAGAGCCCCACCCAGGCTCATGGGAGGCTCAGACCTGAGGGTGAGGGCAGACTGTGGGTGGAGAACCCCACACTTTCCCAGAGCCTCTGGACCAGGTGTGCCAGCTTAGCTCCTCTGGGCACTTGCTGGAATGGGCAGCCACCACCCCGTGGGACCCGCTGCAGAGCAGAGAGGTGGCCTCACCCGGTGGTGAGGAGGGGCGGAGCTTGGGAACGCAGCACCTGCCCTGACCCCCAGACAGGCCCACTTCCCAGAGGGGGCAGCCTGTTAGTTGAACGGCTTAGATCCTCAGAAAGATCAGGATTTTGCAAAGCAGAGGAGAGAAAGTGTACTTCAACTTGAAGCAAAGAAACAGCAGGGGCAGACGCATGAAGACGGTTCGGGAGATGGGTACCTTGAATGAAGAAGCAGCTGGAACCAGAGTGAGGGGAGTGGCCAGTGCCCAGATCAGAGGTTTGGGAGAGCAGGCGTTCCCAAACCCAGCTGCAGCCAGAGCAGAATCAAGGAATCACCCTCCCCTCCCTGTCCTCTGTGTTCACCTCCCAGACCCCAAAGCAGGGACTCAAAGGGTGCTTCAGCGCCTGGGGGCACAGGCTTCCCCTTGGCCTCTAGCCCAGGCTCAGACCCAGCGTTCAGGAGCCAGGAGCCCCCGTGCACACGGGCGCAGCCGGGACTCACTAAACCCAGGCAGAGGAGCTGAGGGCCCCCTGGTCAGGGATCAGAGGACGGCTGGGACCTCGGAGCAGGAGGGACTCTTGCAGATGTTTAGATAGATCCCTCTCTGTCTTCATACACATGGGACCCAGCTGATCTCCTCCACAGGAAGAGGGGTGACTACCCACCGGGCCAGTGAGCTCCAAGCGCCTTCCGGGCACAGCTTCCTTGGGCGGCGGCTACAGTCCCTCCGCGGAGAGCACCTGCCGATGTGGCGCATGGCTGACAGGCTGGCTTCGGGCGAGCAGAGCGGCTGGGGCGAGCTAGTTCCGCTGCAGCCCCTCCAGCTCTCCCCACCTCTCCTCCCAACCGGAAGAATGCGGAGAAAATGTTGTTAAGTGTCTCTTTCTAAAAAGAATCGTTTTAAAAATAAAGCCCTCTAGGGCCGTTATTGCACCTCACCTTGGCTTCCCTGGCAACTGACTCGCGGGGAGGGGAGCTGAGAGGCGCGGAGACAAAAGCACTCGGGCCCACTGCCCACTTCCGAAGTCCCCACTGGTCTCCCTGGGCCGGGGCGCCGGGGCTGCGGATCGCCGGCTGGGGATGCGGCCGGGTCTGCAGGTGGAGGAGACGCAGGGCCCGAGTCCCAGGGGTGGCCGCTTGCTCAGTGAATCTCTCAATCAGAGGAGCCGCAGGAATAACTCGGGATACGTTGCTTATTATGCTGTTATTCATTTCCCCTTCTCCCCACCCTCCAGGAGCTCGTCACCTTCATCCCCGAATATTGGGCCAGGAGAAGAAAAAAGCCTGCGAAAAGACCAGAGCCATAGGGTCCCATTCAAGCCAAGGATCCCCCCGCCCCCAGGCTCTTGGCCGCCCACCCCCTTTCCCGCGCCCGACCTCCCCGTTGCCGAAGCGACTGGGTCAGACTTCCAGACTTCAAACGGTGTCGTTTATTTCAATTTTGCTTTCACATCATGTCCCGATACAATCAAAACTCCTGGACGAACCTCTTGATCAAAAGTCCCGCAAGGAGCGCCAGTCCTGGGCGCTCGGGTAATACAGAGAGAGGACAGACCCGGGGTTCAGAGCGGTGGGACAAAAACGCTGCTTCGGGAACCGAGAAGCGCACGGCGGAGACACCCAGGGGCAGAGGCGTGGGAAGCGCGCCGCTCCGCGCAGGCTGGCTTCAGCTCCTCTAACTGGGATTATTCCTGATGCGTGTGGACTTTGAAAAACCCAAACTTTGCTTCCGGGCCGGCAACCCCGCCTGGCCTAGTGAGATTTCGGTCAAATTTCTTACGTTTGCGCCAAAGCGGGGAGCACAGGCGAGTGCAGGGCTGGTCCCAAGCCCCGCGAAGGCGGGAGCGCCCGCGGCTTTGCGCTCGGGTCGCACGCTGGCCGGTCTCCCACACTCGGAACCTGGCCCTTTCGCACCTGGGCCCTCAAACCTCGCAGCTGGGGAAGAAAGCGGTTTCAGAAAAAATAAAAGTCCCACTCCAACTTTATTGGATTAAAGCAAATGTAAATCTTGGCTATTCACACGTATGTTACAGAGGACGAGGGAGCGTCCGGAAGAACCTCCTGGCGGTTGTTATTGGAGCCACGGAACACGAGGGCTTTGACAAGCGTCAAGAACATCGAGCAGCCTTGGATTTCACGATCACTCCGAATAGGACATATAAATAAGGAAATACAGCCAGTGTCCACTGGGGAGAGTTCTTCGTGTACAAATGATATATATTTTTCTATATATATTTTAAACCAGTCACCACTAAGGTGAATCCTTTTTCTGCCAACAGGCAGCCGAGGACACAAAGTATCTTCAGCGAATTAACTCTTGAGCGGTGTTTTTAAGGAGAGCAATACTTGCCAAATTAAAACTACCTCCCCCGTCAAAAAAAAAAAAAAGAAAAAGAAAAGAAAAGAAAAGAAAAAAGAAAGAGAAAAGAAAAGGAAATAGAAACTTACCCCCTGTCAACTAAAATGGGGGAGGGGTGTGTCAGATTTCAGCAGGGGACCTCAGAGGAAGATATTTCACGCTACACAGTGAAGTACAAAGTTTCTTTTCTGTGAATCGTAGGGAACATGAACTTGGGATAAGAAACAAGGACAAGGCTGTGTGTCTCTTCCTTCATGACTGCAACTGGGATGGGGGGAGGTGAGCTGAGTTTGGGAAATGAGAGCGCGCAGAGCTTAAGTGGAATTTCCTTGTGATGAGTAAACGGACTCATTAGTCCGCCCTTCTGAGCGCACGCTGTTCACCCCATACAGCGGGGGGGACGTGTGGGAAGTTTCAGGTCCCGCTGCTCTCTGGTCCTCTACAAGTCAGCCTCTTCCTCACTCCCCCTCCTGCCTGGCCCTCTCCCTGCCTCCGAGCCGGATCGGAGAGGAGCCAGTCAGAGGGGAAACACGAGGAATCCGGAGAAGGTGGAGTACTTCCAGCCCCCCATCAAGTTCCCCCGCTCCAGCTTGAGGTATGCTCTGTCGCCTTTCTCCATCTGGATTAGGACTCCGTTGCTGGCGGCCTCCCGGGTCACGTCCTGGTCGCCAGCGAAAGCTGAAATCACCGGCCACCCATTTAACATAAGGCTCACCTGAGAAAGAGAAAAACCCGCTTCAGAGTTGCATCCTAGGCGGTACCGAAGCGGCGGTGGAGACTCGAACCTTCGTGGTGTGGCTAACAGCGCAAAGGCCTGGAAGCGCGGGGTGCGGGCGGGGGCGGGGAGAATAGGGGCTTTGCCGGATCACTGCTGGGGGCCTAATGGGGGCAAAAGGTGCCCAGCTGGGCGAGAGGAAGGGCGTGCCCCCTAACCAAGTCGCCTTCTTTTCGTGAGCAGCCCAGCGAATCCCGAGGGTGCTCTTTCATCCAGTTTAAGGGATGCATAGGTGGTTTAAGTGCCTTAAGAGCTTAGTCCCCTTCCCTCCTCCCGCTCCTAAGGCTCACATGGAAACTCAGACAACTATGCGCTTGGCCCTTCTGGGAAAACAAACAAAAACCCTGGTTCCTCCTGGCCCTGGCTGCCTGGCTGCCTGGCTGGACGCCGTGGAGACAGCGAGCGGAGAAGCCACGCAAGGCTTTTGGCTGAAGAGAAATCTCGCGCAGAGCTACATTCTGTGCCTCATGCCCAAACCCCGGGCTCAATTCCCATCCAGCTCCCGCCGCTCTCTCCACCCACCGCCGGGTTTTGCCCTTGCGGTAGCCTCGGCAGCCAAAGGCCCTGCTCGCGTGCCCAGCAGCGCGGTCCACCTTCTCTCTCAGCCCAAAGGAACCCTAGACACCTTTGGGAACCTGGGGAGTCGGTGAGAACTGGCTGGGGCAAGACTGGAGCCAGGAAGGAGTGGCAACGCGCTCCTTCCCTTCTTTCTCCACCATTCACCCGCTAGGGCTCTGCGAGACGCTGCTAGTTCCGACACCCAGAGCGGGTCGGCAAATGAACGCGGGAGGCCCCCTTGACCGTGGTGCTGAAAGCTAGCGCACAGGCGTCTCGCCGGCTTCGAAGCAGAGAAAGGGGGTCGGGGATACTGTCCGTGGTGCTACAGGCGGGGGTCAGGGAAATCTTACGGGAGCAGGAACTGTCTGCGATGCTAACAGCAACCTCCTCGGGAAAATTCCTGGAGTCTCATTGCAAAGCGTGAGAACCTCTTTGGAGGGGCCGAGAAGACGGAGGAGGGAAACAGTGCCTTCGGGGAGGGGGTTAGGTCCCAGAAGCAGACGACAGGGGAAGCAAGGGGCAGCCCAAGTGGAGGCCCTGCTACTCGTCCTGCCGAGCAGCCGGGGCGCACGCAGCTGCCCCTTCTATCTCCCACCCCGACACGGGCCCCTCACTCCCGCGGTTAGGAGCCCCCGTCCCGGCGCCAGACCTGACCCTGACGCTGCGGCTGACCTGGATGGTCTGTCTGTTGTAGACTTTGACCACGTGGAAGTTGAAACTGTAGATCCCTTTGCGCGGGGCGATGAAAGTGCTGCGTTCTGAATCGAAGTTGTTTCCGATGTTCACTAGCACCTACAACGCGAGGGGGAGGAAAGGCAGTGGGCAAGAGTCAGTCTGACCTCTCGCCACGCGCCTCCGCAGAGACCTTGGAGAACGTCCGGCGTCTACCTGCCGCCTCTCCCCGACCCTCTCTACCAGTCCCATCTCCAGGGGGCACTCACCTGGTCGAAGTAGATGATCATGGTGCGATTACTCATCTCGGACGGCTCGTGGTTGGTGCTTCTGATGGCCGAGAAGGCCACCTTGGCGCTGCCAGAGCGCACAGAGATGCCCAGCGCTGTGCCCGTGGGATCGGACGTAGGGTTGGAGTCGCACACCACCAGGCACTTGCCCTCCAGCACGATGGGCTCCGTCTCATTCTGCCCCCGGGCCGGGCCCGCCAGCCACACAGCCCCAAGCAGCAGCAGCTCCACGACGCTCAGCATCGCGGCGCCGGCGCCCACCCCGCCCCCCACCCCGGGGGCTGCCTGCGCCAGCCGCCCCCCCGCCCCAGCCCCGCTCGGGAGCCCCCTCCTCAGCTCCGCGCGCAGGTCCGCCGACGCCGCTCTGGATACTGCTGCTCTTCCTTGCACTCCCGGGCAGGCGTGCCCCCGCGAGATGCTCCCGGAGCCCCACCCGGGCCTCAGGGGAGCCGCGGTTGCCCAGCCGCACTTGGATGCATAGCCGCTGCCGCTCGGTCCTCGATGCTTCCGCTGCTTCCTGCCCGCACCCGCCGCTGGCGCCGCCGCCGCCGCTCTGAATTATTGATGCAGCCGGCGCTGCAGCCGGAGCGGGCGGAGAGCGCGCGCCGGGCACAAAGGCGCGGACCGCGGCCTGGCCCCGCCCCTGTCACCTCCCGGCCCGCCTCCCTCTGCAGCCCCGCCCCGGCCCCGGCCTAGGCTCCACCCCCCAGCCAATCCTGGCCCGCCGCGCTCCCCGCCGGGCCAATGGCGACGCTGTCCGCGCGCGGCCACCTGACCCGGGGCGCCGTTGTTATTAGGCTCTGCGAGGCGGGAGGCGCGCAACAGCAGGGTTGGGCTCTGGCCCGAAGTCGACTGACGGAGCGAGGGTCGGGGCCGCGCGCGCGCGCGCGCGTGCGCGCGCGTGCCCACGCCCTCCCGCCCCACCTGCCGTGGTCGCTCATTCTCTCGCCTTCTGCCTCCGGCAACGGTCTTCTTCAGCCCTTCAGCTATTTCGCCCGCCTCCCTCTTCTGCCCGCAGGTAGGTGGTGCATGCTCGCAGGGTCGGGAGTAGAATGCAGGGGCTTGGGCGCCCGGTGTGGGCACACCGGACAGAGGGGAGCGCCCCCCAGCGGGCGCAGGCGCGAGGGGCAGCCGGCGTGCGGGCGAGCCTCGGGATACGGGCTAAAGGGGTGCCGGACTGCAGGGCGCGTGCGTTCAAGGCGGGGCGGGGCGGGGCGTGCGCCTTGGGCTCGGGGGGAGGCACAAGAGCTGCCGCCGGGAGTGGGCCTGGTCGGGACTCGAGGCCAGTGTCTCCGCGCTCACCTTGCCTGGCCCGCAGCCAGGAGGATGGGACTGGACCCGCCACCCTCGTTCGCCTCTCCAAGCGCCTGCTCTGCGGGCCACGGAGTCGGATCGAGCGTGCACTCATTCATTCCTTGGTTCATTTATTCAGGCTAGATCACTGAGCACGTACGAAGTGCCAGGCGTTGGGGCGGGCGCTGAGGCTGCGGCGGTGGGCACAGTCAGACGAGGCCTGCTCTTGTGCCTCCTACAGTCCACTGCGCGAAGCAGTAACAAGTACCCTGGCGGCGCACGCAGGCTCACTTACAGATACCGATTTCCCTTGCCCTAAAAGTCTACTTTGCTTCCTTGTTTTTTATTTAGTATGCACCTTTATAGCATGTCTCACCCACAGGTACCTGCACATCTTTGCCTTGAGTGTAGACACGAAATCTTGTGATTTGTGGGCGATTTTTCAAGGGTAATTTTGACCCTGAATGAATTGTTGGGTCAGGCATTGACTTCGAACTTTGCGCGCGCGCGCGCACACGCGCGCACACACACACACAGTCACAAATATGAACGTAAAAATACTGCTTTGCTGAGTGACCGGAGAGGGGAGCTGCCGAGATGGGAAGGGGAGGCCTGGAGTGCGGGAAGGCGGATACCGTGAAGGATGAATGCTGACAGTTAATGCGGCGGAGGGAGAGTGAGTGGACCTCTCAGTAAAGTCCAAAGCAAAAGCGCCGGCTGCGGACGCCAGGCAGAGGCTGGTTGGGATGCTGTCCGCTCGGCCCGTGGCGCTCTGGTCGCGGCCGCGCGACCTTGAACCTGCGTGCTCAGCCGAGCCAGAGCTGATGTGTGGCTGGCAGCGGCCAGGCGCGAGCCTGGGGATCTGGAGAGATGTGAGTCGTGGAAGGACTGCACCTCTTTTCGTCCTCCGGGCGTCTGCCGCCCCCTAGGGTACGCTCGCGCCCAAGCCCGGAAACCTGCCTTGCAGTCGCCAACAGCCACGCCTTTCGGCTCTCAACGCTCTTTGTTACTTTGAGACTTTGATAGCTTTTCAAAGAGTTCCTTGGTCGGGGCGGGGTGGGCGACCCCATCTCTAACCCCGCCCTCGTTCTCCGTTCGGAGACCTGCTGCGGTCAGTGGGTTTGGCCAGGAGAAAGGGAAGGGGCGGGGAAGGGGCAGGAATTTTACATTAAATTACAACGACACGAAAATATTTTTCAACTCATCTTTCTGAGACATCTCCAGAAAGCGCTGCCAGCTGCGATGACACCTAATGTGAGAGCATGAACTAATTTAAGAGGTGAAAGCTGAGTAATGAGGCTGCATCCAGTGTCGCAGGCGAGACTGGCGGCTCTCACCGGGGAGAAACATGCCCGGAACCAGCGGTGTGTTCTCAGTGCCCTGGCTGCACGCAGTCTGTCCTTTCAAGTATTTACTGAGCTCCCCACCACCCCGGCCACCCTCCCTGCAGCCTGTTTTCGGGGAGCTCACCAGCAGGCCTGAGATTACAGAGGGGAGCGTTGTAGCCAGCCCCCTCCCCTCTCCCCATAGTGAGGCTTTGGGAGGGCGGTGCGGGAGCCTGAAGTGCCAGTGTTCTTCATCTTGTGTTTCCAGTCTCAGCCTCTCTGCAGCCCAGACCCGCTGGACCTAAGCGGCCTGCTGGACCTCTTGGCTGATACTCGGGTATTCCACAAGCATGTTTAACTAGCCCCTGCTTCGTCTGCACCCTCTTTCTCCGTGGCAGCAGCTGCACCCAGCTAGCGCCCCCCAGCCCTCCTCCCAGCCACATCTAACTTGATTGCATCTCTGTGTCCTTTTGTTTGAGCTGTTCTGACAGCACCACCTGTTTGGGGCTCATCATCTCCGATCTGGGCTCTTTCAAGAGCCTTCTATTTATCATCCGGGACTTACTGCAAGAACCACCTCCCGGCGGAACCGGGTACCGCATGCTCTTTCATCTGATGGCTGTCTAGTGAGTGCCTGAGATACGTGCCCACCATGTACCTCCCATGGAAGGGAGACCTCCCAGGCCGCCATCTTTCAGACTGACGCCCCACCCTGGGCATGCTCCATCTCTCTTCCACATAGTACGTGCTCAAAAAAATAACAATAAATGTGAATTTAATGTTGAGAGATATGTGCATTTCTGAATTGCGAGGCTTCAGTGAGGTAGTGCATCCAAGGAGGAAAATGCACTAGAAACCCTGAAGGCAGTCACATTTATTTTCAGTGTTGCCCTGTTGTTAGACTCAGGGCTCTTTCGGCCACAAGTGACGAAACCAGTTCTCACCGGCTTATTAAGGACTTTATTTGGTTGAGGCAAAAAAGCCTGTGGGTAGGTCTTCCCCAGTTAAAGGATGGCTGGGTCCACCAGTCAGGGTTATCGAGATCTGTTTTCTGGTCTGGGATTCATTTTCAAGCAAGTTCTTTCTATCTGATAGCTCCTAGAAGCTGCTACCTACCAGCTTGCTGCAAGCGAGAAAACAAGGAGGTTTTTTTTTTTTTCCCCCAGCCTCAGGGTGGTCCTTACAAGGGTACTCTGAGGCATTTGCCCCTCTCTGGGTAAGTTCCGCTGACTGAGCTTGGATCCACATGTCTTTTTCCAGAAAAAGGTCTGGCGTTAGCTCCAGACCAGGGGAGTTCTCCAAAGGAACAGCCGGGAAGGGGGGCTCGGCAGGCAGAAACAACGCAGGCCCACTTCAGTCCTGCTCAGAGGGCCAGCGGCAGCAGATTTCACCCCAGAGCATGGCGCTGGGCACTGACGCCGCAGCGAGTGGTAGGTGCGTGTTTGTCTCGGTCCTTTCGAAGCTCCAAGGCCTCAGCTAAGTGTGAAATCAGCTAGTGTCAATGTTGATGTCACCAAAGGTTTAGCTTCGACATCTGAATGCACCTCGGGTGGCAGGACGCGGTAAGTGTAGGAATCGTAACATCCCATTCTAAAGGGTTTCTTTACTTTGTAAAAATAAAAAATAAAAAAATAAAAGAAAAAATTTGACATTTTGGTGGAATTGATTTTTTTTCTTTCCATTTTTTGTGCTCCTAGAAAGGTGAAAAGTTTATTTCTTTGTGGATGGGTACCTGAAATTCCTCATTATTCCTCAATTAATAAAATTTGAGAAGGTCTGAAATATGAAGGACACAGTTAGGCCATTTCTGAAATTTAAGGCTGTGGGGTTTAACTCACTAAGGCTCTCAGGCTTTTGAAGTATTGGTAAAGTAAAACCGTCTGTCTGACACTTTTTTTTAATGTTAGAAGATGAGTACTTTATTTTTTTAATTTTAATTGTTGTTCTTGTACAGTTTTGTTTTACTCCCATCCCAGCCCACCACCCCAGCCCTCCCCACCTCCCTCCCATTTCCACCCCCCCTAGTTTTTGTCCATGTGCCCTTTATACTTGTTGCTCTAAACCCTTCCCCTTTTCCCCTGAAATTCCCTCCCCTCTCCCCTCTGGTGACTGTCAGCCTGTCCTCAACTTCAGTGTCTTTGGTTATATTATGCTTGTTTGTAAAAATATGGGATGCTTCACGAATTTGCGTGCCGTCCTTGCTCAGGGGCCATGCTAACCTTCCCTGCATCGTTCCGATTTTAGTGCATGTGCTGCCAAAGCGGGCACCTGTCTGACACTTTTAATGTGCGGTAAGGATTTAGGGAACTGCAAGATTGTAAATAAGGAATTTATACTGTTGCTACTGTGCCCTTTACCTCCTGTTTCAAATGCGGCCTTAGGTTTTGATGACGTCAGAGCTTCCCGCGTACCCAGCCCCCGCCCCCGCTCCATGCGTCATTGCATCTGAATTTCCCACCACAGTGCAGTTTCAGAAGTGAGGGTGACTTATATTCATGGAAACCCTGCCCGCCCCAGGCCCCACCCCCTGGAAAAAACAGCCCGCCTGTGTTGTTGGAATGAGAGAACATTTTCAGGAAAGGGGGGATATTTTGTCACAGGATATGAAACAAGTTCCTGCTCTTACTAAGTCAGAACGGGCTGTCTAACACCAGGCGCATCAATCAGCGTTTCATCTCGCTTGGCCTTGGTTCAGTCCCACGCAGAACCACTCCCAGTTTTTGGTTCATTTGCTCATAAAATGGAAGAGGAAGGCTATCCTGTTCTGACGAGTGTTACATTTAGGGTTTCAAGGGTCAAGGTCATTTTAAACTAATGCCGAGATCTAAGCCATAACATATAAGAATGATCCTGAGTTATGCAAAATATGAAATAATTTAACTTTCACCAAAACCTTGGTCTTTCTGAGTGTTTTTTGTATAATCAGATCCATGTCAATGCAACATTGTTGCAGTTTAAGTTTTAAAAGTATGTTACCAAATTACTTTATAAGTGGACACTTTTATTAAATACAGGAAACTGCATTTCCTGTATTTAATGTGTAGGGTCACTTTTGAAAGAAGGCCTGGTTTGTGGTAAACATTTAAATTCTTAAAAAAAAAAAAAACTTGTTCTTTTTTAAAAGTTTTTTTACTCATTTTTAGAGAGAGGGGAAGAGAAGGAAAAAGAGGGAAACATCAGTGTATGGTTACCTCTTGTGTGCCCCCTACTGGCGACCTGGCCTGCAACCCAGGCATGTGCCCTGACTGGGAATCGAACTGGTAGCCTTAAAAAAAAAAAAAAAAAAAAAAAAAACCTTGTTCTTAAAAAAATCAAATAATATGTTCAAAATGTCTTTAGTTCTTATGTTAATACCAAATTATGCATCTTCTCAGCCTCTGTTCGGAAGGAGAGACTGCGCGTCTCCTAAATTGAGAGATCCTGGTGCTGGTTTTGAAACGACGCTGGCCCCTGCTGTGGAAATTTGTATGAAGCTGTTATTCAAGTCGGTGACATTAAGGTCAAAGGAAAAAAACATAACACTCCTACAGAGCTGCTCTTGAGAGAAAGAACCACCTAGGTAACATCAAACAGTAGCTGGAATTTCTCCAAGAAGTAATTATGTGCGTGCTTTTGGGGTGGTTGATTATGGGGACAGACCAAGGTTTGGCCAGCTCAGCACTCATTTATCCAGGGCCTGCAGTGCGCAAGCCGCGGCTTCGGGGCCTGGAGCTGCCGCGAGGATGCATGGCACACGCTCGCTGCCCTCCAGGACTCTGCTCAGTGGGGGTCCACGAGGCCAACCAGGGGAGCTCCCATCTGAGGCTCTTCCGGTCCTGCTAAGAAGAAGATCTCAGCGGTGGTGCTACTTAGATTCTTATCCTAGTGGCTGTAATTTTCCCTCTGGATCTGCTCACGTCGGCCTTAAAACCAGAAGATACACAAAAATTACACACGCACAAGTAAACTGCAGAGACTAGAAAACATCCGAACCAAGATTTCAGCTCTGTGGACCCTTTAGGGCATTTGGCATTTTTCAAAGAAATGGCCAGCGCTGTCCTCCTCTGTGGGTGGCTGGGTCTCGCCATTAGAAAGCTAACAGCAAGTCTAGGAGGGGTGTTCGGGAAATTCCCGGGAGCTGGCCTTCACCGATCCTTGTTTAAAGACTTCCCACAGCCCCGAGTGCCCTCAGGGTGGGGTCCTCGGGGAAAGTCTGCTGACGAAGGCTTGTGGAAGCCCAGGCTTCTGTGTGACCAGGAGGTGAATGAAAGGGGGAATTTGGATGGACCTTGAAGGGGGGAAAACACAGAAGAAAAAAGGCTTTGGGTATTTTGTAAAAATTGTCTAAGTGGGAAAATCCCCAAATGACATTCTCTGGTGGACGTTTGAGAGACGGGGTCGGAGGCACGTGCTCGGTCTTGCCACCCTGCAAGAGACAGTCAGGCGACTGAGCCCCCTGACGCTGGTGCACCCCACCACTGGGCCGTTCTCTGCGCTGCTCACCCACGTTTTTACCCTGGGGCCTGATTCCTCCCTGCCGGCTTCTGCTTTGGCCAGTGGAGAGCGTGAGCGCGGATCAGAGAGAGAGGAGAGAGGCGTCGGGTGCCGTCCCCTGCTCTGCGGCTTTGGTGCAGGTGGCGTGAGCCAGGGCCCCTGGCGGGTGGCTCTCCCTTTTCAGAACTGAAGCTCCTGCCCAGAACCCCTCCTCCTCTCCCGGGCTCCAGCTCTCCTTTCCAGTAATGTATCTTCAGCTCCGGGGGCGGGGGGGGAGGGGAGGTTTGCTGGCCTCTGGGTCCCCAGCCTTTGCTTTTGACCCCCCTGACCCTGCCAGCACCTCAGTAGATTGTCCCTGTGGTCAAACCTCTCCCTTGGAGCTTCTGAGTTGGCCTCTGTTTGCCCTGGGACCTCAGCATTACAAGGTATCAGCACAAGATTCCGCGTCCCTTCCGAGCCAACAGACTTGACACGTTTGTCCTCTGTGGCAGCGTCAGTTGTACCGTGGAAACCCATCTCTGTGAATTAAACCCTCGTTCATCACAAATCCGGATTAGCTGCACGCTATCACCAGAGCTACGCTGTGTTTCAACGGAACCGGGCATCATCAGTTTCAACAGTTAAGCACTGATAAATCTAATTATGCTGTTTGCAGAATCTGGAAGTGAAAATACTGAAAGGAACATTTTTAAAGTAGCACATGCTAAATCTCCAATAAATTACATCCTATACACCTGTAGTACAAGGATACATTAATAGCTTGAGAAAAATACAGTATAATTTTGTGAACTCACAAAGCTATTATAAGTTTTTAAAACATGAAGACCTTACCAAAATGTGTTTTTGTGACTGGAAAAGCAGGGCAATCGCTGCTATTCGGTTCTTCAGCTTGCGAACTTTTATCTCTGCTTGTTCGCAACGAATAAGGATGTCCTTGTTATTCTGTAAAATAGGTTATGTTGCAGATTTTAAAATAACAGGTTGAAAGCAAGCCACAACAGTGTATGTCCGTATGTGGGTGGTTATGATGGAACCCCTTTAGTTATCCATCCAATGGAACTAACCCTTTCCCACCATCTCAAACAGTCTTAAAGCCTAGCTAGGAGACAGAGTAACTAGGCAGTGGCCATGCGTGAACAGCAGCAATAAACTCAGTGAGAACAGCTCTTCGATCCCAGTGTCCGCTGGTCTAGAAGAACACGCTGGTGGAATCCCTGCACACTCTGCTTGTTGGGGTGACCCACTGTTTTAAGTAATTACAGATGTACCGAAATGTATGTACTATGGCCTTGTCAGTATATTATAAACCTTTATGAATGCTCTTTGCTGCCCTCACTCACTATGAATGTGGTCCCAATACCTCCTGTACCAGTGGGGTCAAGGCCATGGGGTAATCCTGCAACGAGACAGACTTCCCTGGCCTTCAGAGCTGAAGGTCAGGATTTTGCATCTTTAACCTGGAGGGTCTTGACCCTTGAGTGTTGGAGTGTCTTAAACCTAAGCGTTGAACCTTAATTCCTGTCAACTGCCTGCATTGCCCAGACTGAGGGCGAAGTCCTCTGAGCTGGTCCAGGGGCACAGTGGTTCTTGTGGGAGCCTCACGAGCTCCAGCCGGCGCGTTCTGCCCAGCCTGAGGGTGTGCCCCCTGCCCCTCCCCTCCTCCTCCTCCCCCTCCTCCCTCTTCTGCCCCTTCTCCCCCTTTTTCCCCCTTCTCAGGTACGCAGGTGCGACTGCCCGCGCTTGCTCCAGACCCACCTTGAGGCTGGCCAGGCAGGCACTCACCTGGCTCTTCGCCAGTGGTTTCCTTCCCTTGCATGAGAGGAGTTCAGGCGACAATGTCTTCATCTGATTTGGGTGAATATATTTCGTCCAAAGTCCTCATGCCCAAATTCAAAACAGAGACTATTTCTCTTCCTCTACACAACTGGCACACGAACACGCCGGGCACACCTGTTTCTCTATTGGTTTGCACACTCAGCTGGCGAGAGTGTGGACCGCCCACCCTGTGACGGGTATTTGGTGTGAGGCCTGGGGACACTTCGGTGGGAAAACCCGACATGACCCCCCGCCCTCTGTGAATGAGAGCCGAAGAAGAGATTGGATCTTGTGGCCGCCGTGTCCTTCTCATTTTGAATGTCACCTCTGTGATATCAGGGCCAAGTCTTCCCCACTCCTTGGTCCACACAGCTACGACAGCCAGAGTATTTTTATGCGGAAACATCCTTAAAAAGATACCTCGGGCTCAGGAGTTGGCTACTATTTTTAAATGACATAAAAAATGGTTTCATTTTATTTGTATCTTGGGATTTAATCAGAAAACTGTCAACATGGTAACTTTTATTTTGTTTTATTTCAGTTTTGTTTGCATTTTTAAACGTAAGCGACTTTGAGGGTTGTGGAAGGGGCTGGTCATTATTCTCTTGCAGGGTGTGTGGTCCGTGGAGACTAGTTTGCTGGTTTTTAGGCCTGTGAAAAAGTTCTTAGAGTTGAACATGCCCTTTAGATGGCCCTTGCTGCAGAGCCCTGGCTGGCGTGGCTCAGCCCACAAAGGAAAAGCCGGCCAGTTCGATTCCCAGTCCGGGCTCCGGCCTGGGTTGCAGGCCTGATCCCTGGATGGGGCATGTGCCAGAGGCAACCACCAATCAGTGTTTCTCCCCCTCTCTTTCTCCCTCCCTTCCCCTCTCTCTAAACAAATAAATTATTTTTTAAAAGGCAAATATTCCTTGCTTTAAAGATGCTCCACTTTGAGACACGGGGAGAGATCGGACGTCCGAGTCGGAGGTCAGCCTGGGCGCTGGAGACTGGTGTTCTGCGTGAGCACCTCCCTCCCTCCGCCCTTCACCCCCAAGCCTGGCGCCTGGCGGACCTCACAGCACACTCCTGGGCTCTGCCGTGTGCGCGCATGCCCCCTGAAAGGGCTTCAGTGTCCCCACTCCTGTGGCTGCTGGAACACTGTTCACATGTCTGTCCTCGAAAACCAGCGCTGTCCTCCCCACCACCTTGGGGAGCGGTGGGGGTGGGCGGGGGAGGGGCCCTGACATTGTGCGGTGTGAACATAACTGAGAGCTTCCCGTGTCTCTTGCATCTTCCAAGTGTGGGTTTTTTTTTTTTTTTGTATTGCGCTGGGACAGTCATTCTTTAAATGGGATGTTCTCCCGTGGAAACGGCCCACGATGCTGAGAGCGCACCTTGCGGGAGGCGGTGAGCGTGGACCTCAGGGTGCGTCCTCAGTGTTGCGGGAAGGCTGAAGGGAAGGCCCTCTTGGCGTGGCCAGAGCAAGTCCCCAGCAGTGCGTGCGTGTCCAGCGTCGCCAGCACGGCGGGCCGCCCACCCGTGGGAGAGGCGGAGGGAGGACGCAGGCGGGAAGCTCCCACGAGGCTGTTCGCAGGGGCTCGCCTTCCCTCCAGAGGAGCCCGCTGGCCGTTCGAACCGCTCTGCGTTAGCGCATGTGGCTCGCTGTGCAGCCGAAAGGGTGTTTGCCTCCCGGTCACTTGGCAGAAATGCTGGCACCGCTCCGGAGAGATCCATTTTCAGCCCAAAGCCTGGGGCTGGCGGATGGATCGGTGGGTTTTGGGTGGCGAAGGAGTGACCTGCTGTGCGCTTAGACGGTCAACGTGTACTTTTGTCCCCATGGTACCGTCGCTAGATGGGCCTTCATTTTTTTTTAGCCAGAAGGCCTGAGGCAGTTTGATTATTCCCACTCACCCGACGGGGGAATGTTTGCTTCTGCTCAGTGAGATGGGAGAAACTGGGGCTCTTCCTGATATACCGTCGCCCCTGAACTATTTCCATTGAAATGTACTTTCCCACATATTTGCGACAATTTCCAAACGATTGCCCTTTGAACATCACCTGATAGTAAATTGGAAGAACGCAACATGCCAAGTTACAGGCTGTGTAGTCAGAAATTGCACAATTTCTGTAAACACGGAGAGAAGATGACCGATGGGTGTGCGCATCAGCACATTCACCGGTTTTTCTCTTTGGTGAGGATTATGGTTTTTGACATAAAGATCAAATTTGTGGTTTGGGGGTTCTCTCACTCCCAAACCTCCACAAATATATTCTCATACAGTTTTCTTGAAAGAGGATTCCCTTTTAACATCGTTGAAATCCACAGGGTGTCTGTGGCTACCATCGGGCCTCGTCTCTCCTTCTCAGCCTTGCAGACCACACCTGGCAGGCTATGGTTTGCACGCACCCACAAATTATCCGTAATTAGAAAGAGAGTTCTTTTCTTCACAACATAATACATCTTTTCTGAAAGCAGCTCTCTTTTGTGAATGCTTGACTTCTCAGAAACAAGGATAATGTTTATTGTGGGCATTGCTCTAATCAAAGCGTTATTTTGCAGGGTAGACTCAAGGTTATGCATTTAAGAAAAGCATCAGGTTAATCCCATCAGGAAAATCATCTTATTCATAAACCTTTACCCATTGAACAGACCGTTGGCAGCCCACACAGGGGTGTGTGGCTGGCTCGAATTAGCAGTGCCTTTGACAATGGGCAGCACAAGACAATAGCATTTGCAGAATGCTAGCTATTTACAAACCAGGGCGATCTTCGCAAATACATCGTCATGCCAACGTGAGGCTCTTGGGTAGTTTTTACATCCAATTTTTGGATGTCCAAGTGTAGTCTGTTGGAGGGAAACTGACTTGCCCAAGGTCCTTCGGCGGGCGGAGGTGGGATTACTTTCTGTCCCCAGCTCTGAAACCTGTCCCCGTTCTCCTGCGACACCACCCCTCTGAAGAGGCCACTGGTGGTCACGTGCTGCTTCTAGGCAGGAGTCAGCTCGGGTTGACTCCAAATATGGAATCTTCTTTCTCCCGCCAAGCAATCAATCAGGTTTAGCGTTTAATTTTTCAAATATGATAAACCTCTCTCCCCTTTTTCTTCTTCCTCCTCTTTTGTCCCTAAACAGCATTCCATGTAGATATGTTTCTGCCAGAAACAGGTTACTGGCATCCACGTTATGCTCTTCCGTACCTTTTAATAATCCCCTTTGGAAACATTGTTACAAAGATGCGCAGAGAAACAAGGCGAGCAGAAGGGGAAACTACCAGCAATTATATAAGGGATACATTGTTTTGTGATCTGGCCACTTGGGAAAGGAGGGATCGTGCTCTTGTTAGTGTCCAGGTTTTAACCTTTCACCGGAAAAAGGTAAAATTCACGTGCCTTACACCTGGTCACAACACGACAACAGGTATTTATTTATTTTTCTAATTTTCCCACCATCCAACTTTTTTTTTAACTCCAGGAAAAAGGCTTCTTGTGCACCAGGTGGCACGGTGGTGCCTAGAAGCAGGTCTGTGCGAGTTACCAGCCTGTGCTGATGCGCACGCACTGGCGGCTCACGGAGAAGTGTGTGCAGAGCGAGCCACGGCGCCCTTCCCATCGGGGACCTACCTGGGCTGGGTGCGTCTGTAAGGCCCCGCCAAGAGCTGAGTCTCACGGACACCAGGCTCAGCCTCCGCCGTTCTGCGCAAGCGAGACCGTGGCCGTTTCTCACGCCGTGAGTGCAGGCTAGTAATTTGGGAAGGGTCGTGTGATCCATGGGTTACCCAGACACGGAAGTCCCTCGAAGATCATACTTTGGGTGGAAACACGCAGACGTCGAAACTTTTAACCTAATGAAGTGACGACGTTTTTAAAATTTACTTAACAGATGTGAGATGTGTAAGATTTTTGCGTAAGGTGTATTTTTGTTTTGCTCTGCCCCCCCCCGCCCAATGCATCCGTCTAATTTCATATTATGTTAGAACCTGGGCATGAATGTGCCTGAGGGGAAAGCGTAGGTAGACGTTCGTTTGCAAAAGTTAGAGTGGTCACGTTTGTGTGTTTGGTTTTCAGTTTTCTAACTTTTAAAATTCCTCACCTGAGGATGTGTTTATTGATTTAGAGAGAGAGGAAGGGGAGGGGGGAGAGAGGGAGAAATCGATGCGAGAGAGGAACATCCGGCGGGTGCCTCTCGTAGACGCCCCCACCAGGATCAAGGCCGCGACCTGCTGGTGTGCGGAATGACGCTCCAACCACCTGAGCCACCTGGCCGGAGGGTGATTTTTCTAAATTTTTAACTTGTAGTATTTAGTATTGATTTGGCTACCAAATTACGTTCCCCTTGGCTGACAGGCCCTGTGAACCAGAAATGGGCTCAGCCACGTACTTGGCGGCGTGAAGAAGCGGGAAGGGAGAATGGCAACAGTGTCTCAAACCCAAATGTTTGGACGGGAAGGATTTGATAAGGACAGATGCCTAAAATACAATCCTGTCCCTTCCGCTCAATGTCACTTCACCAGGGAAAGCCATCTACTGTCTGGTTCAACGCCAGCAGGCACAGCATTCTAGTGAGCCATGGTTTTGGTCGACGGACTTGGAGAAATGGCACGTTTGTTCTGTAGTATACTGACTACAGAATCGGTACGCTGACCCGTCGCCCAGAGACCCTCACGCTGCGTAATCCTTCCGGGTCAGGCCCCTGGAGCAGCATCTCCTGAGCAAGGGGACTCAGCCCGGGCTCTGTCTCTTCGCCCTGCTCTGCCTGAGCTGGAGGATGCTGGCCCTCTGCCGTCTTCCAGCTTGTGAGGAGTCAGAGAACCTTCTCCATCCTTCCAGCGACCCACGTCCTGGGGCCTGAGCGGCCCTCGGGAGCAGGGCAGGCCAAGCGCAGCTCTGATGCTACTGGCCATGGCCGCGTGTGGGTGCGTGTAGGCGGAACCCTAGAAGTGGAAGGGAACGCACCACACTTTCAGTGCCGCCACCGGGGCGGTGTCTGACCTCAGGTCCCCCCAGAAGCAGACCTGGGGACCAGGACTCAAGTGCGGGTGGCGTCTTTGGGCGGTGAGTCCACAGCACCGGTGGGAGGGCAGAGAAGGGCGGCGAGGAGGACTCTGAAAGGGGGCGTTTGTTTGCAAGTCGGCACCCACAGCGGCTGCCCGCCGTGGATTCCAGGGGTCGGGGGATACGGCCTCTGCCCCGCCGCCCCTTGCCTGCGGGTTTGGGAAAGGACTTCACTCACCAGTCCCCGTTAGGGTTTGGTGGCAGTGAGCCCCTTTGGGTCACAGAGGCTGTCCTTAGTTCTTCCGTCTCAGACGGTGCCCCAGGCAGACATCCGGCGCCCGGGCACTTCCGCTTGCTGTGTGTGCTGGGTGGGGGAGGGAGCGCGGAGACCCTGCGCTGGGCGACTTCGCTCTGGGTTTCTGCACCCGTGTGCTAAGGATTAAATTGCTCATGTCACCACCGGCGGTCATCATAAGTGTGTAGAGTTGATGACAGAGAGGGAAATGCCCAGCGACTGAGCTGGCGGAACGCAAAGAAAGACTCTCCAGCCGCTGGCGCGGGCGGCTCAGAGCTAATGTCTGATCGCAGTGCTGCCCGGTAGCGGTCACGCACGTCGTTACATGCGTGTCAGGTTAACTCTGTCGTAACATTTGCAACAATGTTAGGTGCCATTCACGTGCTCGGCCTTCATCATTTATTGCTTATGTAGCCTGGTGGTGATTTCGAAAACAATCTCCAAGACACTGTTGGTCTGCTGAGCGCATTTCTCATCCACGTGCCCTCTTCCTCCGTTCACCTGGAATTTCCGTATCACCTGCAAGCGGCGACCAGCTCGGGCCGGGGGCAGGGCCGGCGCTGCCGGCGGCCAAGCGCGGTCACGCGCGCGTCATCACGGCTGAGACGGGCACTCCGCTGGCAGGGAGTTCTCGCCGTGTATTCTCCGTTAATCCAGCCAACTGTACTTTGGCCCCAACCCTGTAGTATTTGTTGTGCCAGGAGGTATGGGCTTAGGGAAAGATTCGAACCCGGTTATGCCGTGAAAGGGCTTAGGGTCTAGTGGAATCATGATGATGATACTATAGAGAGCTAGACAGACAGACAGGCAGGCAGACAGATGCACTATCTGCGTACAGATGCATCTTGTTTCCCGGGTCTGGGGTATTGAAGCTGATCTTGTTTGGTTGCCAGAAAACGTCTCTAAAGCGACCACTCATGGCTTCATGCTTTGGGGAATGAGCGGCGCTGTGGGCCAGCACTCAGGGCGTGGCCTTAGCTTTTCATGGTGCTGGCTGAAAATTTGGCAAATGAAGGCCCTTCCCTGGTAAAGGGTAAGTGTTCCCTTTAGCCAAGTGCCCGGCGGCAGGGCCCTTGGAGCGCCCAGGGGGTGTGGGAGCCCCGCTCACCCACTGCTCAGCAGAAAGCCAGGAGAAGAGCTCCCCTATTCACAACGGAGGCAAAACGCTACCAAGAGTGAGACTGGGTTCCCCAGGGAGCAGAGCCAAATAGGGCCCTGAAGCCTACACGTTTACATGGGGGAGGGGTGCGTTGGGAAGCCAGGCCGGCCTTGTCGGATCTCAGAGTGGCGCCTGGCAGGAGGCATCCGGGAGGGGACTGGAGCAGAGCACGTCAAACAGCAGTGGGCCCGGTGGAGGGCCGGCGTTGGCACTGGGGCCCTGCGACCTCCCACAGGGTCTAGCGTGGCTCTGGCGGTGCGCCAGAGAAACGGACCCAGGTCACAGGCGTGCCCTGAGCTGAGACAGAGGTCCCTGTGGGGAGAACTGAAACAGCTTGCATTCGCCCTTCTGCAGAAGTTTGCTTTCGTGGTCGCCACAGCCGAGGGACACCCTGGGGGTCCAGCACTGCAGGGCCTTGGTCCCCTCATCCCACAGCAAGCAGGCCGGTCCATGACGAGCAGGGAAACCGAAGGGCAGCAACCGGGTTGGAACAAGTCCATCCTTCCTTTGTCCGGAGCAGCGACTAGAGGCAAGAGCCCAGCGTATAAAGACGCAGCATCAGGACCAGGCAGGTAACTGCTCCCTCCACACCGAACCTGTTCTGCTGACAGATTCCCCGTATTGGTAGGAAACTTTGCCTTCCCCGCACCCCTCAACTGGAACCTCAAGACCATCCCGAATCCTCCCTGGCTCTCCACGCCCCTCGGGGCAGCCACCCCTCGCTTGCGTCTCTTTACCTGTTTCTCAGCTCTCTGCCTTCCATCTCGGCCCCGTGGCCTCTGCTGGGGTCACAGCCCTTCATGATTCCAGGTGGGTTTCCTGTCCTTCCCCCTTCCATGCACCTTCCAGAGCCCCCGGCTGTGGCTCCTGCTTGCCTAAAGGATGAAGTCCAAACAGTTGGCAGCCGGTCCTTAGCTCACCAACCAGCTCCACCTCCAGTGACCCTTTGCTCAGCTCTGCCCCAGCCCCAGCCCCGCTGGGATCCGCTTCCTTCCCTGGACACGTCAATCACCGGCACGCCACCGTTCCTCACCTGCACCGGTCCTTCCACCTCGCTCACACCTCCCCGCACCCCCAGGCCCCTGCCAGGCAGAGCAGACCCCTTCTGCACCTGTCCTCCAGAAGCTAAGATCCGCTGCGTTGCTGGCTGTGTGGTTTTGCTTTCTTACCTGTCAGTCTTCATCAGCTTTGCAGCACCTGGTGCAGCCATTGAAGCAGAGTAGACGCTCAAACACGGATTTGTCTTTTACATAAAACGAGATGAGGGTTTTAGGTGCCAGAACCTTTGGGTCAAGAAGATTTGGCGTGACTGCTGTCTAAGGCAGAGTTTTTAGTTTCAGGCACAGCCCACAACTCTGGCTCATTCAAAAGGAAAGGATGAAGTGGCGGCTGTTGGGTTACTCACAGACTTTCTTTCTGGGAGGTCCATAGAGACAGATGTTGGGGCTCTAGTAGCAGGAGAAACATACAGAATCTCTCCAGGGATCAACTTCCAGCCACTGCTGGCTGCACATGGTGCCAGGGGCACCATCCGCACCCCAGACCCGACCCTAGATACTGCTGTCCCTTCGGAAGCGGATGTAGCTGCTTCTGTCATGCCAGCCAGAATGGAATGAGTCTCTGCGGTTCCTGTTTGTTGCATGACATGTCAGGAGTCAAACTTCATCTGATTGGTTGAACCTGGATCACATGTCTGAGTCCTTAGCTGCAAGGGAGGCTGACAAAGTGAGCACATGGCTCCCATGGGGTTCTTGGCCTCTGTCTCCCATCAAGAGCCCTGAGGTAGGGAAATCCCAGAGCAGAAAGTCAGCTCATATGCAGAGGGGAGAGGGGTAAAGAAGGTACAAAAAGAATGACCGATGTCTATTAGAACTTCTTTCAAGACCAACAAATTCATTAACAGTGTCCTTTCATGGTTTACCTGAGTCTTCACAGAAAACAAAAAAGCCTTAAATTGGGTGATTGGGGAATCGAGTGAAGGGGATATCTACAAAGGGCGGGCAGGGTGAGTGGCAACCACGGGGACAGTGCGGTGCCCCAGGACTGATAACAACCCAGGCCTGGAGAGAGAGAGTCCCCAGACAGGAGCCGAGAGTGAGGAACAGAGACCCGGCTGGCCCCGGACAGCCCCTCAGGGGAGGACAAGCGTGTCCTGCGGAGCCCTGCTGAGGCCCCCACTGTCCCCCACATCGAGTCTGTGAGGCACGGAGCACACTGGGGGGCGGGGGACAGCGGGCCTGGGAAAGCAAAGAGGAGCTGTGCAGCACACGGGGCTCGATCACATCACCAGCAGCTCTTGTCGCTTCATTCAGAGTCCCCTTTGGGGCTGTCGCTTTACATTTTTGGTGCCCCAGCCTAGGAGATCAATGATCTGCAAGTGTCCTTCGAGCACAGTTGAGTGCCATTCCATCGCCCCCTGTTGGCTGTTTAGAATGCTCCCTGTGTGGATCAGCAGCCTGCACCCGCTCAGGTTAGCAGGTGCCACGCTGCCCCCTCCGCCTGCACCTTTCCTGCAGCTCCTGGTTTCTCCCCCGCACTCACTGCCTCCCACCCACCGTGCTCACCGCTTGGCGCACCTCTAGAATGCAGGCGCTCCCTGGGGAGGGGTCTGTTTTGTTCACCGATGTGCCCCCAGTGCCTAGACCAGTGCCTGACACAATGAACCCTCAACAAATCTCTGTCGTCAAGAGTGTGTGAAAAAATGCTGAGTCTCAAGGGGAAAAGTTATAAAACTGTGATCCAGCGTCCCCTAGGCGTTCAGAGGCACTCTGACCTCAGGTGATGAAGGGTCTTCTCCCCTTTCCTCCGCCAGGTCCCGGGGTTCTGGGAGGGAGGGGTGACAGGCCCACATGGCGGTGCCCCAGCACCAATGAGACAGCCGAGACGCAGTAAGAGCGGCTTGTATGGTGTGTGTGACGTCAGTGCAAGCTTTACATGTATGTTAAAGGCATTCAGCGCTCACGACAGTCCCGTGAGGAGGGTGTGTGATGCTCCTCACCTCACAGGTGGGGCCAGAGGCACAAACAGAACCAGAAACTTGCTGACGGCCCGCTGGCTCGCTGGCGGCGGAGCTGGAGCCAGGACGCAGGCCCCGCGCTCTGGGCCGCCCTGTGCAGCAGAACCTCCCACAGTGACGGGGACGGGGGTGCCCCACGCCTGGGCTGCTGGTGGGGGGCACCTTCGGCCACAAGTGGCCCTTGGGCATTCCAGATGTGCCTAGCGTCATGGAGGAACTGCCTTTTTAGCAGCGTTTACCTGCAATTTATTTACATTCAAGTTAGATCGTGCGGTTGCTATTCTGATCAGCTGGGCTCCAACCCCTTGTGCTGCGGCGCGTCTCAGGCACGACTGGCCGAGTGCAGAGCGATCGGACTCCCCGGGAGCTGGTGTTTCAATCCGAAGGTGAAGCTCCTTTGCGGGAGGCCATGAAAGCTGCAACCATGACCTCCCTCTCTTCCCCGTAGTCATACATGTGGAACGTATGTCCCTCTGCCTTTAAAGCCCTTCCAAGCAAACAAAGAAAAATATGTTGTTCAAATGCGTGGCGTTCCCGTCTGTTGAAAGAAACGAAGGGTCACCGCGCTCCGACTCTCCTTTGTCCTTATTTCAGGGCAAAACCGCGCGAGATAGAAATGAAGGAAAGCCGACGGCTGGAGGGGGAGCGCGGCACCGCAGGTCCAGCCGGAAACACCTGCTGATGTCTGCTGGGTTTTAAGTGACGCATTTCTTATTTTGGAGAATTGAAAAAATATAGAAGTATTTTTAACGGGCTGGGGATCCATCAGACATTTTCCCACCACCTAGAATCAGTCACTGGAACACTGGACCAGTCCTTTTTCTATGTGCATAATATGTTTTTAATTATGTAAATGATATAAAAGTGAAGTCTTCTTCTTTAAAAAAAAAAAAAAAGAAAGCACCTATTGAGTTAGGTCTCCCTTTGGGTGTCCCTTCGGTCACCGTCCCCTGGTCCCAGAAGTAAACTCGGTTCTGAACTCTGTGTATCCTGCCAGCCTTTGCACACTTTGACACACACACACACACACACGCATGCCCGTCATTGGAAGCACGTCACATTGTGTGTGTGCGCGCGGGGGGGGGGGGGAGGTTGACATTTATGTACAGATTGGCCTGTATTTTGCCCTGCAGCTTCGCCCCCTTATCACTGTTTGTGAGCTGCATGTGAGCCTGGATCGGGGTCCCTTGCTGTGACCCCACATGAACGTCCCCCAGGGAGGCACCCACTCCCTTGCCCGTGGGCACTTCCGTCGTGTGCGGCGTATTCCGGGTGACGCCGCAGTGAGGGTGCTTGGACGTGCCCCTGGGGCGGCGCCGCCAGCGTCTCTCAGGGGCAGGAGATTTAAAGGTCGTGGGGTTTGCTGGCTCTCCCTTTCTCCCCCGATGGGCTGGGCCCTGGGTGCCCCAACCAGCACGCGTGAGAACGTTCGTCTTCCCACGCACGCAGGCCAGTTCGCGATGCTGACCGTCCAGAAAGGGCCCCTGCTGGTGGCTTCAGTCTGCGTTCCCCTAGTCACTGGGGAGGTTCGCTGAGCACTCAGCTTCCCTCTTCCATGAAAATCCTTAAATATGTCACTTACACTTTCTTTCTATTGGGTTATTGATCTTGTTGATTTGTAGGAGTTCTCCATAATTTCTGGTTGATAATCTTTTGTTTACCAGATGCGTTTCAGCTGATTGCTCCCTGTTTATAGCTTGTCTTTTGACCTTTTACGAGGCATTTCTGTCATGCAGAAGTTCTAAATCTTAGGCTCTTCACCGTGGCCTTCAACGGGCTTCTCTCTTGCTTCTGGAACTGACCGCAACTCTTACTAGCCCTTCGCGTGTTAAGTCCTAGAAAAATATTTTCTTGTGCGTATTTATAGCTTTCTCCTTGAGAAACGAAGTTCACGTCTGTGTTGTCATGGATGTTGCGGCGTGGTAGTGATTTTCTGGTGCATCATGATAAAGTGCTGGCACCGGTAAAATCCGTGCCATAGATTTTAAAGGAGGAATTGATCTTGCCTTTTATTACCGGCTCTTTGGTAGTGTTTATTCAGGGCTCTTGTCCATGGATTTTTCTAGCTGCTGGGATCTGCGGCCCATCACGGTGCTGAAAATGATTTCGGATGTTTACGAATTGTTTCCAATAGCATCTCTCTCCAGACAGAAACCGTGGCAGACAGCAGACAGCCCGCCAGCTTTGGGTCACAGCTCCACCTCCTGTGCCCGAGAAGCTCAGGGGTGCCACGTGTTCGTTTCTGTGTCCTCGTCTATCAGGGGGGTGACCACAGCGCTGGCCACAGCGCCGGGGACAGGACTGAGTCACAGCACCTCAGAACATCTCAGAGTGGCGGCTGGCCCGGAGGGGGACACCGTCCCTCCGATAGTTGAGGATTCTGATAAATGAGGGAGGGCGCTGTGGGTGCGGCTCTCCTGCGAGCCCGTACTCAGGTTGAAGAGTGCTCGTTTTTCTCGCGGCCATTCTGCGTGCCTGCACGGGCACCCACCCCCGAGTGGGCACACGCAGGCACGCTGGGAGGCACTGGCCAGCACTGAACTGCCTGCTGCGATCCTCCGGGACGCGTGCTCAGCCTCGTGGGCTCCGTGCCTGTCTGCCCCAAACACTTGCGAGTCAGCGGTTGAAAATCCCAGAAGCCAAAGGTGCGGTGCTGAGCCCTGCGTGAGGGTGGTGCATAGTTACCTGCACAGGTGTTTTCCCCGTCTTCCTCGCCCACTCCCCGGAAGCCTCACGAGGGCCAAGGCTGCGCGGACGCCAAGTGCCCGTTGACTGAATTCACTCATTCACCTGAGTCGGGGTCAGGCCGGTGGACCCTTTGTTCTCATTGGACGTGTTGTAGTTTGACCCTCCCACCGCCCCTGCCTTCTGGGTGCCTGGGTGCGTGCGCGGGGACGGCCGCCACCAGCGGGCCATCGAGCACTCACTGGCTTTTCAGTGAGAAGGACCGAGGGGGAGACCCGGCCCCCACCAGTCACAGTCATTGTCACCACCTCCCTTTGCTCCAGTTTCTTCGACTGCAAGGGGGATGGGATGTAAACAATGGGGGGCTTTTCCACGGATGTTAAAACGAAGACTGCAGTATACCTGCGAGAGGGTCGGGATGCGAGATATTTTCTTTTTGCAGTTGACGCCCTTTTCTTACCTTGGTAAGAAACAAGCTGCCCACCCCCACCCCCCCCCACCCCCGCTCCTCAGCTGGAGAAGGAGGCAGCGCCCAGCTGAGACGCCTTCAGAAGTGTTTGCTAAGCACCGGGTGGCATCGCAGCATCACTGAAAGCGTCCTCCCTGTTTTGTTCTTGCTCTTGCCTGTGGGGTAACCCTGTCACCTGTGAGCCCCTGCAGCAAATCCGCCCACCTCACAATAGCGTGCGTGCCAGGCCAGAGGGCCCTCGTGTGCAGGCGCAAAGGAGTCGGTGGGCAGGCCGGGACCAGCCTGCTGCTGGGGGCGGGCCATTTCCCTCGTGCATCCCTTCCCTAAAGGACGTGTCCCTTGTTCTGTGGCCTGTGCCAGGCTGCACAGCCCCTGTCTACTCGCTGCCCTTGAACCAGCGGGGGTTCCCCCCCCCCACCCGGTTCTACAAGTGCTGGTGAGCAGCACCTCCCAGTGAGGGCCTCGCTTCAGCACCGAGTCCTCTTCGTTAATCTTGCACAAAAGAAGGCGCTTTCCTGTTGAAGAGAAAGCCACCATTAATTTTTTCATCGGAGCAGCAGAGTTGTGAATAGCTGAGGATGTCTTGAATAAAGAGCTCAGAGGTTCTGAAGACAGAAGAATAACAGGGTGGGGAGGAAGCCCGTTCTTCCTTCCACTCTGCATCTTCCCCGCCCCGCCCTGCCCTGTTGAGAAGGCCGAAGCCATTTATGCAAGTCAACGGTTCTTCAAATCTCATGAACCCTCATTTTAATCCTTATCAGTGCCTTTCTGAATGAATAATACAGTGACCTTCAGCTTTGCCCTATATTATGTGAGGCTGATTGCTAAAGACTGCTTTGGTTTTTGAAATTAAGGCAGAGGCTGTGTGTATTCTACTCAGTCCCAGCATTAGCGTTCTCCCAAGTGTGGTATTTATGTTCTTTTGCTTCTTGGGTATAAATAAATACCAAAGTAGGAAGGCCAGTGTGAATTCTACGAGGAATAATAAACTAAAATAATAGGGCATCGATTTTGTCCAGGGTGTCTAAGTGTGTTTTTATGATTCTGTGTGTTTATAGCTTCTTCGCCTAAGTGCCATGAATTCTGGGCAATTAAAGAGGACGTGAATTTCGAGACAGGTCGGGAGAGGATCTGCCCGCTCGCCGCACTGCGTGTCACCGGGCAGTGCTGCCGGAGGAAGGCACCGCGGCCCCCAGGCCTCCCCCCGAAGAAACCGGAGAGTTATGTCCGCCCCGTATTGTTCTGCACGGGTAGTACCGGGAGACCACATTACGAGACTTTATTTTCGCTGCTGCACTGCTGTGCGCGGATATAACAATTTATAAGGAAGCAAAGAAAGACTTTCACGCTGCCTCTGTATCCTGATTTTGAATTTCCTCCAACCAAGTGGTCTTAGATGGTAGCTTTGAGTCTTGTTCCTGGGGTCTTCGCCTTTCGTCACAGCGAGGGGGGAAGATGTGGGTCCCCGGAGCCCGGGACCCCCGCAGGGTCACAGGGAGGGTCCTTTTAACACAGGGCCGGGCGCCCCAGGCGGACAGCTTCCAGCGGGCGGACCCAAAAGGCTGCAAGGTTTGCGGCCTTTCAGCCAAATCACGGACACGCCCCACATGGCTGGGTGGACTTCTCTGTCCCTCCTCTCAGCGCTGCTTAGGGCTTCACTGTTTTTTTTGTTTTTTGTTTGTTCGGTATTATGCAAATCACTCAAGCACCACATAAATATCAACTCCTTGAAAAAAATGAAAACACCGCAGATAAGTGAATCACCTTGGCCCCCTGCCGCCTGCGTGGGCTCCCGCTCGCCCTCCGCCCTCCCGGTAACTGACCCCTTTAGTCCGTGTCCTCTGAAACGTCTTTGTGCGCCTCAGCATAACACCTGCGAGCCAGCGGCATCGAACGACTAAACAGCATTGTTTTTAGAAGATGTCCCCCCATGCAGTGTAATACTTGATGTATCCGTCTGCAGCCGGCTCTTCCGCCCGTCGGTGTTTCTCGAAGATGCTCCCTGTGCGGATCCGCACAGATTCCTGCGCTTGCGCCAAGCGCTTCGCTGCATCTCGCGGAAGGCGCACGCCGCAGCTGTTCAGCTTTCCGCACTTTCGGGGGCATTTCTCTCTTCCCCAATGTTCCGCTGTGAAAAGTGCTGCAGGCGCACGTGACTCCTGGTGCACACGGGTGCCTCTCTGTGCTCACACTCGCGGGGCGGGGTGGGGGTGGGGTCGCGGGGCGCACCGTGTGCAGCCGGGCAGGCAGGGCCGAGTGGCTCTCCAAACGGGAGGTGCCATTTACCCTCCGACCAGCAGGGGGCAGGGGGTTGGGCTTCCCCAGGCCCCTTGGCAACGCTGGACCTGCTCAGACGTTAGAAGGGGCGCTGCCCCAGCAGGTGCACCTCGTTACTGTAACGCACATTTCTCTCGTTACCAGTGAGATCGGGCCCTTGATGTACGTTCATTGGCTGTCGGCACTTCCCCCTGCTGATTTGCCTGTTCAGACACTGACGGTCGTTCTGCCTGGTTGTTCGTCTCATTGATCTGTAGGGGGCGTGCGTGTATGTGCGTGTACATACACATATAACCAGTATGGACCGTACTGTAATCTTGTAACGGATAGCGATGTCCCAGCCTCCCAGACCACCGCCTGTCTTGTAGACGTGTGTGGCATCGTTGTCACCATTGTTTTTGACCCACAATTACTTTCCTCCATCTTGGTCTCCCTGCCCCCAGATTTCCTTGTAAACACGCTGAGGCGATCCTCCCGGGTTTCTCGTGCATTTGGGCCGCATTTCCGAGCAATCGTCCCCGTGTGGGGCCTGTGTGATGACGTTGGGGCTGCCCACCGGTCGTCCCCAGTCACCGCAGAGGCCCCCGAGGGGAGGGACAGGCACTCGGATCTGTTGACAGCAGCCCGGCTCCGCTGGGAGACTGTTGTCCCGCATCTCGGTTTGAGCCAAGGGCCTGACGCTGAGGCGATGTGCAGGTGAAGATGCCGGGTGCAACCACGGAGGGCTTTTTCACAGATATAATTGGAAAGGGAAAGCAGGCCAGCTCAGCAGTTTCCCGGGGATCTACTTTCCAGAACCCGCGGGCCCACAGCTCCCGAGGCTGCATTCCAGGTTTTATCGTGCACTTCAAATTGGGATATATCTCACAACCCTTGCCTTTAATTGGGAGATTATTAAAAAGCATGAGCAAATTCAGAGTTTCTCACCCAGAAAATGCTGCCTGCCGGCGGCCCAGATGAGGCCGTTCTCCCTGAGACGTCCTGCAAGGAGCCTTGAGGACCAGGGCAAGCCGAGGCCAGAGCTCGGGCGTGCCCCAGCTTCGGGGACTCGGAATGCGCCTTCACACGCCCCTCCATAGCCACGTCCCTCCATGCCACACTCACTCAGCGGTCTTCCATCGCCTACCTGCAATCACAGTGCATTCGTTTAAAAGGATACATTGAACCTTTAGCACTACCACAGATGTTTTACTTGCACACAAAAGAGACAATGACCATGAAAATAAATAGAGGCGGTAATTAGGTAGCAGGGCAGTACTCTGAGCTCAAGGCCTGCTGTCTCTCATTTAACGGGGAGATTTAGCAACTGTTGCAGAAACAGAACAGTGTTAAATGTTAACGCGTACTGGTAGCAAACTGAAATTTTCTCCTTGATGCAAAAACAACCAAGACAGAATGGAAAGGAGTCGCTTTCTTCCTTTGCGGCGCTGGGGACCCCCACTTCCCCACCTGTAGGGGGATGGGGGAGTGGACAGGGGCCAAAGCACCCGGGGGAAAGAGAACAGCCTGAGTTTAGGGGGCAGGCAAGACATTTCTTCCCCACCCCACCCCACCCCCGTTTTCCTAGCCATGCTGAGATCAAGGTGCACCTCCCTCCCAAACGTGTGTCGTGTCAGCCAGTGCCACCCCCTCCCTCTCCTGCCTGCTTCGTCTTGTTCGGGTAGCTGAGAGGTCTGCTGCTAGTCTCCTTCTCGGTCCTCTGTTTATCCCCTGGGCGACTTTTGGGAGCCTTCTTTAGCCTCCCGATGCTGAAATTTTGTAACGACGTACACGATTCTATGCCTCACTGTCTCCGACTTCCGCAAAGACATCAATTCAGTGATCGCAAGGAGCTCCTTAGTGTTTCGTATCTTTCGGTGCTGTTACAAATGGTGTCGTCTTTGAAATGCCGTTTTCTTACCATTCAGTCTGAGCGCACGTAAACCCAATGGGTATTGCGCAGCCATCCTGTATCCTGCAACCTTGTAACACTCACTGTCGGTTACAGTAGCGTGTTTGTGCTTCTGCTGAGTCTTCCACAGAAACAGCCCGTCAGCTGTCAGTAAAGACAGTTTTACTTCTCCCGGTCTGGCCTTCTATTTGTTTCACATCACACCCTCCGTTGGCTGTGAAGCCCAGCGCACCGCTGAGTAGGGTGCTGAGGGCGAGCGTCTCCGATGGGCCATGGTCTCGGGGCAGCAGGCAGCCTGTCCCCACCGGCCGAGCCAGCGAGCGAGCGTCCTCCCAGCGGCCCCCAACCCCGCTGCTGCGGGGCTCCCTGTCACTCCTACTTTACCGGGAGCTCTCGTCAGGAAAACGTGCGATTCGTTGAAGTTTTTTCTGCATCTGCTAAGATGACCAGATGGTTTTTCTTCATAGCTTGTCAATACAGTGAATTACATTCATCGATTTTTGAATATTAAACCATCTTCGCATTCCTGGGACAAATCCTTCTTTATCATGATACAGTCTTTTATATGTTTTCAGATTTGATTTGCCATTATTTTGTTTAGAATTTTTCTAGGCTCATGAGGGATATTGGACTGTTCTCTTTGCTTGTAATGTCTAGTTTTGTAACAGTGCAAAGCTGACCTCATAGAATAAATTGGAAGATATTCACTCCTTTCCAATTTCCTGGAAGAGTTGTATGGAATTGGCATTATTTCTTCTTTACTATTTCATGTAATTCACCAGTGAAACCATCTGGCCTAGAATTCTCTTTGTGGGAAGATTTTTTAAAAGATTTTATTCATTTATTTTCAGAGAGAGTGGAAGGGAAGGAGAAAGAGAGGGAGAGAAACATCAATGTGTGGTTGCTTCTCATGCACTGCCCCCCCACACACACACACTGGGGACGGAGCCCACAACCCAGGCATGTGCCCTCAATGGGAATTGAACTGGCAACCCTTTGGTTTGCAGGCCAGCACTCGGTCCACTGAGCCACACTAGCCAGGGCATGACAAGGTTTTTAGTTAAAAACGTCTTTGGTAGTTATGGGCCTATTAGGTTATACCTGTTTCTTCCTGAGGGAGCTTTGGTAATTTGTGTCCTTCAAGGAATTGGTGCATCTTACCTAAGTTGTCAGATGCATTCTTCACCTTACCCTTGCTCTCATTCCGCATCCATGGAGTACATAGTGACGTCATTTCTCTCGGTCCTGTTATTGGCAATTATTTTTCCACCTATTCTCCCCGCCCCCCGCAATAAGCTGACCACAGGTTTTCCAAGTTTATTGACCTTTTCAAAGACCCAGCTTTTGACTTGTTTACAAAGGCTAATTTTTCTATTATTTTTCATTTTTCCAAGCTATTGTTTTCTCTCCTATCTGCATTATCCCCTTCCTTCTACATACTTGACATGTAACTTGTTCTTCCTTTTTCAGTTTTCTGAGGGAGACACTGGGACTTCTCTTCTTTTGTAACGTGGGCAGCCGGCACTCTGGATTTCCAGGTCCTGAAACATCATCATTTTAATTTCGTTCCATTACAAATGCCTCCTAAATGTCATTTCAAATTCATCTTCAGCCCACGAGCTCTTGGAAAGCATGCCGCTTTTTCCAAGTGTGTAAGGATTTCCCAGTGACCTTTCCATGTGCTGATTTTTAACTTCATTTCCTTGTGGTCAGAGAATGTGCTTTGTGGGAGTGGCATCTTTTTCAATTCCCCAAAACTTGTTTCATAGCCCAAAACACGGTCCAGTCCTTGTGAACGTCCAAGAGCTCGTGGGAAGAATGCGGATGCTGCCACTGTTGGGAAAACACTCCGCGAATGTTGAGGAAGAGGCTGTTTGAGGGTGTCGTTCCGAGCTCCCACCTCCTGCTCCGTTTTCTATCCGCTTGTTCTACCTGTTGTCGACGCAACATGAGTATCGAAATAGCTGTCTGTTCACGAACTGGTTGGTTTCCGCCTGCAGTTACACTAGCTCTGTCCCCCGCATTTTTAAGCTCTGCGGCAGGCGCACAGACGTGCATGACCTGTGGCTGGTACGTCCCCTTCATGAACTGGCCCCTTTATCGTTGTGAAATGACATCCTTCATCCCCAGTGACAGCCTGCTCTCCGCCCTGAAACCTCCCTGGTCTGCTGTTAGCATTGCTTTCTTTTGATTGGTCTTAGCGCGGCATTTATTTCCCGTTCTTTTACTTTTAACCCGTGTGTGCCGTTGTGTCGGGAGTGCTCGCCTGTAGGCAATGTAGTCAAGTCCTTTTTTTATTTCGGCCTGAGAATCTCTGCCTTTTCATTGTAGCACATGGACCATTTGTATTTAATGTGGTATGATCAGCTATAAAGCTGTTTGTTTTCTATTCGTTCCATAATCTCTTTGCTCCCTTCTTTTCCTTTTCCCACCTTGCTTTGGCCTCATTGAATTTTTTTTTTTTTTTTACCATTCGACTTTGTGTTCTTTGTTGGATTATCAGTTATAACTCCTCGTTGTGTTATTGTCGTTGCTACTTAAGGGTTTATAATTATTTCTGTTAGCTTATCACAGCCCACCTTCAAGTATTGATGCTGCTTCACAGGTAACGTAACCATCTTGCACAGCGTGTCTGTC
This sequence comes from Anoura caudifer, assembly GCA_004027475.1. Lineage (NCBI taxonomy): Eukaryota > Metazoa > Chordata > Mammalia > Chiroptera > Phyllostomidae > Anoura > Anoura caudifer. The sequence goes on along the minus strand of PVKU01001702.1, from coordinate 168,993 downwards.
TCTTCCTTTTCCAACCTTTTTGCCACCGTTACCTCACATTCAGCCCCTGCACACGGTGCGGCCCCTGCCTCATGTTCTTATTTTCGTTTGCAGAGATATCTTTCAAAGACTTTTTAGAATTAGGGGCAGAACTTACATATCTACCCGCCTCCACGGACCCTCATCCCTCTGTGTAGATTTCCATTTCCTTCTAATATCACTTCCCTTCTGCGCGAAGGATGTTCTTTAGCACGTCTTGGGGTGTGGTCCTCTGGCAATGAAGCGTTTCAGCTTGTGCGTCTGGAAAAGCCTCCGCTTGCCCTGTTTGAAATGGTGCCCCGTTTTGTTGCGGTAGCACAGAGTGCAATGTCCGGGTGGGTTGAACGCTCACACCCGCACAACGCCCTGCACACAAGTGTTCACAGCAGCTTCGCTCGTCATGGCCGCAACACGGGGGCAACCGCGCTGCCCTTCGGTGGTGGTGGCGTGGGCAAACCGCAGCCTCCGACAACAGAACGTTCTTCAGCAATAAAAACAAAGAGACCATGGAGCCACGAAAAGACACGAAGGAGCCTGAGATGCGTGCTGCTGAGAGAAAGAAGCCGTTCGGAAAAAGCCACGTACTGTGTGACTCTGGCTGTGTCGCTGCGGAAGAGGGAGCCTGGGGCTCCTTCCCTAGGTCTCTTCCCACACTCAGCTCCATCCTCTCGGCTCCGGAGTCCCCCAGGGCTGGCCCTCCTCATGCTGAGGCTGGGGGCCTCCCTCCGGGCAAGTGGCTTCCGCCCTGTCAGTTTGTGTATCTTGTCCATTTTTTTTGGGGGGGGGGTTGTTTTAGATGGGAGAATAAATCAAGTCCTTGTTACTCCATATTTGCCAGAAGTAGAAGTCTGGCCTTTACTCTCATTTTAGCTGGGTTTCAGTCATGAGAGGAAATAGTGTGTGTGCTCGTTCCGCCATATTGAACCAGAAGCACGTTGCACATTTCAGGAAAGGGGAGGTGGGGCCTCTGTGAACAGAGCACATGGCTTGTAGCAGTTTGTCCAAACTCATTGTCTCTCAATGGCCTTGCTGAGGAGTGGAGACTTTGTCTCACTCATTTGGAGATTATCTCGGTGCTAAATCGGGGCTGGTAAATGTTTGTGGATCGAGTGCATGGGTGAGTGATGTTCTTCTTGGCAAGGCTGCAAATACACGGAGTCTAAACTGAAGGGAAGGGCAGAAGCCTCTGTGGGAAATGCAGTCTCCCTTTCAGGACATTATTCTTGGGGAGCTTTTAGCATCAGCGCCTTCCCCTTTGTGGCAGGGGACACTTCTTTAAAATGCTGTCACACATTGTTCCGGTAGAATGTGTCTGCCACACTTGGGGGAATTTTATTCTTGGCCATTTATCCTAGCCATTTTCTAATCTGATCTCAGTATGAAAATTATTGTGGAATAACAAAAAAAAAATGTATCTTTCCAATCCATCTAGTCTCATTTTATTTTTGTGTTATATCAATGTAATCCTTCAAAGGCTTCTTAAGGTTCGGTGTATAATTATGAAGACAAATGGATATGTTTTAAGGCCAAATTTTCTCCATTTTTTTTCCTTTTCAAAAGAGTGTAGAACTTTACCATATGCTCATTAAATCTTTCAAAGATTCTGAAGTTGAGAAATTTGAGCGAAATACGTCACCATTAAGGCCTCGTCTTAGAAAGTGGTCTCCTAGCTACTGTGGAGGCCGGTCGCCTGGGTTTAGCCCCGCCTCTTACAGGTGGGGTCGCTCTCCAGGCCTCAGTGGCCTCATCTGTAAAATGGGGTACCCATAGCACCTTCTTGGGTTGTTATGAAGATTCAGTTGGGTTTTGCTTATGAAATGCTTTAAAAACAGTGCCTGATATGTATGGGCATTAGTAAAGAGCAAGATAAAACGAAGTGAAACAGAACAAAATAAAAAGAGAGCTTTACTGCATTTTTCAGCATTTTATCTAATCTGCCCTTCCCAAGAAGAAAAATCTCTACTCTCCGTTTTCTCCCAATTGTTTCAGGGTCGCAGGCTGCGTTCTGGGGAACCAGGTGGCGGCGGAGGGAGAAGGGACCTCCCCTCACCTCCTCTTCCGGGCCTTTGACGTTGCCACGGCTGTGCCTCCCACTTTTTCACTAGGCCCTGCGTAGCCAGGTTTCCCCGCTCCCCGGTGCCTTCATCTTTCCTTCTGCCAGAGCCGTCAGATTTCCCCGGTGCTACTTCAGATTCTGCCTCTCGCTGCCCCTCCCCAGCACCAAGGGATTCAAGGGCTGTCCCTTTACAATATTGAATCTCTTAAGGGGATCACGCAGCTGTTTCCTGAGACACGTTGATGCTGCAAACAGGCTCTGCGCCCTCACTGACCCCGCCCCCCCGGCAGTTTTACATCCTTATTGCCTGCGCTGCTGCAGTGGCCCAGGGGTCTGTGCTCACAGAGTTGTCCAGCTGCTAGAGATGTGCTTTTTTTTAAAAAAAAAAAAAAGATTTTCTTTCTTTATTTTTTTTTAGAGAGGAAGAGAGGGAGAGAAACATCCATGTGTGGTTGCCTCTCACAGGCCCCCTACTGGGGACCCAGCCCGAAACCCAGGCAGGTGCCCTGACTGGGAACTGAACCGGCGACCCTTTGGTTCACAGGCCAGTGCTCAGTCCACTGAGCCACACCAGCCAGGGCTAGAGAGGTGCTTTTGATTTACCCTTTTTTTTTTAATTGTATCTGCTTTATTATTTATTTAATTTGTTATCATAATTTATATGTATAATGATTCTACTTATATTACGTATTTGATATAATGATGTTTTATTATTTATTTAACTTACTAATAGTTAACACTGTTTTATTATTTAGCATCATCTATCTGGGTCATTACTGCCCTAGCATCTCGTGGTCCAAGTTATTAAGAAGTTGTTAAGAAAGCTTAACCAGCAGTAAATGGGTGAGTGTATTTTGTAAATGTGTGACCCGGCTAACGGCTTGTTGGGACTTACACGGGCTGGCGTGTTTTGTTCTGGGCTCTCAGTCCGTACCGTGCCACCTTTGGGGACGTCTGCGTCCCCTGTCACATCCTCGTATTTGTCTCCAGCTGGGGATTGAAGGCAGGGGGACAGACAAGGATTCACAGAAACAAAGCTGACTCCGAAAACCAAGTCTTCTCATTAGAGGTCCCCTCAGTACCTCTCGGTCCTGTCCAAAATCGGAGACTTGTCCACTGACAAAGGGACATCCTAGACGCCCGTAGGGTGCCCCGCCTGCCTCCCACCTTGGGCGGTCGCTGTCCCCAGTCCGCAGATGGCAGAGGTGGAGGGGTCCGACCAGAGGCTGTCACCCCAGTGCCCTCCCTCATATGGCAGCCACGGGGGAGCGAGGCTCAGGAGGAGGGGGCGTGGCGACCGGCCGCGCTTTCTGCACAGCCCTCCCGACGGCTGGTCCTGACACCTCCGGCGCTGCTGTGGTTACTGAACACGGACCTGTGAAGGCAGAGTGATGATGAAGTTCCGCCTGTGGACCGCCCCCCCGCCCCTGCACACACACACACACACACACACACACACACACATCCATGCTGCACGCACAAGCCGTTTCTTCCCAGGAGCACTTTTACCACTCCTTCCACGCTGCCCCTGCCAGTTCCTACCGCGATCCTTCTCCAGACCAGGTCCCTAAATGCTTAGGGACATGAGGGTCTTTCATATGTGTGTGGGGTGGTGGATTCTGCTGGCTCTTAAAGCATTATCTTTGGATAGCGAGTCTGTAAGTGTTGAAGCAGGAAAACCGTCTTTCTCTTACATTTCGTAAACGGCGTGCGGTGCCCACGCGCTGTCCGCCATCTGCACCCTCACACGGGCAGCCGGGCCCCGGGAAAGCCAGCCCGAGCTCTGGTCACGCCGCCGAGGATCTTCGCCTCTCGTCTCCTCGTCTTCGCCTCTCGTCTCCGCCTGAAGAGCCAGTTAGAAGAACGAGAGGCCTCTCCGGTTCTGCGTCTGTGCGCCTTCCTGGGGCGGAGGGGGGGAGCCCATTCTTCCTGAGACTCCGATCCCACTCTGAGAAACGTGGATCAAAGCGCTCACTCGAGAGTTTTCTCCGCGAAGGTTCCACCTGCCGTCTGTCACGCTGCGGCTCTCGTTAGGACACGCCAGTGAAAGCCAGCAAGAGCGTGGCGAGGTTCGCACGCTTCCTGTCTTTCCCAGCGTGGCGTCCGCTGGCCGACGTCTGTGCCCCACGGCGAGCATCCGCGGATTCAGAGAGCAGGGGCTGTCTGGGGGCAAAGCACAGCAGCACACGGCCCTGGGAGGCCGAGGCCTCTCCCTCCCCACACGAGCTCTGTTCCAGGGGGCTCTCCGGGTAAAGAAAGGGGTGGTATTTACCCTGGAGTCCAATGTCAAACAGTCGCATCCCTGGGCCAGCGTCTGTGTGTGTAGAAACATGATTGTCGAGGTGAGCAGGGCGCATGGAAGAAAGATAATGCGGGAACGTGGATGCTGGAGTCTGAACACCTGGCGTCGACCCCCCACGCCGTTCGCTGAGTCACCTGGGGCTGCTCGCCTAACATCTCTGAGCCTCGGCTTCTTTCTGTGCAAAACAGGTGGATAAGTGGTAACTGCAGATTTCTCCTGAGGACTCGGTGAGTGAACGCATGCCAAACAATTCGCCAGCCATAAGCACTGCGTAAGTGCAATCATCGTGATATTTATTATCATGCGTTAGGAGAGGGTTTTCACTAAGATGTAGAAGGAAGTGGAGGAGCCGGCGAGTTGGCTTTGAGGTGTGGGTTTTTGTACGAAGTGACACCCCACCGGATGACCTGACCCCGTCTGACAGCCAGAGAACGTTCCAGCACAGACAGGCATCCCTCAGGCTTCCGCTGGGGAGAGGTGCCCCAAATCGTTTTGTGGGCTTTTTTCCAAGTTACGATGAAGGCAGTCTGCAGGCCCCTGCACCTTAGCGCCGGCTCTGACTCTGCGGTCGGGGAATGCGAGTCTCTCCCGGGTTTGGCTCCGTTTTTAGAACTAGTTGTGAATTCTTTATTCTCGCACATAGACATATGACAGGAGGGGAGGAGGGTGGGTGCACCTCCTAAATTTTAGCAAGAAATCTATCTTGCCATCTCCACAGAGTGGAAAACCCAGCAAAGAGTGTCTTCGTTTCCTTCCCTCTCAATGTCACGGGGAGCTCCACCAGCCCTACCGGACAAGGGCTCGGCTGCTTCCCAGTGCCGGCCTGGCTACGCTAGTCGCCCTACCCACCCTGGCGTCAAAGGAGACCCCGCGTCCTGCAGGTCTCGCCGGCCGATGGCAAGCAAAGGCTGGTTCGCAGGGCCTCTCGATGCGGACCAGCTCGCGCTGGGGTCGCCGGAGACCGCGCCACACCTGCAGCCAGGCGGGCCTCTTGGGAAGCACCTCCTCAACCACTCGGCCCCTCTCAGGCTCCTCCCCGACGGCTCTGGTCTTGCTCCGTCCGTCCTGCTCCATCACCTTCACGAAGCGTGATGCACGGCACACCCCCGGCTGCCGTGTGACATCCAGGTCCCGCGTGTCAGCCATCCCAAAACACGCAACACCTGAGCAGACCGCACACTCGATTGCACCCGAGTGGCGTCCTTCACACTTTGCTTGTGAGGCCGTCTCTCGAGCGTGTCTTCTCTCCTGAGACACGACTCGGGGGTGGGCCAAGTCACAGTGCGCCATGAGGCGGGTCTGGGGCTCAGGCTGCTGCCCGTGTCTGCCAGGGCCCGGCCCGGGGAGCCCGTGTCTGCGGTGTTTCCGTGGGAATTTGCCGACTGCTGTCATCACTGACAGGCACACCCCCAGCCAGCAGTGGAATACACGTTACCTTTGATCGGTTTGCTATCCATATTCATTATGTATGTCCTCCATTTTGATTCATGAAAAATTGAAAGGCCGCTAATGAATAGAAAGAACATCATGGATCACAGATGAGGTAACGAGATACTAAGTGCTATTAATTGGCCAATTGTGCTTGTCAGGACATTTAAAGAGATTAAGGCAGAAGGTTAGAAGGGACACATCTGTGTTGGGGACACAGAGGCCAGGAACACTCGGGCCTCCCCGGTGCCTGGTGCCCGGACAAGTGCCGCTCCATCCGGTGGCCTTGCTCCCACCAGGTCCCTTCGGTCAGTGCTCCTTGCGCAGCTGCTGCGTGCCGGGGTGGCGCTGAATGTCGGGGACAGCAGGAACCACGGTGAATGAAGTCGCTGAGCTGGGGCCTTCATCCCAGCAGGGAGGCGGAAGTGTGTCCCCCAGCAGTGGGTCTGTGGCAGGCGGGAGTGGTCAGAGCCGTGGAGCCCCGGGGCCAGGCCGGGGCACTGAGGGTGGCGGGTGGGAGCGAGGACAGGCCCCTGCGGGAAGCGCCACGGGAGCAGAGGTTAAAGGGACAGGGAAGCTGCGCCCCACAGCGGCAGTCCGGGGCAGAGTGTCTCGTTCGTAGGGGCCGCCCAGCCCCGCAGCCCCGGCGGTAATGCCCGAGAAGGAAGAAAAGCCCCTGGCACTGCTTCTGCTGGCGTGGCCCATGGGAATGTCGTCCCGGAGCTTGGAAGCTCCTTTGTCAGCCCCTTTCTGTGGTCACCGTCGGGTTGGCGTGAGAACCACCGTACTGCCTACGGTTCTCGCGGCCGGCACCAGCCTCCTTCCCACCGCCCGTGGGTGCCCAGCCCCTGCCTTCCAGCTGCTCGGCTGCCGGCCCCTCCCTGCCCCTGGGTCTGGGCACCCGCTGCCCGCCGCCCTCAGGGGCCCAGGCTCCCAGCTCACCTCCTCAGAGACGCCCTCCCCTCCCCGACCACCGGCCCAGAGCTGCCTCCTGGTCCCTCGCGGCCTGGCCCTCCATCTCTCTTGCCACCGTGTCGCTGACGGGGACCTGAGGCACATGCTCGCTGCCTGCCAGCTCCAGTGCGCCCCCACATGGCACACCTGAGTCCACCGCTGCCTCCAGTGCCCGGCACGGTGCCCGACACGGAGAGGAGTTTCAGGGGCCCCGTCAGCTAACCAGCCACAGCAGGGCTACAAAGTGACAGGTAGGTTCCTGCTTTAGCCTTCAGGCAGCTGGACTTGGGCCCGGAAGCCACACGGAAGGAACGGGTGTCCGCTCCGAGCAGAGTTCTCTGCGGGCTGCGGCAGATGAGAGCGATCAGGTGACAGGGATACTCGTGCCGTTTTGCTTCGTGTGTCCAGGATCTGTTGCTGTGTGTTTTCAAATACCTTAGTGTTTCTTTTCAATATAGTGACCCATTTTTATGGGCTAAATGCTATGTTACTGTCAGTGAGTATTTGCAAGGAATAGGACGGGGCCCAGGGTGAGCCATGGCAGCTAGGGCCGCAGCGACCCTGCTTCCGGAGCACCGCCCTGAGACTCCTCCCTGAATACCTGGCATCGGGAAGTTCGTCGGGAAAGGGTGCTGCTGGGTGGCGGTGCCAGGGTCCCGGTTCACTCCAGGCTGCGGTTCGTGGCAGACTCGTGAGTGTCTGCCATGTGCCAGACTCGGCAGCAGGTGCTGGGGTCCCGGGGGAGGGAGGAAGCGTTGCTCCCGATACCAGGAAGAGCTGGCGATCCGCCCTGGGGTTCCCGAGCCCACCTGCACGCTAGAACCGCCTGGGGCCCCCTCGGCACCCTCCGCCTGGCCCCGCCCAGCGCACTGAACCGGAACCCCCGGCTGTTTACAAAAGAGGGACCTGTAAGCCCCTGCCACCCCGGCTCCTGGGATCCTAGTCACCAACCATGGGCGATCGTTCGTAGCCCCACGGAAGCCACATACCAACAATTGTAAAGAAAGCGATACTTCACAAATAGAAGGGGTGACCCGAGGGAGTGAGGGGAGGTCAGCAAGGCCTGTCCCCTGCGGGTGGCCCAGAGGACACGCTCCCAAGGAGGCTGCAGTCCTCAGCTCTGCGGCACCTGGGCTCGCCGGGTGCTCAGGAAGGCCCGCTGGTCTGGGACGGGGCGGCCGTACAAAGGGAGGGCCACGGGCACCGGGACAAGGGCCGGGCGTGCGCTGGGACACGGCGGCGTCTGGCTGCACAGCCACACCTCGGAAGGACCTGTCTTCCGGGATCTGTCACCAGCCACCCCGTGCTGGGCAGCAGGTGAGCGTCCTCTCAGCTTCTCATCCGCTTCCCCCAAGAAACGCTGACAAGGGGCCGATACCATTCGTTGTTTTTCCCACGTGGGACCAGACAAAGGCAGGAACTGGGTATTGTGTACTTAGTCAAGGAAAGAACTTGAATTAAAACGCAGTGTCTTTCCTAACCGGCAGGCATGAGAGAAAGGGAAATATGGGAATCCGCGGGGTAGCCATCAGAGGAAAGGAATTAACATGTCCTCTAAGATGATTTTAAAATGTCAGAGTTTCTGACCTGCAGCAAGGGGGTGTGGTCGCCAGGAGAACCAACCACGTGATCAGAGGGGTGGAGCTTTCCATCCCATTCCCAACCTCCTGGGAAAGGTGTGGGAAGGGCCTGGAGATTGAGTTCAGTCTCCAATGGCCAGTGATTTAATCAGCCGTGACCCTGTAACGAACGTAGCCTCCACAAGACCCTACGGAGAAGGTGTGGGGAACTTCCCGGCGGGTGAACACGCAGAGCTTTAGGGAGCTGGCGTGTCGGAGAGATCCTGGAAGCTTCAAGCCCTCTCCCCACGCCCCGCCCGGTGCGTCTCTTCCACCTGGCTGTTCCTGAGTTACAACCAACCGGTGGTCTTGTAAGTAACAGGCTTCTCTGGAGTCTGTGAGCCGCCAACAAATAAATCAAACCCAAGGAGGAGGGTGGGGGACCCTGCAACCTGTAGCGTGGTGTTCCAAAGCACGGGTGACAGCTGAACTTGAGGTTGGCATCTGAAGTCGAGGGCGGGCTTGTGGTGCTGAGCCCTAGACCTGTGGGATCGGCCACCGTCTCCAGGCAGAACGCGTCAGAATTAAGTTGTGGGACACGCACGAGCAACTCTGGTGTCGCAGAGCTGCTTGTGGGTGTGGGGAACCCACAAACCCACACTGGAATGGGGTGCAGAATTAGGAGGGCTTCTCTCCCTCCCTTTGGCCTCCCCTCCACCCTGGGGGCAGGATGGGCCCGGACATCCTGACGTAATCTCCAGAATCCGGGAGGGAGGGGCCGGCTTTCCCATTCGCACGTTCCTCTGACCCAGAAGAAGACATTTCCCAGACCCAGGCTCAGGTGCAGGGTGGCTAGGTGGCCTGGCTCTCCTGTTTCTTAGCTCTAAGGAAAACGGGGGCAGTGAAGGTCGGGGTGCTGGCTGCTGCCTGCTGCCCTGCTTCCTACCCCGAACCCTCAGAGACTGATCCGTGGGTTTCCTCAAGGGCTTTGCCCTTTGCCTCTGGTGGGGTTCAGCCTCAGAGGCACACAGGGTGGGAGGGAGCAGGGAGAGAAGTTCCCCACTCCATCCTCCCGCTACAGTGTGGCTGCGTTTCCGACTGAAGGCCAAGGTCAGGGAGGCACTGCCTTGCCTTGCCTTCTGAGGTCTTGTTTTACCTTCCGACTTACATCTATAGTCTGCGTGGGATTTGTGCCCCCCACCCCCGCAGCTTTTTATGTTTGCAGTTTTTAAATCTACCAAAAAGTTTAAAAAAAAAAAAAAACAATAAGCACTCGGATCCTTCTGCTAGATTCCCCAGCGGTTCCTAAGATTTCCTCACATTTTCCTTATGTCTCTCACTATATTTGCACAAACAAGTAGGTGAAGACACCCAGAGAGCTCGATCGCGGAGCTGCGCAGGGTTGGGTGCTGGGCACCGTCGCGTGTTTTCGGGGGCACTGCCCTGCACACTCTGCCTGGGTCTCCTGAGGACAAAGGCGTTTTCCTCTGTGCACCCCGATATTGACCTTAGTTGAACAGTATCACCCATTGGAATTTTATTTTATTTTTTTGAATTATTTTTTTGAATCTTGACAATCCTGACATTTGCTGGTGCCTCGAAGCTGCCAGGGCACCTCCACCCACGTCGTTTCATTTCCCCAGGGCCCCCCTCCAGGGGTGCCATCGGCACCCCCGCCCCAGAGGAGAGGACAGGTGACTGGGGTTCTGGGGCGGGCCTCCCAGCTCCGGGTTCGCACTCGCGCCCACGACGGGACGGCCCGTTTTGGACAGAACGCCCATTTTTCGAGAACAGGTACCCCCAAACACTTCCCTTAATATTTTCCCTCCCAGCCTTTCCAGGGGCCAGAAGTAACGAGGACCCCTTTGCCCACCTCAGGGTGGAGACTGGCGTGGTGGATGGAATGCAGAGCAGTTCCGGACCGAGCTCCGCTCAGCTCCTGCTCCTCCCCTGGGCAGCGAGTAGGGAGTGCTGCCCCCCAAAACCCTGGGGCCCCCTCATCCTGCTGGGCGAGCCTGGCTTTGAAGTCCAGCCTGGGCTGCCTCACATGCTCCTGGCTGCCAGGCCCAGCAGGCTACCAGCTCTGCCTCTCCCGTCGGTCCCCTCCTCCCCTTCGCCACTGTCGCCCGCCGCAGCAGTCAAAGCCCTCGGCTGTTGCTGGGAAGCTGTGGCAGCCCCTCTCCCATCCAGGACGGCCACCACCCTCCAGTCCCAGCTCCTCCTCCTCTCTGCACTGAACTCTTCAGTGATGACCCTGCCCAGGGGTCAAGTACCAGGTTGGTGCTATGACCCGTGTGGCCCCCACTGACCTCGCTGCCTCCTCTCTACCCTGAGACCGGGGTCCAGGTGACACCAGCTTTGCTGTCCTCACACAAGCCCCATGGGGCCCCACCCTGGTCTCTCAGTCTGCTCCTCCTCCGCCTGCCATGCCCTGGCCCAGGCCCCACTCCCAGCTCACGCCCTCCTCCTCCTCCAGACTGGGCCTGGGGGCCCACCCAAGCCCACAGCGGGACCCCGTCAGCACTTGCTGCATCGGGCCGTTCACACGAGGCCATCCTTGTTGCTTGACTTCCCTTTCCATGGCCAGCCCAAAGCCCTGCATGTCACCGACGTGTAGCCTGTCACTTCCCTCACCACCGTCCCCTGCTCCCAACGGCGTGCCTGGCACGCAGTCGATTCTCAGTGAACAGCTGTGGAATGGATGGTTCCTGTCACGTCGAATTTCCCAGACGCAGCCTGGAGACTAGGCTGCATGCGTGGGGTCATGGAGGGGCCCCCAGGACCATGGGGGGAACTGGGCATAGGCAGGGCCGTGGGGGCCAGGCCTAGGAGCAGGGTGGGTCAGAGCCCCTGAGAGCGGCTCCCACCTGACCCCCCCGGGGAACTCCGGAGTGGGTTTGTCCCACCTGAGGCAGGGAGCCAGCTTCCCTGCAGCCCAGGGATGGAAACTCCTGGGCCCTCCGGGAGCGGGTGCAGGAGCCCGGGAGGGGCACCCGCTGACCGCTGGAGGCTGGAGGGTGCACAGAGCCCCTGCAGGATCCCGGAGGGTCAGGATGGGCTCCGGCAGGGCCCACCGCTCAGATGCATGGACAGGCCGTGGGCCTTTCCAGACAGTGTTGAACAAACAGGGAAGCCGGGCAGCCTCTGGTCTGCAAACGCTCCCCCCGCCCCTCCCTCAGCCCAAGGGGCTTCCTGCTGCCCCTGCTGGAGGCCGCCTGGAGCCCCCACTCTTATTGAAGGCAAAGAAGTCTTTGCGTTCATTTCAACATTATTGTTGCTCTTCATTGTTCTTCCTGAGGCTCTCTTTGCAAAGCGCTGAGAGCCAGATCATAACTCGATGATGAAATATTGATTACACATCTGTATCTGGATGCAGAGGACCGAACCGTGCAGCGCGAACAATATCCCTGAAACATCTCCTATCTCAAGTCAATATGAAGATGGATATTCCCCTCGGGCCCTTTATGATAAAACGCGCGTGTCAATACGAAAGGACATGAATGCCAGTGCGAGTCGATGCACGAGTATCGGTCTGCACCCGCCGGGTCCCTGCCACGCGCCAGCTGGCTGCAGGGGCGCCTCCACAGCCCAGCTGCACCCGCCGGTCGGCGTTTCTTTGTTTGCATCACCTGGGTGGGGAATGTCAGGGGGCGTGGGCCAGCAGGGGGCTGCCCACTCTGGCGCCGGAAGCAAGGAGGGAATGGCGATGAAAGCAAACGCAGCCTGCGAACAAATCTGGAAGAAGCTTTATTTCTGCCATCAGCCGGGTGCTGTCCTCTCTCTGCGTCTTAAAGAGCAAAACGGAATCAGCGCGGGAAGCGGGAAGGGGCTCCGTCTTTGTCAGGTTTTCAGCACTGGCAGAGACGAGGTCTCCCCTTGACCTTCGGCACCTGCTGGGCCTGTCTGCCCCGCACTCTCCGCCACCTGAGGCCCTCTCGGCTTTAGTGCCTCTTACAAAGCTCATGTCCTGTCTGCGTCCCCACCAGAGAGTCAGGTCCAGGGGGCCGTGTTTCCAAGGCCTGGATGTCGATTACTTCCTGCTTCACTCGTTCACCCCAAAACTGAGCAACTACTATGCGACGGGGCTCTGCCAGGCTCTCACCCGTGAACCCGACACTCTGGTGGGCTGGAGGGCAGCAGAGGTAAAGTCCCAGGGAGAGCTGGGTGGAAGGCCGTGGTGGCTGGGGCAGGACAGTCCTGCACCCCAGAGCTCTGCGCCCGACACTCGCCACCGTCCCCTCGCTGGGGGGAGGTGCTTCCTGTGTGCCCCTCGCTCGTGGAGGCACAAGGACCCCACAGCCAGCACGATGGACAGACCCCGCTCCCATGGAGCTCACGTCCTGGCAGGGGGTGAAGACGGTCAAGTGAAACTAACAACTTCTCAAGTTGAGCCAGCAGCGGGGAAATCGCATCAGCAAACACTTTCCCGGGCAGAGGGTCAGGGGGCTGAACTGAGCCCCAGACCACAGGAAGGAGCCCATGGGCAGGGAGTCAGGGAGCGAGCCCCCAGCAGAGCAACCGTGGGTGCCGAGGGCCTGCGCGGGAGCCGGCTTGGCACACCTGAGGGCTGGAATCCAGGCCCCACATCAGGAGCCCCTTAGGTGGTGGGGGAGGCGGGGGCGGGGTTTACTCAGAGCTCCAGAAACTTGATTTCCAGGTGAAGCCGACACTCTCACCTTGCTGGATCATTTGGGTAGAGACAAGAAACGCGCCCAGCGATGCGGAAAGAGGAGGAGGGGTCTACCGTTTCTTAAGATACACGCAGGGGCACCTTGTTCTTGTAGAATGAGAAGAAAGCCTGTAGGTAAACAGAACCCGAGACCTAAAGTAAAAGGGGCACCCCAGAGGAGGGGACGCCACGGTAGGGGCAGCCCACCTGGAACAGGACTTGCCAGGTGAGGATGCCAGGTGAGGACTTGCTCAGGATGCGGGACACTGACCCCTAAAGGGGGGAAAGGTGTGCTGCTCTGGAGGCATCATGGGGTGGGGTGGAGAGTGGGGTACTGGGGGCAGATTTAAAGTTAAATGGGCCCCATCAGCTTGTGCCCCTCCTGAGGGAACCCACCCTGGGTCTGCGAGGCGTGGAGGGGCCTCGCCAGGTCTCTGCTTAGTGCCTGGGCTGTGGCGGCCGAGAGGCCACAGGCAGGGTGAGGTTCAGGCTCACAGCGAACCACACGTCCAGACCGCGGGGGCGGCAGCGGCTTCTGTGGTTTTGGGCAGTTGGGAAAACGTGACAGTTCATTTCTCTGCAGCAGCTCCAATGAGGAGCTGGGAGAAGTAACTGAAAAGGTCGAACATGCCCTTCACCTGCTCCGCTGGTAAACCGGCGGGAGGCTGAGCCCCCAGGCTTCCCAAGGGAGCAGAGCCCGGGTCAGCGAGGGCATGGCAGCCCCCCTGCCCCAGCTCCTGGGCATCTGGCTTCGCTTCCTGCACAGAGTGGGCCAGTGTCCCTGGCATCCCTGGGCGAGGCCCTGTAGAGAGGCTGGAGGGGGCTGCAGCCCAGAGAGCGGGCTCTGGACTCCGAGCCACCAGTTCAAACGCAGACTGGCTGCCATGCCGTCCCAAGGCTGGCGCCCTCGAGGCCGAAACCAACAAGATCACAAAAGCAGGCAGGGCTTCCTCCCCTGGGCTGCGGCTGTCCACCAGCCCAAGGTGCCCCCGCACTCAGAGAACCGACTGCCGCTCACCGAACCCTAATGCAGGTAGGAAGTGCAGCATCTTGTGCCTCCGGGGATCCCCGCCAGCGGCCCAGGTCAGGGGCAGACCCTGAAGGTCAAGCATCAGCGACTGCTTCCAGCATGAACCGGGGTCTCCATTTCCGAAAGGAAGTCGTCAGCCACTGTGGTCCAAACACAGTGTCACTGAAACTACCCACCCAGCTCCCGACTCCAGTTCGGTCCACCAGCGCCCTTCTGACTTCAGGTCGGGTTCCCATGTCCTGTGCGGCGGGAGAGAGCGCGCCCCCAGAAAGGGTGCCGCTGACCATTTCCCTGAGCAGGCCCGTGTTCCATCCATAAGCCAGCTTTCCAGTTACTGCACACACGTGTGTGCACACATGCACATGCACCGCCTCTCACTATTCACCGTCCAGGTGCGGGTGGGCCCGATCCCAGTGGCCGCTCTGGGGCTCCAGACCCCAAGGTGGAAGCTTCCCCACGCAGCCCAGTCTCCTTGACCTCCTCCTCCTCCCGTGCCTCCCCTTCCCAGCCCGCCCGGCCCATCAGAACCAGTTCTGAGCCGGGAGCGTCCTGGTGCCCTTGGACAGCAGGGCTCCTGCTCTGAGGTGCACAGGAGCAGCCCTGGGTCCTGCGAGCCCTCGGCGGAAATGCAGGAAACCTGAGGGAATCCACACATACCAGCCCATAACGAGGCCACGCAACCTAACCAAAGCATCGGCCGCCTCGTTAAACCGGGGAGCTGAATGCGGTTTCCATTGCACGGTCACTTCTAAGGGCCCTTCATTAATGAACTTGGGGAAATTAATTTGTTGTTCCTCAGCCGGTGTCATGTGTTTAGTTCACCAGATCTTCACGAAGTTGGGGACACTGAGAGGCATCCTTGTTGGATACCAAGGAGTGGCCACCCCTCCCCACTTACAAATGAAGAACCTAGGGGGACCCAAAAAGGTCCTTGCCCTCAAGCCCCAGACTCCCCTGGAACTCAGAACGTTCTGTAGCCCTCACAGCCTGCAGCTGCCACACTCATGGGGGAGTGTCTCTCTCACGTCTGTTTGCTTTTTTCCTCTGAATTCGCTCAAATCTCAGTGCACAGTAGGTCTGGCCCTCGAAGTCGGTGTCATGCATTCGTACGGAGGTGTCATCAGCCCACCTGTTCGTCTGGGGAGGGACAGGAAGGACGAGGTTCAGTCTTTTTTTTAAGTGGGGAAGAAGGGTGTAAAAATCACACCAGCAGTTTCTCCGTATCATGTAATCCCCACAGCAATCTCAGGAGGAAAGCGCACTTTCCCCATTTTACAGGTAAGAAAAGTAGTATTTGGAGAGGTTAAAGAACTTTCCGAGGGAACATCATGTCTGGAAGTAAAATGCAGCCATGTCTAACGTTTACACCCAGGCTCGTTCCACGGCCTCACTGGGTTCAGCACCAGGGACAGAGGCGGCCCCTGGAGGCTCCTCGGAGGAGAGGGGAGGAGGGGGTGCTGAGCTCCAGGGAAGAGCTCTCGCTGCGGAAGGGCCTGAGCCCGCAGGCAGGGGCCAGGGCCATGGAAGGGGGCCTCATCTTCATCTCTCCACGCCAGAACCTCTTTCTCTCTCTCTGCCATCCCCTTAAGCTGGAACCAGCACTGTCGTCTGTAAGATGCCATCCTTAGGCTGCCCCCCCAGAGTTTCTGGGAAGCACAGACGAAGCTGTGGATGATGGAAAAGTCACCTGAAATTCGTAAACATTCACCATCAAGGAAGCAGCAGATCAGCCCCCAGTCCCGGCGGCTTTGCACAGTAGACGTTTGGGTCTGGCTTGCGTGAAGCCCGGGCAGGGGTTGCTGCCTGTCGTGAAGCTCGCCTCCGAGAGCGATCCAGGGTCCAAGGGCCTTCCCACCAGCTCCTCGGGTCCCTGGGTGAGTCTGCATCCAGCGAGGAGGTTCTGTGAGCCGAGTCTGGAAGCGGCGCGCCTCACTCCTGCTCACGGCGGGCTGGTTAGAACCCAGTGAAGTGGCGGTGAAGGGTGCGATGGCGTCGGGACGCACCGTGTCCGGTGTCAGAAACACCCACCCATAAGAAGACGGATGCGGGGTGTCTTGAAGGGGCCCCCAGAGCTCCACTGTCTGCTCTGGCCGCTCCCGAAATGCCCCCTCTCCCTTCCTACCTTGTCCTCTTGCCTCTGCCGTCCCCACCTGCTCGCAACAGCCCTCCCTGTCCTCCCCTGGCTGCTCAGTGGTGCTCCCAACACGTCCGAACACCGCCGACCCCCTCCCCTGCCCTCGAGGGGCAGCTGTGGTGGTGGACACGGGACCGTGGCCTCTGAGCCTGGCTCCTGCCCCTGCCTCGGCCCCTGTCCCAGAACTGTCGCTCCCTGGCCCCACCTCCGGCCAGCGGCCACGTGGCAGTGTAGGCCAAGGCCCCACTGTGTGCTGACATTCAGGCGGTCCTTAAGGTCACGCTTTGTGACGTGCCACCAGGAGCGAGCGCACGCTGCATCCGTCCTATCAGAGCTAGTTCCTGTCTGCATCTGTCATCGCTGATTGCATTTGAATGGGTTTAGCCCCTATTTTAAATAAAAGATTTATGCCTTAGCTGTCAGAGCCTGCCTTTATTTGAAAACCTAATCTGGTTTCTAGGAGTCTGGATTAACTTATTAGATTTCGGTGTCCCTCGTGTGTCTCCTAGGGAGAAGGAGGTGTTCTCCTCTCCGCCCTGCACACGCCACGCAGAGAAAGCCAGGAGCCGGTGGCTTCACTGTCCAGCGAGCCAAGGCAGGACAGAAGCCACCGTCTGGGACAGCTTTTATTGGTGACCTTGTGTCCAGGCGTGTTCTTCTGGGTGCCCAGGTCTCTAGGCCAGCTGCCAGGCCATGAGCCCTGGGGGCCCCACACGCTCCCTCTGCCAAACTCGCCCTTTCTCAGGACTTTGGTGGAGGCTCCAGAAACACCTCCCATGCCCTGCGGGAGACGGCCTTGCGCCCCTGGGCCGTGCCAGAGACCCGAGCTTCCTCTGCATCTGCTTGGCACGGCCCAGCTCTCCCCGGGCGCTCGCCTACTCGTTGGACCGCTAGCCGGGAGGCCTGGGTTTGAGTCCCAGCCGTGTGTCCCTGGGCAACTCACCTAACCTCTCCGACCCTCCACCTCCTCACGGGAAAGGCGGTGGTCCTGTTAATGCCCATTTCAGACAGCTGTGCCGCCAACTGAGAAATCGGGGGGTGGGGGTGGGGGTGGGGGTGGGGGCTCTGAGAGCTGCTGTCTGCGAGCCTGCCCCTGCCCCCTTTGGGGTGAGGAAGTAACTGCTCGCAGGGAGAAGGGGCCTGCTCAGGGTCTCAGTGAAGGGGGCGTCGAAATTGGCAGAGACCCAGGGGTCCTGACCCACACCCAGGGCCGCAGGCTCTGCCTTCGGCCCCCACTCCCACCCCTGTCTCTCCCTCTCTCCCCCCACTTCCCCTTTGTCTGTCCCTCACTCTGCAGCAGACTGAACTGTGCCCCTAAAAGTCATATGTTGAGCCCTGACCCCCAGTGTGGCTTGTATTTGGGGACTTAGTCTGTACGGGGTGATGGTGGTTGGATGACATCATGAAGGTGAGGCCCTGGTCCAACAGACGGGACCAGAGACCTCTCTCTCTCTCTCTCTCTCTCACCCCCGGCTTCACCCCCCACCTGCATGCACCAAGGAAAGGCCATGGGGCACACAGTGAGACAGCAGCCACCTGCAAGAGGAGACCTCGGGATGAAACCTACCTGGTTGCACCTTGACCTTGGGCTTCCAGCCTCCAGAACTGGAAGAAGTACATTTAAGTTATTCTAGCCACGCAATCTGTAGTATTTTGTGTGGCAGCCCATACAGACTAATCTGCTTCCTCTGTCTGTCCCTCTGTCTGTCTCTGTCTTGGTCTCTCCAGATCCTCCCTCCTGAGCAAGCCCTGACTTTCCCTTGGCATTGCCGCCATCTGCTGGTCTGTCTCGGGATAACAGGCAAAACCCAGACCTGGGGAAGCTCCACCCCCTCCTCCTCCCCACTGGAGCGGGTCGGCCCCTCTTCAGCCAGCACTGCCCCCACTCACACCCACACCCCCCACACACACACTCCCCAGCCGAGGAGGAGCAGCTCTCAGCACCCCTTCATTTGCCCTCAAACTCCTTAAAATCAGGGCCACAGACAACCTGATTATCAACCCGCATTCCTGCCAACTCCCTCATAGCCCAGCCCTCTTAAACCTTACGCCCAAGATGCTTGCTGCCTGCTTCACTCTTTGCCAGCCATGAATTCCTTCCATCACGCACCCCGCCCCCCCCCCCCCCCCCCCGTCTTAAAGGGGGTGGAGCGGGGCCTGAGGGCTGTTAGGGGTTAACGGGTGCACCAGGCCACCTGGAACACTACAGGTGCACGAGGAGCTCAGAAGCCCCCGGCTCTCAGCTAAGGACTCAGTTATGGCCCCAAGATGCTTCCAGGCAGCTGTCTGCACGGCCCCCTGGAGTGGGCTGGGCCTCGTGTGGGGTCTCGGCCCACATGTGGGGGCCTCCGTGGGTTCAGAGACCCTGGGGCTCTTGGCAACGCCCCCCCCCGCCCCCTGTGCAGAGGGCCTTCACATCTGGCTCTTCCCCAAGCAGTGGCCTCTCCCCGATCCCCTCGCAGAGAGAGCTCCAGGCAGATGGGGTAGGTGAACTGGGGCCCAGCTCCTTCTCTCTCTCTCTGGCTACGGCAATGGCCGTAACCCTTCCCCCAGCATCTACCCCTTCTCCTTCCTCAGCAACAGAACCCAAGTTGTGCAGCTGCGCACAGGCTGCCTAGAATAAAGCCTTCATTTCCGGGCTTCCCCTGCTGGCTGGGGAGCCCGCAGACCTTGGGTCTGGCCCCAAACCTGGAAGGTGGAGCCTCGTGTGCAGCCTTATAGAGGCTGGTACCCCCTTCCTTCTCCTTCCCTCCTTCTCGTTGGCTGGAAAGGTGGGTGCAATGGCTGGAGTCTGTGCTGCCGTGGTGGTGCGTGGAGGAGCCCGGGGCAGGGGCCGCTGGGTCCTGGCCATGGGCAGGCCTGAGCAGGCCTGGACCACTCTCCTGCATACGTGGGTGAGGGGTTCTGTTCCCAGGAGGACACAGGGCACAACCCCAGGAGCAGACCTGGCCCCTTCCCCACAGAACAAAGACTCGCTCACTCTCTCTCTCTCTCCCCCTCTCTCTCCCTCTCTCTCTCTCAGTGGCCCTTTCCTCAGCCCTATTGTTATTTCTGGAACATTTCTTGATGAGTCCTGGGTGCAGGGTCTGTTTCTGGGAACCCAACCTCCCCACTTGCACTCCTACAGGTCAGATGATGTCTGGCCAGGCTGACCCACCACTGGTCCCGAGGCGAGTGAGGTCTCCCACCTCACACTCCTAATACGTGGTCACCCCTGGGCCGCGGGCACCCCAGCCACCCGTCCCAGGACTTCTGTCATGGCCATCTCCTCTCCACAGAGTCGCCTACTGGCGTCTCTTGTCCACCCCTCAGGTCTCGGCTCCAGCAGCAGCACCCTGCCAGCAGGATCCCCGGCTGCCAGGGGCTGGGACTCTCCAAGCACCACCCCCCACCCCAGGGCTGCTGAGTCCAGGAGTGCGGTCAGCAGCGAGAGGCAGCTCAGCCCGCAGACAGGCCTGGACGAAAGCAAGGGGAGGATCCTGGATCCTGAGGTCCAGAGGTGAGGTGGGGCGGGCAGAGAAAGCCCCCGGAGAGAAGGAGCAGCGTCAGCCAGGGCCCAGGGTTGGGGGACGGGGCTGAGAGATAGAACCCGGGAGGCACACCAGAGCAGTTCTCAGGGAGTCGGCGCCTTCCCTGCTGGGTGGCTGGGCACCTGGGGCCAATGATAAAGGCATCAGAGCCACAGCTGCACGCAGCCATGTGGGGGCCCTTGATGGGCGGGCCCAGGAGCACAATGGAGGCGGTGAAGGCAGCTCAGGGGCCCCCGGAGCCACACTGTTGAAGAGACTCGGCCTATCTTCAGTGCCGCCCCAGCCCTCCCTGCCTCAAGGCTCTCAAAGGCCCCTTCTTCCCAGGGGGGGGTGGGGGTGCCTGGTGAACTGGAGCCAAAGTCACTCTTCGCCTTCGCTCCTCGCTCCTTCCCCGTGAGGAAGGAGCCCTCGGCTCTGCAGGCAGGTGGTGCCAGCTGGCGTCTCTCACTGGCTCGCTGTGTGGGAAAGCCTCTCGGGGGCTCTTCCTGCCCACGACCCAGAGCGCGGTGTGGTCGTTGGTCCCAGTCCGTTACTCCTCCAGGTAGGGAAACTGAGGCAGACAGGTTGCA
Organism: Anoura caudifer; assembly: GCA_004027475.1. Taxonomy (NCBI): domain Eukaryota; kingdom Metazoa; phylum Chordata; class Mammalia; order Chiroptera; family Phyllostomidae; genus Anoura; species Anoura caudifer. The sequence goes on along the minus strand of PVKU01001702.1, from coordinate 148,744 downwards.
AATCCTGTCCACCGTCACACGGGCAGTAAGTGGCAGGGCCGTGACTTACGGCCACACCTCACCATGGCGCGCACCGCCCCGAAATGAAGAGGGGCGTGTCATCCCAGGGCCCTGCTGTCCCTGCGGCCCCGCCCCACCCCCCATCAGCAGTGCCCACATCCCGACCGCCCCACCCAGCCCCGTCTCTTGCCCTGACATCCTCACCTTTCCCCTCTGCCTGTGCCCCTTTTCTCTCTGCCACCTGCAAATGTCAGACGGGGGACACAGGAGAAGGCATCGGGGACCCCGCCCTGCAAACTGCTCGGGCAGCTGCGCTGGGCACCCAGCCTCTGGCTGGCACGGGCCGCCGGCAGGCAGATGTTCGGAGCTTCCAAGCTGACTCCAGCGAAAAGTCCCCGTGCATTGCCATGGCCACCATGCTGTGACTAGTTAATCACAGAGTGCACGGAGCTTTTAATTAACCACCAGCCCTGCTCCGGCGGCTGTTCCACAGCCACGTGCGACCATGGCTCCCCCATCAGGCTGACGGAACACTCGGATCGCGAATGAGACTCGGGCCGGGGCATCTGATGCTGCAAGAGTAGAACCGTGGCCACTGCAGCCCAAGGGACCACCAGCCCAGGAAGGAGAGCAGGCAGCCCCCCATCTGGGTGCCATCAGGCCGGCGAGGGCGAGAAGGAACCTGCTGCAGGTCTGCGACCGCACGTGGCCACGATGCTATTTGTGCACCGGAACTGTCTCAGCTCACACTAGTGTGAGGAGCAAAGAGACCTCTAAGTGCCCCGGGCGCCGAGGGCATGAGACTTCAGGCGTGGCTGGGCCCAGGGGTGCAGCGGCGTCACCCACATGGATGGGGCAGAGCCGGCGCAGGGGCAGCGCTTGCACCGGACAAACTGTTTGTGACGAGGAGCTCACGGGGCACTGGTGGGACAGCGAGGTGGCCTCCCCTCCCACTGGAGTCCCCGGCTCCTCTCTGGCTCAGTGATGCCCTCCCACCCCCAGGCGACCCGGGCCTGACTCCCCCATACAGCCTGAGCCCCTTTCTCGCAAACCATCTGGCCGGTATCTGTGCCGTCCAGTGGGACACGGTCCGCAGCCTCAGCTCTACCCGCCATTGGGGCTGGGCTGTTCCTTGTTGGGGTGGGGGTGGGGGCTGTCCTGGGCACCATAGCCGGGGGGGAGGGGTTAGCAGCCCCCCTGTGCCCACCCACTAAAGGCCAGGGCCATGCTGTGCCCCAGCTGGGCCAGGCAGGGAGTGGGCAGGAGTGAGCCCGAGCTGTCCTTCGGGCAGCAGGACAAGCCCCCCAAGAGCCCAAGCCAAACACCAACGCTCCTCTCTGCTTATTCTTGCCTCCTGACTGCAGCCGCCACAGCCTCCCCGGGGCGATCGCCTTGTGCGGTCAGCGTGTCCCCACACCCCTCCCACCCTCGGTCCCCAGGGACCCAGGTGTCCATGATCGGTACTCATGGCTACCATTTATTAAGCACCTAGCATGTACCTGGTGCAGCCCCAAGAACTTTATCCAAACACCTCATTGAATGCTCACAGTCTTGTGGAGTAAAAACTATTCTTGGCCCTATTTTTCGGAGGAGGAAACTTAGAACAGAGGGCGAGCAAACTGCCCGAGGACACGCAGCTGGCGCGCGGTGGACTCCCACGGCCCGAGTTTCCACACCTTTGCAGAGCCCTTGGTTGTGTCATGAGGCTCCACCCAACACGCCCGCCTACGAAGCCCAGCCCATACGAGTGCTGTTTGTAGACAAGGAGGTGAGGTTCCAGGAGAGTCAGCCTCCCTGTGCTCACGTGACCAGGAGGCCACGGGGAAAGGAGCAGATGGAGGCAACGCCCTGCCCCTCAGCCCTAGGCTCTGCCCCTGGTCCGGGGATCGCCAACTCACAGGTCTTCGGGGACAAGCAGGTGACACAGATGGGTGCGGGGGGGCAGGGGGTGGCCGTGGCAGCAGATCACGCGCACCCCTCACCTCGGGGGGCCGAGCCCATTCAGACCAGGTCGTTTCTGTGTTACAACAGCAACCTGAGCTCTGAGCTCCTTTTGAAATGAAGTGTCCTCATTTCCAAGACACTCTTCAGGCTGAATAAAACTCGTCTGCGGGCCACACATCACTGGCCCCGGCTCGCAGCCTCTGAGTCCTTTTCCCCGCCAGGTTGAAATGCAAGGCAGAGGGGACCCAAGGTCGAGGGGCCGCAGCCAGGGATGTAGAGCCAGGGGGAGGGTGGTACCGAGTCCAGGGCTCCCTGCCGGCTGCTCCTGGGGTTTGGCACCCCCTCACGGCCCTTCAGCCCCAAGCCCTGTGCCCCAGGAAGGCAGCCAGAGGCCCTGCAAAGGAAGGACCGCACGGGACGACGGAGTCCAGAGGCGCTGCGCGTGGGAATCGCGGCCGCGCGCTCCGCACATCCTTCCCGAGGCCTAATTGAGACGTCCTCGCGGAGCGTCCTGGAAAACTAGGGCAACGCCGCACCGAGAGTCGGCAGCACCGGCCTCGGACGCCCCGCCGAGACTGGGGACCGCGGCTGTTGGGCGGAACGCGGACCGGCCGCAGGGAAGCAGCTCTCGCTAATAAGATCATATATATTTTAAATGGCCCTTGAGAATTACAGTGATACTGAGCATTAAAACGCCAGAAAGGAGGACAAGGTAGAAGAGACGGGTAGCCCATCTCCGTGGGGACCACGCGGCACCGAGTGGAAAGTCCCCTGTGGATTTCGCCTGAGGCGTCCCGCCGGGATAGAGGCACCGGGAAACCTCTATCGATACTCGGGGCTCTCGACCTCTGAGGGGCGGCTGCGGCCTGAGCCCCGCCCTCAGGCTCTCCCCTCTCTCGGAGCCCCACAGGGCTCTCGTGGCTGTGGTTCGGGGACCTGGGGTCCCGACCCGGCTGCACTGGCTCCCAGCTGAGTGGGCTTGGGCCGGTTCCCACCTCTCTCTCTCTGCCTCAACTTTGCTTCTGTCCTTTGGCCTGAGGGCCCTCCTGGCTGCGTGAGGACCCACCGAGTCACGGGCTGCCCGTGGGCACGCCTGGGCAGGGCCACCTGGGCTGGGCCACCTGGGCTTCGCCCAATCAGCGTTGCCTTTTAAATCTGTCTCCAACTAATTTCACGTGAACTCCAGGTTTTCTGGCTTCTGTTTAAAAAGGCAGGAACCAGCCACACAGCTGGGCGCGTGGCTTTAACCGGCTGAAGCTGCGCACCGACGCCAGCTCCCTCCAAGCTGCACGCCCCGCTGCCTGCACGCAGCCGCCTCCCACTTGAACTTGAGACCCCTGATTCGATGCAGCAGCTAGGAAACGTCTCTGGGAGAGGCCTCATCATGATTAATGGAATCTCTGGGTCCCCCCCTATTTTGCATTGACCTTGGGCAGGTCTCTGGTCTTCTCCCCGTCCGTGGAAGGAGCAGGCACTCGGCCCTCCGGGGACACTCCCAGCCCTGACACTTGGACGCCGCAGTGGCTACGTGGTCAGACAGGCTGCTGACCGCCTCGGCCCTGCCACAGTGTCTGCGGGGGGGGGAGGGGGCTGTTCATAGCAACACGCCTCACGGCCGACCCTCCGTGTGAAACTGTGCCGGGCAGGAGGCAGCTGGGTGATGTGCAAAGTGCTGAGTGATGACCCAGAAGCCTGTTATCAGCGAGTCTCCTTTCACAAAGTGGAACGAAGACATTTTCATACACGCGAATTCACTGCTAAAATCCTGCAAATATATTGTAAAATGAATAAACCCTGATACAAAAAACTCTGTGTAAATGATTCCAGGTACGTAAAGCTCAAATGACAAAAACCTGCCCGGTCGGAGGCAGGATGGAGTTCACCTGTGGGGCAGGTGGGGGCCGGCCGAGGCCCCGAGGGGAGCCCTGGCGTCTTCATTTGTGATTCCCGCACGTTTCTGTACATAAAAGTTTCTGTTCGATAAAGGTTTTTAAAAGCCTGGCCGTGTCACCCCCTCCTCTCTGTCTGAACCCCTCTGTTCTCCTATCTGCGTGCCCCTCCTTCCCCGTGGGAGCCACACGTGAGCTCCAAGGGCCTGCCTGGCGGCCTCCGCCCACCTCCCACCAGCCACCCTGGCCTTCCGTCGCTCCTCACTGTGCAGACGTCCATCCCGCCGCGGGGCCTTGGCACGTGCACGTCCTTTGGCCGGGAGCCCTTTGTGGCCTACTCACTCTTCCGCTCCAGGCGCGGGTGTGGCCTGCCCCCTGCCCTGGGCCGTCCAGTCCTCAGCCGGAGGCTCGCAGGGAGTCACACCGCTTCCCTTCAGCACAGGCAGCTTCCTTGGTCATTGTGCGGTCACAGAGTCACTGCTGGGCTGCTGGGAGTGACCTCACAGTCATCCTCTGGGCCTCCCCCGCCGGAAAGCCAGTACCCCAGCCGCCGGCCTAACTGCCCTCTCTGCTCCCTTCTGGAGGCCGAGCCCTCCCACCGAGTCCCCAGGCCACAGTCCCTTAGTGACAGAGGGGCCGATACAGGGAGAGCATGCCACCTTCTGACCCAAGGCCCCCTGCCAGTCCCATGATGTCAGAGAAAGTGGAGGACCCGAAGGACGCGATGCCCACGGAGAGGAAGTCCATGTGGCGGACGGCGGAGGAGAGACGCATGTCCGACCTCACGCGGGTGGTCGAGTGGCTGGAGCGGCGGCAGGGCAAGAAGGCCCAGCCCGTCCAGGTGCGTGCTGCCCACAGGACGGACACCTCCGGGGCGGCTTTGGGCGAGGCTGTCGCCACGGGGGAGGGGCCGAACACGGCTCTGGAAGGAAAAAGGCAGGAAGAGGTTTTGTTGCTTTTGTGTTTTAGAAGCTGAATTTATTGATTTGAGAGAGAAAGGGAGGGAGACAGAGGGAAAGAGAAACATCAGTTTGTTGGTCCACTTACTGAGGCACCATCGGATGAAGCTTGCATGAGCCCTGACCAGGAATCGAACCTGCAGCTGCGGTGTGTCAGGGTGGTGCTCTACCCAGCTGAGGTGCCCGGCTGAGGCTAAAGGCAGGAGGGCTTGTAAGCGTGGGGTGAACTAGCAGAAAGGACTGGAGGGTGTCAGGGGGCCGTCCCCGAGATGGGGCAGCCACATTTCCTCGTCACCAACGCAGTTGGGCTCTGCACGCCCCCAGAGGGGGAGATGGGGGTGCTGTCTTTCCTGGTGAATGCGTTTCAAAGGCATGGCCCCAAGTCCTTGAGAAAAGCACTCCTGGGTTGTAAGAACGGACAGGTCCGAGTTTTCTAAAGGAGATGCCAGGGAAGGGGAAGGTCGGGGGCCCAGGGTAAGGAAGAAACAGGAAACTTGAGGCCTCCGCTGTCCGTGCTTGCAGAGGTCTGAGGGGCGGCAGCTTCTGGGGTCCCTTCCTCTGACCCCAGACACTCGTGTCCTCATGACGGCTCCAGGGTCGAGGGGCATCCACCGTCCCCGCTGCACCTCCCACTCACATGCCTCTGCCGGCCTACGCTGCCCCAGGTCGGGTCAGCCTGTCTCCAGTCAGCTCAGGATGCTGGAGCGGAACCCCACAGACGGGGCAGGGGGCGGGGGCGCATCAGCGAAGGCGTCCTTCCCCACAGCTCTGGAGCCTGGGCAGCTCTGGGCCGAGGCACTGGCAGGTTTGGTGTCTGGTGAGGGCCCACCTCCTGGCTCGTAGACGGCCCTGGCCTGGCCTTGCTGTGTCCTCCCGCGGCAGAGGCGGCAGGAAGCTCTGTGGGGCGCTTTTATAAGGACGCTGACCCCATCCGGGGGGCCCCACCCTTACAACTTGATGGCCCCAAAGGTCCCACCGCCTGATACCATCCTGGTGGGAGTTAGGCCCTCAACACAGGCCTGTCGGGGACACCCACACCGCTCAGTCTACGGCACTGTTCTTCCCTCGGGGGGGCCCCCCAGGCCGTAACCTATGGAAAATCAAGTCACGTCCTAGGAAAGCAGTTTCCTCCACAGCGGATTCCGCCGACCTTGGCTGCCCAGTCCCCAGAGCGGCACGGGCGGAAAACCGTGGCACTGAGGACCACGCTGGCTTCCGGCGTTTCCTGGGCGCCAGGCTCTGGGCTTGGTGCCATCTCGACAGCTGCCCCCAGCGAGGCTCGGGGTCCGCGCTGGCCCTGTTCCCCCGCTGCAGGAGGGGGCGCTGTGGGGAAGAGGAGTTGTTTGCTTGAGCTCAGAGTTAATTAAGGGGCTGGCCCAGACGCAGACTCAGGTGGATCCAGTTTCCATGCTCAGGGCTTTGTCGCGGGCCAGCTCCCCCGCCCCCACCAAGCCCTGCAGTGCTCTCTCGCTCCATGCTCCCCGCCTTTCAGGAGGCTCCTGCTCTGGTCACATGCTTCTTGTCATTTCCAGTCGGGCGCTGGCCAGCCAGTTCCCCCAGAGGGTGAATCTGACCCCCAAGTGCTCCCGGCTCACTGACACCGCCCCCACACCGTTGCTGGGGCTGCGGAGGCTGGACTGCTGGGCGCTCAGAACTCCGATCACCGCCAGGCATGGAAGTTGTGCTCACCTCTGTGACGAATGTGTTCGCTCCCATTTCTTCCCACGAAGATGATGTTCTAATAATGTTTGCACAGCTGTACCTGATATGTGGCCTTTATCATAAATAAGTTTGGACCCAGGGACGGAACAAATTTAAATGGAAAAGACAATTAAATCTTCAAGGATCATTACCCTTCCCAGGAGCTTTCGGATTTTGAAAGAAGCAACAGAGAAAGAAGGTGATGCTTCTGTGACAGGCAGGGGACCCTTCAGTGAGGCCGTCGTAGCCGTGCGGTCTGTGGCCCGCCATCCCTTGTCCTGGAGGTCCAGGCCTGGCCCCATTTGAGCATGGCCGCAGTGCCCCCCAGAGGGCTGTGGCGCCAGGATCCAGCCGACATCACGGAGGACCCCAGAGGTTCCATGTCTTGGCCACAGGGACCGATGACTCAGGCTGTGACAGGAGCACATCGATTCCACCGAGCTCTCCCCAAAACGGGGGTGGGGGGCTGCTCCCGGGACTCCTGGGGAGAGACCGACCTCTGGAGATGCTGGCTGGGGCTCCTACTCTCAACCTAAAATGTGCACCCCTCTCCGCAGTAAGCAAGCGAAGACGCAGCGGTGGCCTCAAGGACACCCTCAGACAGCTGCCTCCCCACGCCTGGCCGGCTCATCACGACACCCCCGCCCCTGCCAGCGTCACTCGTGAGCGTGGAGGCTCAGCACGCCAGCACTCAGCTATCCCCGATTCCTCATGATGACCCTGTGGGGGGGACCCTGCTACCGACCCATCTCAGAGAAGGGGACCGAGCCACAGAGAGAAGTCACGAGCCCAAGGCTGCCCTGGCACTAGCTGGAGACAGGATTCCAAGCCAGGCCGCCAGTGGCACATCCTCCCAGGGGACCCAGTTGGTGTGGCTTTCCTGTGATGCTCACACCCCACCCACCCCTCGTGGGTGGGCTCGGATGCCCCTCAGTGGGCCACTCCTCGCTGGACCCCATGCTCCTCACATAGCTGTCCTCCCTGCCTGCCCTGTGGGCGTGGAGGGCTGGGCATGTGCACAAGGAAGCCCACTTGGGGACATGGGTGGCGGGCTCAGCCCCTGGTGGCCGCAGGGAGCACCCGGACATGAGACAGTGGGGCGGTTTGCTGTGGCAGCCCCAGGAAGACAGGATGGGTGGGGTGGGACAAGGGCAGGAGGGGCTTTTGGGGACAGGGAGAGAGCCCTGCAGGATTTGCAGGCAAGGTGACCACCCTGCAGCCCTAGCCTAGAGGCAGGGAGGTCCCAGCTAGAAAGACCACCTGGGCACTGGAAGGGATTTGTCCTGGGCCAGGGAGTGGGGCCCTTCCATGGAGGGTGACGGAGCTGGTGGTGGGTCCTGAAGTGAAGAGGGACAGCCAGAGTAGGGGTGGTGGGACACAGACACCAGGTGTGCCTGGAGGCAGAGGGACAGGGAGGCGACAGGAGGGCCAGATGGGGGCCAAAGCTCTGGGCGGGTGGGAGGGGACACGGTTCTTTTCTCTCCACCCTTTCAGAAACACACCGTGGTGGTGCCACCCCACAAAGCCAAAGTGAAGGAGGGACAGAGAGCCAAACTCATCCAGAAGCAGGAGAAACAGAACCGCCAGGTGTCCTTCTCCGAGAAGGTAACGCAGACACAGCCCCCCCCTCCCCCCCACACCCACTCCGGGCTCTCTTCTCCCGTACACTGTGCGACTACTTTCCAAAACCATAACAATTTAAGGCTCTAAAATCCCGTCCTGCCTCACATCGACACCAGATGAAACTGCCCTCCCCCACCCACCCAGCTCCCGCCCAGCTACCTGCCCCACCCCGCGGAAGATGAGCACCCCAGTGGCAGAGGGTCCCGTCGCCCCCTCTCCCCATGCCGCCCAGGAATGCCGGTAGAAAGAGGAGACCACCGACCTCAGTGCCCCTGGCTGCGGGGTCCTCGGCCCCACACAGCTTCCCTGGGACACAGAGTCGCAAAAGGCACCAGAGTGCCATCCTCGCCCCCCGACCCCCGCACCTGCCCCACGCCCCAGAACGCGTCTCTCCTTTGGCCCCCTTGCCACCTGTCAGTGAGCCCTTGACACTGCTCCCTCTGGGGGTGGAGGAGGCCACACCTGTTCCCCAGCATGTGACCTCTGCCCCGCTCCCCTCCAAGGAGCCGGAGATGAACAGCAGGAAGGACAGGGACGCTGTCACATACCGAAGACTCTACGGAGTGGAGGCAAAGGGAAAGCGCTTGAGCATAGTCCCCAGCAGCTACGTCAAGGATGGCCCTGGGAAACCTGGTAAGGGAAGTGCATGGGCCCCGGCCGACTCCGCAACGGCCCTGCATGCTCAGCTTCCCCCGAGGGACCGAAAGCTCATGCCCTGCCAGGGCGGCAGCATCCAGCGCAGCCCCACCGCCGTGAGCGTGGGGCTCGGCTCCCCTGTCTCCCGGCTCAGTGACTCCCAAGGGGAGGCGGCTGCCATGTCTACACGTGTTCCTCTGTAATGGATCTTTTTTTTTAACTAGTTTTTTTTTTTTTAATCCTCACCTGAGGATATGTTTATTGATTGAAAACAGAGAGAGAGAAACATTGATCTCTTGCCTCCTGTACGCGCCCCGACCAAGGAGCGAACCCACAGCCTTGTGGTACACGGGGTAACACTCCAACCAGTGGACTCCCAGCCAGAGATATAATGTATCTTTTTTCTTCTGGCTTCTTTGGAGAATTTTTTTGAGCAATTTTAAAAAAAATTTTACTTATTTTTGGAGAGAGGGTAAGGGAAAGAGAGGGAGAGAAACATCAGTGTGTGGTTGCCCCTTGTGCATCCCCAGTTGGGTACCTGGCATGCTCCCTGACTGGGAATCGAACTGGTGACCCTTTAGTTCACAGGCCGGCACTCAGTCCACTGAGCCACACCAGCCAGGGCTCAATGTGATTGGAATGCTCATTGATGTCATTTGCTTATGGTTTCTTGTGTTTGGGGGTTGTTGAGATTCTTGGTTTATAGTTTTCATCAAACTTAGAAAATCTTGGCCATTATTTCTCTAAATATTTCTGTCCTCCACTGTCCCCTCTCTCAGGCACCACAATACACGTGTTCGAAGCCCCACAACTCACTGGGTTTTTTTCCTAGGCTTTTCTATTTGGTTTTCTTTTTGTATACGTTCGGTTGCTGTGTCTTCAAGTTCACTCCTCTTTTCTTTGCAATGTCTATTCTGATGCTAACCCCACCCCATGTGTTTTTCACTCCAGACACGATCGTTTTCATTCTAGAAGTTCAGTGGGCAGCATGGTTAATGGCCCAGGTCTCTTCTTATTACCGTGCCCAAGCCCTGTTGACCGCATGGAGGACGATCGCAGCAGCTGTTTCCGTGTCTGGTCTGCCCGTCCTGTGAGGTCCCCCTCCTGCGCATGCTGGCTAGTCGCAGCGCCGCTTCCTCCTGTCTCCGCGCCCTGGGAGTCCTCGCTGCCTGGGCCCGTCCCAACTGTCTGCTGTCCCCCACTCCGGGAAGCCACAGGCTCTGTCTCGGTTCCCACCCTGTGCCGTACTGGTCGGCTGGGGCTCTCGTGGGACTCACCTCATCTGTTTCGCTTTAGGAAAAACAGAACGGTTGTTTCATGGAACAGGCCCAGTTCTGTAACGGCTCAAGGTGGAGGATCAGCCCCGGCTTCCCCGTCTCGGCGGGAAGCAGGGGTCTCAGCTGGGCCTCTCCGAAACATAACGCTGGCGGCTGCTATGGCAAGTTGCAGCCCCTCTCCAGGTGGCCGCCCCCATTCACGTCCTTGGAGGCGGCCTAGACGCCCCTCCCCAGACACCGCCCGGTGTAAAACTCCCGGACTCTGCCGGGGAAGCCTTACGGGCCCACAGGGAGAACAGCTGACTTACGGAGGAAAAGGGATCAGGGCAGCGCCAGCCTGGAAGCCACACACACCGTCCTCGAGAGGAAGACCTGCCATCCGATGACCCTAACGCTGTCCTCGGGCACACGCATGTCATTGTGTGTGAGCCCGCACATGTAGGAACATGCAGGGACCTTCTCAGCCAGGTTCCCCTTCAACTTCAGAACACGCTGTGGGAGAGCGCTCAGGCACCAAACTGAGGAATTATTGGTTTAAATGAAAACCTAGACACACACTTAAAACCAGTAACGTAGAATGGCTGAAAGCAAACAGGACAGAGGGAAGAAATGCAAACCGATGAAGTGAAGTTCAGGCTAAAAGAAACACACCCAACTAGAAGAGGGATATTCTTCAATCTTAAGGAGAAAACATAACCTTAAAACCTGCACACACCAAGAAACCTAGCAGCTAAATAAACATTGAGAAACACAAGGAGAAGCTGGTAGAGGTGCAGTCGCCGTGGGGACTTCAATGTACCTCTTTCAGAACCAAACGGGTGGCACAGACAATGACAGAAATCCAAGGAGCACATCACGCTGCCATTGACAGGCCCCGACTTTAGCTGTAAGTAGAGAACGCACACTTTTACACGGCCAGAGAATGCGTGCAAATGTCACCTGTATGCTCATCGCAAAGAAAACATCGCCCTTCAGAAAAGCAAAGATTTTAGGGCCGCCCCCAGGGGCCTAAACCAATAATTAAAAATAACATTAAATTAGGAGATGCCCCCACTTAACAGTTGGAAATGAAGAAACGCATTCCTCAAATTCTCTCTATCAAAGGGTATTTTGAGAATAAGCCTGTTTTATACCAAAACCTGCGGGGGGGAAGGCGGGACCTACCATCAGACGAAAATGTGCAGGAAGATCTGATAGTGGTGACTGTTGTGGTCACAACACAAAAGTGACAAAGGAAAAACTAATGCTCTCGTTAACATGATAAGACAGAAGAAATAATCTAGTAGCGAGAGAATTGACACATTAACTACTGGCTGAGATTAATGAAATACAAGATTAAAAGGGGTGGAAAGGATAAATTTGCAAAGCTAGCTTCTGAAGAAAGCACGTGGTGAGTGCCAGGAAGTCATCGCGAGCCTTGCGGAAAAGAAGGCTAAAAGCGCCCGAGGTCTTGGGCGAGGAGGGCGCCTAAGCGAAGACAAATGCAGTAAATGAATCCCAGTGGGACGGCGGACACTACATGCATCTCTGGACAATGCATTTGGAAACCTAGAAGAAACGGACAATCCCCTCTCATGTGACAAATGATCAAAATTGATATGATAAAGAGCAGGAAAAGCCAAACAGGGCGATCTCTGAAGTAAACATTGAGAGACGGCGACACCTGGTCACGGACAGGGGGACAAACGGCGCCACACCAGCTTCTTTCTAACCCGTCAGAGCAAATGGTCCCAGAGCAGCTTCAGCCACCGCAGACCTTATAAAACACGGACATTCTTGCATTAATTCAACAAGCCATCATAATCTTAATATTACACCATTATGCAAAAGTAGGCCAACCTCACCATAATATGGATGAAAAAAATATAAAAACTTCTAGGAGATATACTCAGTGTGTGAAACTATATTAAATATATCAATGCTTGCGATGAATAATACACCACGAACAAGTGGGATTTAATGTGGCAGCTGAGGAGTGGCCGGCTTCCCCTCATCAACATGTCCAATCACAATTTATTACATCAGTACATGAACGGAAAAACCACATGATCATTGATGGTAGAAAATCAATGACAAAATCAAGCAGTTATTACTGATAAAAACCTGTGTAATCGAGGAGTAAAGCTGTTAAATGGTATAAAACGTACACCGAAAGTAGTGGCAAATAACCACGCTAAATGATGAAGAGCTAAAGTCATTTCCACGAAAGTCAGAAACCAAATGAGGCATGCCTGCTCTCTTTATCGACACGTTTTCCTGGAGAGTCTCTCAAATACATCAGGAATAATGCATAGTTTTTGTAAATATTAGAAGATATTTTCATTTCTCCTAATATTGCATAGCTGCGAAACTCAAGAAATTCTAGTCAGAAATTAATAAAAGTTGGTATCCTTGTAGGTGTAGTAGAAAAGTATTTTTTAAAAGCCTAATTTTTTTTTAGTCATACCAGTTAGAAATGGAAATGGGATGAAAATATTCCATTCTCATCAGCAAAAATCTGTAAAATACTTAGAAGTAAATTTAACAAAAAGAAAAATATTAAGGTCTCCAAGCTCTACCCCCAATAGTATCTCATTCGGTACAGATCCCACATTTGGGCAACTTCAGACACTCACCAGTTCATGTGTTTCCACCTTTTGCCTTTGTGCTCACTGTTCCTGCTACGGTGCGCGCCATTAGTCCCACCTGCGCACGCTGCTCCTCCCACGGCGCACGCTGCTCCTCCCACGGCGCACGCTGCTCCTCCCACGGCGCACGCTGCTCCTCCTGTCTGCAATGCTCCTCTCTCCGCCTTTCATCTATGTTTCCTTTAGAAACCCAGCTCAATGTTGTTCTCCTCTGAGATCTTCCTTCAACCCTTCTAGGCTGGAGTTCCCTCTTAGGTGAGCTCCATCTGGGGAGGGAGAGAAGAGAAATTGAGAGAAGGTGATAGAGGAAAGAAGAGAGAGGAAGGGAGCTGGGGAGTCGGGGAGAAGGGAGGGAGGAAAAGACGCAGGTCACACATGCTAAGAAGGAGAAGCTGCCGCAGCCTTGAAAAGACCTCCTGTCTCAGAGCAGGTGTGCTTGGAAGCCCGCGCCGACTTCCGGCCACGCCCCCCTCCCCACCCCTCGCCCCCTGCCTACCCTGCCTGTCACCTCTCTCAGGATCTGACCCCCACCGACCTCTGTCCGATTGCAGACCTGGAGATCAGAGACCCAGCTGTCTCAGATTCCAATCATCGGTCAGGAGCCTTCTCTCGACAAAGCCTTGTGGACACCGTGTTTCAGGACCCTACCTTTGGGGGGCGGAAGTCAACCCTCTTGAGAGACTTGGTTGGCAAGATGCCAGATGCCTCCTACGATCGTAGGCTGAAGAGCATCATCGACAAGGGCACCGAGTCCAGGGCGGAGCTCACGAGGATCCTGAAGCCAGAGGAGGTGCTGAGCTGCCGGTGAGCGGCCCACGGGCGCAGCCGGTGTCCTGGGGCGGGGGGCACACTTCCCTCACAGCCGTCCCTGGTCCAGACCCCTGGGCTGAGCCCAGAGATCAGGAGGATGGGCTCTGTCTTCGAGCCCCCAAGGCGGGGGGCCTCACCTGCCAGCGCACAGTGTCCTGGGAGGACGCAACCTCCGGGAGCTGCCATCTGGACACCTAGGACCATCCTGGCGCTTCCGTTCATTTCGCAGCGGGAGCCCCCAGTGTCCCTCGGAACGGCAGAATGGGCTGCCTGGGGCCTTGTTTGGGCAGGAGACCCCCTGAGAGTATGGTGCTGCGGTGGCCGCTAGCCACAGCCATCCTCCCCAGGGGCCACCCACTTACCGTGGGGGTGTTCCAACTCCCCAAGGGACCCAGACACAGGGCGGGACCACCTAGTGTTCACTGCTCTTACTGAGGGGTCTCCATGCTCGCTCGCTCTCTGCCTGGTCCATCAGACCTGCTGACTCTCAGCCACACCCGGCAACCCTGGGTTTCCTCCCCAAAACCCGGGTGTCCTCCCCAGCCCGGTGTTGTCCATACTGCGGGAAAGTGACTGGCAAGCCTCGGCGACTTCGGCGGAGGCTGGTCCTCCTGGCAGAGTTGAAGCAGTGGCCTGGTCTGTAGGTTGAAGGTGGCCACAGGGCTGACCAGCTGGGAGACAGGCAGGGAGACCCGTGACCTGGTGGGAGATGAACAGGCAGCTTCTCCCAACTCAAGGGGGCTCTCGCCCTGGCTGCTTCTGTGGCCGACGGCCTTGGGTCTGGCTGTGGGATCAGCAGGGCTCCTAACTGGCCTGGCCCACAAGCAGACAGCCAACCTGGGCTCCACGGTGTGGGGGGGAAGATACTGGACAGGCCCCCTCCTCAAGGGACGGGGAGAGTGTTTGCAGAGGAAACATCCAAGATCGGAATGAAAGTGTCTGGAATGGGACCTCAGCCACTCATGAAAGCCCACTCATGAGAGCCCACTCGTGAGAGCCTCCAGCACCAGGTGGCCAGGGGCAGGGGTGCTGCGGCAGGAGCCGGCAGCAAGAGGAGGCCCAGGTGCGGGGCTGGCCGGCGGTCTGGGCCAGTGGTCAGAACAGGGAAGCCCTGGGCAGGTCTTGAAGGAGAGGCGGGGCCGTTCCTAATGGGTGGGACCCCCCCCCCCCCGCCCACGGAACAACCTGCAGCTCGTCCCTGTCACCCACCGCAGAGGGACCGGCCAGCTGGTGGCCCGGTGTGGCGGCCTGTGTCCTTGCCCTGAAGCTGGGAGCACGGTCAAGGCCGATCCGTTCCATTCTTAGGGTCCATCTGTGTGGTAGAGCTCAGGCCTGTTTCAAATCAATGGCCTAATTGTTTTTCACTGTCTGAATAGTTAGAGGAAAATGCTGGCCTGCACATGTGCACCCGCACTGTCCCCACGCCTTCTGAGGGCCAGCCCAGTGGTCCTCCGGTGGCCGTTCGCTTATTGCTTAACCATCCCTCACAGCATGTCCTGTTTCCCTGCTGCCGAGGACCCCACAGTGCACACTTGTATCGCTTTAGCCTTTCTTCCCACTGACCCTTTTCCTTGAGATAAGCTGAGGCCCAAGTGGGGTTACTGAGTCCACGACAGGTGAGCTTCCCAGAGGGAGGGGCAGGCAAGGGCGGGGCTTGGCCTGTAGGTTGCCACGTGGATTTCCGAAGGAGTTTATTACCAATAAAGCTCGCAGCAACTTGGTGGGGGGGGGGTCCCACTTTTTAAAATAAGATCCCTGTCATCCCCAGAAATGTCTCCAGCCAGTCCCTTCGGAGGTCCCCCAGGGCAGAAGCTAAGCTCTTTTCAATCAAGTGTGAAGTCACGGCGATGCACCCCCCAGCTGACCTCTCTGACCTTGTCTCGCGCAGGTACCTGAGGCTGTCCCCGAACAACATCCGGACCCTGGTCAAGCTGTGCAAGGACGCAGGAATGTCGGTGGATATCCACCCTCACATGATCGAAGCGGAGATAGATGCCAAAAAAGTGTTCTCCCAGACCTCCACGGTGGCCCTCTGAGCCACACCCCTGCCCGGGTCCCCAGGCTGCCTGGCCGTCAGACAGCGGTGCTTAGAAAACAAGACGAGGCTGCAGGACCTGATGCTGCTGCGGCGTGGGTCCTGGTCCCCGGGTCGGAGCCGACTGAGCAGGCGCAGGGCTGTCTTCCCCCGAAACACGCCTCGGGAAGGGCCTCTGGGGAGGTGGTCTGAAAGAAGTGAAAGAGGAGGGCCTGGAGTCCCTGGAAGGACGCGGAGGGACAAGGGTCTCAGGGCTGGTTGAGGACACATGCACCCTGGTCTTGCGAGCCGCATGGCGTGGCTCCGTGGGAGCTGGGGAGCCCATCCACACACACAGAGAAAGGTTGCTCAACTCAGAAGGAGCCACGGAGGGCACGGAGCTTGCCGGTTCATGCAGACAAGGCGGGCAGGGCAGGGCAGGGCAGAGGCCGGCGGTCTCACCTCAGTCCCCACTCTGCCGCCTTACATCCCAGAGACCCCAGCAAACCCGCAGGACACACAGTCCCCATCCTGGAGCAGCCGCCAGTCAGGTTCCAAGCCCAGCTGTCCCACTTGCTGGCCGTCACTTCGCCTCTGTGCCTTTGTTCCTTCGCCCGTGAAAGGGGCTGTAACATGCCTGCCTGCTGAGCAGGGGTGAAGGGGAACCGCAGGCTTGCCCGGGAAGCCCAGCACAGACGTGGAGGCCTCAAAGCTCGCTGCAAACGTGAGCTGTTGCCACGGTCCCTGGGGTGGACCAGCCCCCCTTTCCCAGAAGGGTCCTCAGAACTGGGCGTGTCATTGTTGAGTCAAACTACGTTGAAAAGCTGGTGATGACAAACCCATATCCCCTGGTGGTTGACCCCAAAGGCAAGTGGTCCCTGAGCCCCCAGAAGCAAGGGAAGCCCCAGGGGCCAGGGTCGCTGATGAACAGTCACCCCCCCCCCCCCTGCTTTGTAAGTTCCCAGCCCCACCTTGAGGCTCCAAAGTGACCCTCAACCCTTAGAGGTGAGGGCCTCTCTCCACTGAGTCATTGCCTTGGGCGTCCAAGGAAAGCTGTGGAAGCTTCCAGAACTGAAGCTTCCCTGGCCCTGCCCTGACCACCTTCGTGGTACTAGAGGAGCGGGCAGGTCAGAGGCGTGCCCAGAGCCTGGCCCCCACTCGGCGTTCAGCCCCAGCCATGGCAGAATCTCCAGACAGCCCTGCAGAGAGCTGTGCGGTGCCCCAGCTCTCCAGGAAGTGCCTACCCCTCGGGGAGGGCCAAGTCTCCAAAAGGGGGGTGGGAGGCCCTGGCCCTGGCCTGGTGGCGTGGTTGGTTAGGGCATTGTCCCCATAGGCCAAGGTTGCAGGGTGGACCCCTGGTCAGGGCACATCCAAGAAGGAACCAGCGAATGCATGAATAAGTAGAACAGCAAATTGATGTTTCTTTCTCTCTGAAATCTGATGAAATCAGGGACCCTCCTAATGACCTCATCTTAACCTGATTCTATCTGCAAAGACCCCACTTGCAAATATAACCAGGTATCTGGGTTAGAGTTCGATCAACACCTTTGGGGGAACCCAGGTCAACCTGTACCCCAGAGGCCAAAGGGGCGGAGTCCCAGACCCTGCTGATTCGGGACTGAGCTGCTCTGCAACCCACACCCTAACACCTTCCCGGGCCTGGTCCCCCCAGCCGCTGCCCCACTGCCCATCCCTCCATGGCAAGTGCCTGAGCTCAGGCCCCAGGCTGGTGGCCCCGGAGGCAGGCCCAAGGGCATACTGCTCTGAGCCTCAGCCCGGGTCTCCGTGGGAGTGTCTGCCTGGCCCCACTCCCAAGCCTGGTTCCCAGACTCACTCATCCACACGCAGCCCCTTTCCACAAACTAGAGCAATTTTAGCAAAAGGTCTGCCCTGTCCCCAGGGGTCTGCTTGGTGCTTCCAGACCCTTAGAGGGGCAGTTGCTATGGAAAGCCCACCTCTCAGCCCCCAGCGCCTGCACAGCCAGGTGGAAGGTTTCCAGGGGCCAGTGCGGACTGGAAGAGGGAGGGGAGGTGAATGCAGGGCAGAGACCCCCGCCCCCCCGCCCAGCTTCAAGGGACACATGGGCGCCCTGGGGGTCCAGAGAGCTCTCAGGTGCGGACCCCACAGGCCCAAGGAGCCTCTGATTCAGCAGATGGGCCCCAAGGCGCCGGAAGAGGTCTGAGAAAGGCGAGCCCCTCCGGGCCCCAAGCAGCCAGCGCACTGTGCTCCGGTATTTCACTCGCTGGGAAAGGACCTCCTGGAGGGCCAGCGGCCCTGTATTTCCTGAAAGCTTCCCCCAGTGGGGGCCAACCACCCCCTACACACGGGGACCGGCCCTGGTCGTGGTGCCGTGGGGAGATCTTTCAATAAATGGAGCTCACACAGCCGTGCGGGGAAAGTACCGACCCTCCACCTCCCACCCAGTGCAAAAACCAATTCCGGATGGACGCGGTTGCGGCGCCGTTAGAGGAAACAGCCAGCCTCCGTGGGGACCGCGGCTGAGAACGGGGGCACGTGTTCGGGGCTCGCTAAGAGAGTGGGTTATGAGAATTCTCATCACGAAAGAGCTCATGCTGTACACCTGAAACGAATGCGATGTATGTCAGTTATATCTCAAAAATAAATTGTAAAGTTAAGGGGAAAAAAAACAATAGGAGCCTCCAAACAAAGTGAGACAAGTCCGGTTCTCACCCCTTCGTAGTTGCAGTTCCCTCCAGGCGCCACCAGGTGGGGCTCGATCACAGCGGAAGACCTGCAGGCACACAGGCCCCGCCGGTGCTGGTGGAGCCCGCCGACCAGGCAGGGGCACCTGCGCCCCAGCCGGCTGCAGCCTGAGCCCTGGGTGGGCGGCGAAGCCCAGCGCCCCACACAGCCGCTGAGGGCCTCTGGGCACGTCCCTTCTCGAAGTTTCAATTCTTCCTCCAAAATGGGCAAAAAATGCAACTTAAAACGACACGGAGGTCCCACGTTATCCCAAATTAGATTGGAAAACAGTGAGCTGGGGAACGCAGGTGCGGCCCAGACAGGGAAATGAAGGGAGCCCTGCCCGCGGGTACCAGGCTCCCCGAGGCGGTTCCCGGAGAAGTTACCCGCAGACCTCACAGCGACCAGCAATTGCCCTGCTGGGCAGAGAGATCTTTGAGGGTGTCCGGTGTGGACCGGGGAGCTGGGAGCTGGAGGCCGCCCCCGCCCCACACCCCACAAAGGGGGATGGCCATGCGCAGTTGTGCAAAAGATGAAAACCAGGTGGGATGTGATACACTGACCTTCGTACAAACGACACACACATGACAAGGCATACATAGATTGCTTCTGAGGACGGCACTCATGCATTGGGTCAGCTGGAAGGGGATTCGGGAGGGAGGAAATGGGGATGAGAATCCCGGTTCTCCAGAGTCACTGTGAGAAAACCTGAGGGGAATCCCCACAGCCTTCGTGAGCACCCGGCAAACTCTGCTCTCGCCTCTGTGCACCGGCCGTGCACTAGATACAATACTGAGCGGAACAGACCACAAAGAGAAACTCCTGCCGCCCTGGTGCTGACGCTGTAGCAGCTTTGAGCCTTAGTCCATGACGTGGGCGTAGAAGAAATGGCACATTTTCCCAGTCAAATGGTGACAGAGCCGATTTGGTGCTGCTGTGCCCTGGGCTGGTGGGAAATTCCGTGTCCGCCGTGCCGGGACATCGCACAGAGCAGTCCACTGGGGTGTGTGGGAGGCCACGCTGGTCACTGCTGGCTCACAGCAGGTCGAGGCCCACAGAAGCCAAAGGGTCCCCTGAAGATGGGCAGCACCAGGGGTTCGCACTGAGCTGGCTGAAGGGTTTCTGCGATCCTGCCTCCTGAGACACCACACAGCTGGCTCGCTCGGGAAGGGCCCTACTAACCCCCTTGGCCATCCTCAAGCCCCCTCCCCCTCTCCCACTCCCTAAGCACATTGCACAAATTCCCACTGGGTCTAGGCCAGCGGGAGCCGCTCTGCCTAAGGCATCGGCCTCCCCCAGGACGCATTAGGCAGGCTTCGCTGGTCAGAGCAGGGCCAGGCTGCAGGGAAAACAGGCTGGGGGGGGGCGGTGCTGAACCCCCAGAGGGGAGCAGCCATCCAGCCCCAGCTGTGGAAAGAACAAAGGGGCACGCACAGCGCCCTTCGCTCCCCTCCCCATCACGGGAGTCGGGTGCAGGAGGACCTACAGGCTATTACGACGCAGCTGGTGATACCACCGCTGGATCCTGAATAGTCCAGGGCCAGAGTCAAGGCCACACCTGCCTGCAGAGCCCGGGGTCTGGCTCTGCCCACCGCTGGCACCTGTCTCCTGGGCCCACACCGAACACGAGCCCACCAGCTCCAGAATAAGCCAACTCTCAAGTCCAAAATACATTCCCTGCGGCCTTCGCACTGACGGACAGGCTTCGTCCCTGGTCTGCTGAAACTCCGGGGTGAGAGGGGAAGGCCTTGCCGATGCAGGCGCTGGGGCGGAGAGGGGTGCGGCCGGCCCTGCAGCACACCCGGTGCGGGAGCTGCAGGGCCAGGTGTCAGCCCAGGTGTTTTGACAAGGAGGCCTGGGCTCTCTCCTTACATCATCCATCGACTCCGGCATTCCGTCAACGTGCGGCAAATATTTACCGAGCTCTTTCCGCGTGACAAAGACCGCCGAGCACCAGGGATGCTGTGATGAGCGAACGCTGACATGATCCCGCCGCGTGGAGCTTACAGGTTAATTGGGGAAGCAGGCCTTAAATCAGTTTAAAACTACATAATTACCAAGAGTGATGAGCACGCTGTGAAGCAAAGAGTGGGGTGTAGCCCTCGACAACCGTTGGGGGAGGGGTGACCTTCCTCCGAGGAGGCGCTTCTAAGCCCTGCCTGGACGCAGCAGAAAGGACCGTGGGATTCATCGGCTCCATCTGCGCCGCGGCTGCGGGATGGGAGAGGGCAGCGAGCCCGTGTGGCCAGCATTCCCCAGCCCACAGCCTGGCCACGTGTCCCCATTCACGGGAGACCCGTGCCCCTTGCTGGGCCCTCTCTGTGGCCCTGTGGTGCCTGCTGGTACCTACAAAGCAGGACCCGTGCCCCCAGGAGGCCGACAGTCCTTTCGGGAGAGCAGACTGCCTTGACGGTGGAGGGGATGGGTCCAGCGCACACAGAATCAGCGCTGAGGACCCACAGAAGCAGCTCCGTGAGGGTGGGCTTGCCGGGAAGGCTGCTGGGGTCGGAGACGGGGGAGGGGCGTGGTGGGGACGGAGGTCCAGGGAGGGACCCCCGAAGGAGCAGGAAAGTGGAGCGGCTCGTGCTAACCTTGGTTGCTAGACTGGGAGTCCGGATGAAGTTGGGCCTGTGGACCATGGGAAGCCACCGTGACCCTTCCCGGCAGGAGGCCCGGAGCTGGCGGTCTGGAGCTTCAGGGGTTACAGGCGGAAGACACACCCACGCCTCCTGGAAGCCGGACTTTGTGGCCAAGGAGGGAGGCCCAGGGAGCCCGGCAGCCGACGACGACGCTCCTCCAGACAGGCTTTCAGAGCCTCTTTAAAGGGCCTGCCATCCTATTAGCTCCCCAAACAGCACGTGGTCCCGGATCAAGCCTTCAGGTGGGAACACAATGGCCACAAAGTGCTTTTGTGTCTTGGTTTCCTGGTCTCCCCGTCCCCGCTCCTTCCAACATCTCGCCTCCATTATCGGCCAGACAAAGCCCATCCCGAGACGGCCACGTCTGCGCCCCCAGCTGACGTCTGTCCCCTCTCACCTGCGCGTCTACCCCGCCCGCGCCTCCACGAAGTCTTTCATCCCATCGACACGGCCCAGATCCAAAGCAAGGAGGTTCGCGTCCTCAAAGAAGCCTTGATCTGAATGCCTTCCCCCCACCTTCTCCTTAAATGAGTTGTTAACAGGAACCCAAGTGTCTGTCGAACCTAAAATACTTTTTTTCTTCCCCAAATAAAAAAAAAAAAATACCATTTCAAGGTACCTTACGGCGCGCACTTGAAGAAGCGAGGGCTCAGCGTGTCCCCGGCAGCTTCCTCCTTGAAGCTCCGGTCCTCGGGCGGTGGGAGGCATCCAATCAGACAGGCCGCCGCTGAGGGCCGGGGAGGAGGGCTGCCTGGCTTTCTTTCCCCATGAAACGGGAGCAGGAGGAAGGGCGAGCGTGCGGGCTCGGGCGCCTGTGTGTGCGCGCGCGCCTGTGTGTGTCTGCGTGCGCACGGCCGGGATAATGAGTCGTGCGAATCCGCAGAGTTCCATTTCGGCCATCACAGGCAGCTCCCTTTTTCTCTTGAAGGCCACTTTGAAAAAAAAAAAAAAAGATCCCGTTTTCATAAGTCATTTACTTCCCCTAGGAGGGCAGGCCTTCTAAAAATATTCCCCATTTCTTACACCTCAGAAGCAAATTATTTATGTTAAAGCTGCTTCGTTATCCTGGCCCCACAGGGCCGGCTTGGAGATGGAGGTGACTTCCAGAAGGCGCCATCGGCCTTGGCAAAGTCCTGCGAGGGGCGGCTCCCGGCGAGGCGAGGCGAGGCGAGGCTTTCCTCGGGACCCGCAGGGCCTGGAGAGCGTTGGCGGGTTCAGAAGAATTCCGGTCCGTTTTCCACAAATCCTTGCAAACCAGGCCCGGCGCTGGGAG